>VXBH01001016.1:83419-136179 GCA_013400035.1 Rynchops niger
TGGGTTCAAGTTATGTCAGGGGAGGTTTAGATTGGATATTAGGAAACATTTTTTCACTGAAAGGGTTATTAACCATTGGAATAGGCTGCCCAGAGAGGTGATGGATTCACCATCCCTGGAGGTGTTTAAAAAAAGGGTAGATGGGGTACTTAGGGACATGGTTTAGAAGTGGCTTTTGTTAGGGTAGGTTAATGGTTGGACTTGATGATCTTCAAGGTCCCTTCCAACCTCAGCAATTCTATGATTCTATGATTGACATAACTGGAATAGAAAAGCAGAAGTGGCCCTTGAGCGAAAACATTCCTGAATGCTGGTTTCTGTCAGAAAGAACTGTGTTATTTAAATGGAAAACTGTTTGAGTCAGTGCTCTTCACCACTTAGAAGTGGTCCAAGGAAGTAGGTGCTGTGGTGTTTAAAATTTGAATTTAACATCCTGTTGAGGGAGCAAGCTTTCTGCTCATTTCACTCATTCTGTGGTCAGCTGAGATGGGACTAGAATAAACTGATCTTGTTTCCCATTTAAAAAACATGTTTGCTTTTAGATGACGAAGGAAATAGGCAGGAAAGTGAAGGAAAGAAAATGGCAGCATATATGAGAAAATTGGCAGTGTCTTTTCAGTGTGCTTAGGCTACGTGGGTAATTCCTGCAGCTTTTCTCTCCCTCCCTTACACAAGGTATGTTGGAGAAAAGAGTCTTTCATTGCCCATAGGAGCCTGCTGCTAATTAGCTTCTTCAGCTGCTCATCATTTTAGGGGTGGATTGAAAGACGTCCATGTCTCACCAGGGGGGTTCTGCCAGAGAGGTGGCAGAGCAGGGGCAGAGCATGGCCCCGGCGCTCCCCAGCAAGGGAATGGGAGCGAGGGGCAGAGAAGGATGCTCCATTAGGGAGCATGAGCATGCAGGGAGCTGCTGCTGGGAGAGAGCTGGGGATATTCCTTTCTGCCTTGGAGCCAAAGCAGAAGGAACCGACTCGTATTTGGGAGCCTGTGGATTTTATTTTATCTTCTGAGAGAGGAATAATTCCAACACTTGTTTTTCATGTACGTTCAGTTATTGACTCTGAGGTTCAGATTTGAATAAAAATCATTGGTGAAAACTGTCCGAGCAGATTCCTTTATGTTTTTTTACACTCTTTAAATTTACTAAATTGAAATTTTGTCTGTTTTGAGGGGGAAGATATTTTTGAAAGGTGTGTGGGATTGGGGATCTTTATTGATGAAGAACATTCATCAGGGTTGAACCCAGCCCTCCGTACAGCTTGTACCTTTAACAGCATCCCTAATCCGAATCTTACACATCTTTATTCCATTATAAGCAACTCTTCAATAATCACATGATCTGATATAGTAAAATTGTGATCTCTTCCCTTCTTAAAAGGATGAAGCTTTCAGAGTATTTTTTTAATGTAAATTAACACATTTCTGCATGAGGACTGTTGAATAATTCAATATGTTTGATTAGTTTAATTCACATAAATTATTGTATGTGCTGTTGGCGTGTTTGGTTCATTTCCTTGAGAACGGAGGCAGTAAGATCAATCCCTCACTGGCACAAGATGAGCTGGAATTATTGATTCATTTGATTTAAAGTTGTGACCTTATTTTAACTCAGCTCGTCGGTTCATACGGGCTAGGAAAGGGGCAGTCTGTTAGATGGCAGGTCGTACTTCTGAACAGCAGCACTTTGGGCATTTCTTCTTGCTTGTAGGGTGTATAGACT
The DNA here is from genome assembly GCA_013400035.1 of Rynchops niger. Taxonomy (NCBI): domain Eukaryota; kingdom Metazoa; phylum Chordata; class Aves; order Charadriiformes; family Laridae; genus Rynchops; species Rynchops niger. The sequence continues at coordinate 85,140 of VXBH01001016.1, forward strand.
TTCTTTTTTTTTTTCCTGTAGCTTTGCACAGCTGTCACATCAGCTTTGCATAGATGATAATGAGAGATGAGTTTGAGGCTCTGCATGATTATTTAGTTCTTCAGACCTGTGATTCAGATGATGTATGTTCCCATTTAGCGTATTTTCTTGGCAAAATAACTATTGTTAAAAAGCACTTATTTATGTAAAGTTCTTTTTAGTTGTCAGAGGCCATGCAAAATAGATGTTTACTTTGATTTCTGCTGAGTTCTAGTACTGCCAGATCCCAAACTTTGAGTTTCATGTAACAATGAAGACTTTGGTACCCGATGTTTATAAATGTCATAAACTAGAGACAGTGTAACCGCTTATCGTTTCTGTATTATAAAATTCCTGAGATTTGGCATAGGTATTGCGCCTGCATGCACAAATCAAAGCGGAACGACACTCTGTGTTAAGTGCTTGCTCTCACAAATCAGGCGTGAAATAATTATCTTGTTATAAGTGGTCTTAGAGTATTATTTAAATGTCCTTGAGGCTCCATTTTCAGTTACGACGTTAATAATTTCCAGTGAATTTTAGGGATGACAGTGGAGGAATCATTCTTTGGATAGCTCTGGTGGTTGATTTAATTCGGAGCCTCCCCAGTAGAGCGTGTGTGGGCAGGGATGCGGTGCTTCATTCCGCTTCTGAAGCACCGGTTTTTCTGAGCTTCCTGGGGCCTGAGCTTTTAAGGGCAGAGCTATTGCCACCTACTGGGATCAGGGAAAAGCTCCGTTTTAAAAATACTCTTCCATCGTGTGTTTAAAACAATGAATGCAAGAACTCAAATTTTTAGTCTGGATAGATTTCAGTTGTAACGGCAGAAAGACAGAGTTGCTGGCAATAGTTAAAATTTGTGTCTAAATTGCTGTTACAGAAATGGAATGTAACAGCTCGGTGCTTCAAATGGAAGGTAAAATTGGCCAAAAGGTTCTTGTTAGAACTATTAAAAAGTAAGCTTTATATCAATAACTATGAATTAAGGAGAGTAGGGCAGTGCTAAAAAGGTATGTAAATACATGTAATATTCATCTATATTTTAAACTTTTTGTCCTTACAGTTTTTTGTCTTGGGTTCAACAAAAAAGCAAATTCAGGAAATTATTTTTAAGGCCTCCCCCACTTCCCTTTGATTTCAGTGGAAATTTCAAGAGGATAAATATTTCATTGTCTCTTAACTTTCCATTCAAATATGTGGTTCATTCTGATTTTAAGATTTTACCAGCTCAAGGGAAAACCATTTCTGAGGAGCGCTGGTTTGGCAGACTCTGTAAGACGCGGGGACCACTGCATGGTATAAGCAGAAAATGAACCAGGTTTAACATCTCAGCGGTGCAGGGGCAGCAGCAGAGCCTGGCCCGGGTGTCCCGCCGGGCGCTCTGCTGGCCAGGCAGCAGCCTTTTGGGACCAGAACTTGGCAAGCCAGTTATTTGGAAGATGAATTGTGTCGGTAATGCTCACCATTCAGTGCCACATCTGGTAACTTGGTGTAATTGTGTCAGTGTGTCCCATCTGTGTTTTGAGTTTGGGGTTTGGGTGGGATTTGCTTTGTTTTTCTAAATTGAATTATAAAATCTTGACATTCTCTCCTAAGCTGATGTGCCAGGTTTCAACCTAAAAGCATGTTTTTTACAATACCTTTGCATGTCTGAAACTTTGGGGTAGTTAAAAGCAATACATTTTTTGCTGTTTCTTTATTGTTTTCTGGAGTGTTTGGAAGCATTTGGAAAAACAAGATCGGAACACTGAACTAGAACCTATTTCATTTGGAGGTTGAACTTCCAGTCAATATTTCTGCTAAGTTACCTTCACCCTGAGTTACAGCAACCACCTTGATTTCTTTGGTTTTGGTCTTTTTTGACCGTGGGCTTAGAATTACTTTTGGCAATTGTAACTCAAGTGTTGCTTTTGAGATGCTGATGACATTCCTTTGGTAATACTACTGACACATGGTGAACCATACGATCATCAATGAAGGTTACTTGTAAGTGCAAGTAAGATTAAGAAGCCTGGGTAGAGTTTGTCTTGCTGAACTTGGATGGCTAAAATTTTCACCTTAACCTGTCCTGTAGTGCCTTGACTGATGGAGTAAAAGATGCTGTTCCTTATTGTTCCTTATTAGCAGCCGGCCTTTGCCTGTGTTTTATAGAATAGACTTTATTAGGTCATGCCAGCAATCCTTGCACACTGTTCTGTTCATAATACTTTAATTAATATTAAAGTATTGATACTTGTTGTTACTGAGCTCTACGCTCAGCCCTTTCCACCAGTATTCATGGAGGCAATCTGTCTTCATATACCGTAGGAAAGAGATGTCTCCTGGGAGAATTGATACTGTGCAGGGAATGGGCAGCTGGTTGATATTTCTGTTGTAATAAAAGAACTTTACAAATGCTAATAATTAAGTAAATTAAATGTAAAATCAGGTGAAAAAAACCAAATGAGATTAAACATTAGGTAGAGATTTATTTGACAGTAAACTTGCATGAAATTCTATAATGCTGCATTTGACATCATAATTTTTAAACCAGTTTGTTTCAGTAATTTAATTATTAAATATTCGTGGTGCAAGGAGATACAGCTGGAAAGACTAAATGCTTTTAAATCTGGAAACCAAAGCTAGAAATTCTCCAATTCAATTATCCCAGTTCTGTCAGTAATTTGGGTGGAGACTGGTTCTCCATCCATAAACTCTCAAAAATGTCAGAGCAGGGATGACCCAGAACTTCCTTGCGAAAACGCCCAGAGCAGCAGAACTGCTCCAGTCCAGGAGAAGACCATGAGCGCTGAGCTACAGAGGGGGGTTTGCACACAACCGAAATACTTAATATGCTAGTCTATCACAAATGCTAAATACCGGTCTGTCTTTAACAAAAAATACGTGAGAGTCCTGTGTTTATGAGCATTTTTGTCCTGAAAGAGCTTGAACAGAAAGAAGCCTGCCTGCCTGCAGGAACCTGTGAGTGATAGAGAGTGACCAAATCTGTCTGGTTTTCAGTGGAAAGCATTGGGCGGCACAGGTTAGCTTTGGGAGCCCTCCGGGGTGGCTGGTAGCCACCTTCCAGTTAACGCTCATCACTGAGATCCCCCAAAGGTTTGTCTGTCAGAAGAAGTGGCCAAACTGTTAATGAGCACTCCTTCTTTTCAGAGAAATAAGGGAGGCCATCAATGACTGGATGAAGGGACCGGTGTGTGCGGGTGCTCATTGCTGAAGCTGGTTGTTCCAAAACTGAACTATTTCTGTATAACCATGGAAAAAACACTAAACAAACTGTAAAGCATGTTCTGGAGTCACAGGGAGCCCGCAAGTCTTCGCCAACCCTGATGGCTGCCGAGAGGGGAATAATAGCTTATTCTGTTTCCAGAATGCCTCTGTGCTACCTTTGTGCTGGTTGTCGTGTGGAGATAGCTTTGTACTGGGGGTGTTTAGAATTTGTGAAATGGCATCTATTTCACGAGCAATTAAATATTCCCAGATGCCATTTCTTGCGAGGGCTTGCCATGTGCCTGCGCCCGTGCTGCAGCATGAGAGGTTTCTTTTCAGTTCGTGCTTGATTGCTGCGAGCAGGGTTGAAGGGAGGATTTGCGGCAGTCATCAAGGTGGTGGCAGCAATAATTCTCTTGTCCCACTGACTGTAGTGTGGGTAAGCCACGTCATTGAGCCACAGCCCCATCACACACGTCACATCTCCATCCAGACCTGCACACGAATATGTGATCCTTTAGGTGTTACAGCAGCGGCTCTTGCCCTCTGCCACATCGTGGTGGTTTTTTCCAGTCCACCTGGTAGAATGCGGTGTTTTTCTTACATTTCTTGATACTACTGCACTACTAACATAGCTATTGATCATGACAAAGGCTTCAAAATGTTGGGCAGTATCACCTCCATCATATTCACCCAAAATTCTGAACGTTCTGTGCTGATCTGCACCTTGGTGAAGTTCTTTGAGAGTTGTTGATACTTAAAGAATTAATGAAAACTACAGCATTTAACTGATTGAAATTTTTCAGTATGAGAATTAGGACTGAACTAACTATTTCTCTGTCTCTCACTGGATCTTGCTCTTTGTGAGGATTGGCTTAGACTTTTAAAAGTATTTTTTAAGTACAGCACTGGAATCTGGGAGGCTTCCTGACTTGCTGATGGCACTCTACTGGAGCCCACATCTGTGTTTATAAAGTAGTTGGAGTTCTCATGCGCATCAGTAGTTTGAAAGCTGCAAGAAACAGTACAATCTGTCTTAAAAGAGGAACCAAAGAGGTAAAAGATTTAGGGTTTAGTAAAGTTGTTCAAGGACATGCACGAAGTTTTGTGGTGAGGTGAAATTTCCATGGACCGGCAGGCATAACCTCTTGGAGAAGCACGAACTTTAGCAGCAGGATATGCCGGTCAATAAAAGGGGCAAACCCAAGGCTTATATGCATACTAAGAGTATTTCAGTAAGGAATGTCAAATAGTTTAGTGCTTGTGAAACATCGTGTGGTTATTTTTATTTTTTTGAGATCAGGGTTTTTGTATTCTACAAATGAAAAAGCAGTAAAAAACACTGAACGTCTTGGTCTTTAAAGTACACAGATGTAAGTTGTCTGTGAACCATTGGAGTACATCCGTCAGAGGGGGAAAAAAGGCAGAAATCTTATATTGCCCGATATTGCCTTCTGAGCCTTACCTGAAACGGTGCAGTCTTTCATTGCTGCTTTTTCTTGCTCTTTGTTAGCTTGTAAATATACGGAAAGATCTTTAAAATTGCAAAAAATACATTCCTGTTGCAAAAATATTGCAAAAATAAATTCCTTAAAATTGCAAGAATATATTCTCATGAAAACATTTAGCAGATGTGGGCTTTGCTTCTCCTTTAATGTTACCTTGCTATAACTTTGACCTCGTATGATGTCTAGTTCCAGTGAAACTTTCTCTGATATTTTGGAGAAATATTTTCTGCAACTAAATATCAACATATCAAGCTAGTGAGTGAGTCATACTTTACCTTGAGAAAAAGCTCTTTAGAATATATTTTTTTTTAAAAAAATCTCTGTCTTTACAAAGAAAAGTATCTTTAAAGTATTTACTCAGTTTTATGAAGGATCTATTCAGAAATAATTACCAGATTGTACTCTTGTTTATTTATTGTCTACACTGGTATTTGATTCTCCATCTTAGAATTATCACTCAGTGCTGTCGGTGTCACTGAATTTTACAATTTCAAACCTTAAAGTAGTCTTCTGGGTATACATGATAAACCCATTTTTGTCATGGCTTCTTAACTTGAGAATACTGCATCTAATTTTTACAGCTGTGATTTCAACCTGTGAAGCCCTTAGCTGGGTGTTAACCAAGTCATCTTCTGCCGGCTCTTCGTTGAGTGTAGTCTTAGACTTGGGAATAGATGGATATAGATTGGACCCCTGCAGACTCCGTTTGTGCAGTAATATATGTAGATATTTGAGGGGTTTATTTAAATTATTTTTATAAGACGCTGATTTTTTTAAATATATAAATAAATATTTTTAATAATCCTTTTCCAGAAAACAATGCAAAAAGATCTTTTTTAACAAAAACAAACCAAAAAATGTATGATGTTTCATTCCTTTCTTTTTCTCTCGTTTCATTTCGTTGTTGAAAATTGTGGCAATTTTGAAGTTTTTCACAAAAAGAAGAAAGAAGCCATATTCCTTCTTTTGTTTTCCTCACCTGAGCAGCTAATTTTGTACCTGAAAGTGTCTAATGTTAAAAAGAAACACAAAATACCATATTTAGAAACTGTGACCTATTGTCTAATGATTAAAGTAGTCAAAATGATCATAGGTAGAAATGCGTGAAGGACAGTGATATTCAGCTAAGATGCTTATGCTCAAAACTAATTAAGGTTCTGCATTTTGATCTGGTTCTAATTTGAATTCTGCCCATTAAAATTCTGTAGGTATGACTGGTAGTTGTTTGTTAAGTGAACAGATGATTATTTGTCATAGCTGTATGACCTCTCACAAGCTTATGCATTATTAATATATTTGAATTATTTATGATTTGGTCATGATTATGAAATCATACAATTTAATTATTACTAGTTAATTTTAATTTGTGCTGGGGTAAACCAAGTGTGTCCAGTCAGGATCAGAGTTAGGACTAGGATAGGGCACTCCATAAAGCGCAGAGACATCAGATGTTTCCTGACGCTTTTATTACAATCTGATACTTTGTGAGAGTCGGAAAAAGTTTGGGAAGGAAAATGTCAATCTATGTGTAGTGTGCTTGAGGTAATTGTATGTCCTATAAAAAAAAAAAAAAAAAAGCAATTTGTTTATTTCTGCTCCCAGTTTTTAAGTGTGCTGTAGCTGGGACTGGTGTGCATGGGTACCTAATGGGGGCTGTCAGCTGTTGTGAAATCTCAGGTGGTTGGGCTTTAACACTAGGTATAAACATTATTCTGACTTTTCCTGGTTTGAGTCCATTTCTCAAGGCAAGGAGAGTGCAAAAGACGATGAGAGAAGCTTGTCGGACTGTGTTCTGGTAGTATCAGGGGCGGTCTCTCTCCCCTCCTGCTAGATATGGTGAAAAACGAAGCTTGGAACACTGCCAGTGTGACAATGGAGTGGGAATTGTAGCCAACGGCCTGCAGGTGGCCAGCAGGACTTCGAAGGCACCAACCAGTATGGGTTAAGAGAAGTCTAGTGGAGTAGCAGACTGACCTTTGAGAGGACAGGAGTAGGATACAGCTATATGACAGAGGACCTTCAGTCTGGAAACAAATCCAAAACTGAGCATCTTTCATCGGGAGATTAATGTAATCACACAAAAGCTGCTTGCTCAGACCCACAGCTAACAAATGTCCTCACTGGCACTGTCACACAGCTGAGCTTCTTCCTTTGGCAAGAGGTGCAGGAATTGTGTTGTCCACCCTTCAGAATCCACTAATATGTGGTTACAAAATTACTGAAACATCCAGATCGGCAAACAGTTAAGAACCCCTTTGATGTGATTAATATTGGAGAACTATTTGTCATGGGGAAAAATTGCTCCTGTTTTCAATCACTTGGTAGTCTATTGCTCAGTTTATTCAGCTTGAACAACAGCTCCAGCACTCTATTGGCAAATTTAATGGGCAAATTCAGATGCAGTTGCAAAGCTGAAATTTCTCAGTTTGGGAAAACGCAAGTGTTTGAATTCAAACCTTCTGAAGATTTTTAGCTAAATAAATATTAATGTAAAGAACAAAACAAAACAAAACCACGTTCGGTTGTGACCAGGTGGCCAGGAACAGAGGTAAATCAGAACAGCATATTAAGCTTCATGCAGGTGTGTGTTCTGACATGACTAAGAATCATAGAATCATTTAGGTTGGAAAAGACCCTTAAGATCACTGAATCCAGCCGTTAACCTAACACTGCCAAGTCCACCACTAAAGCATGTCCCTAAGTGCCACGCCTGCATGTCTTTTAAATAACTGCAGGGATGGTGACTCAACCACTTCCCTGGGCAGCCTGTTCCAATGCTTGACAACCTTTTTGGTGAAGAAATTTTTCCTGCCATCCAATCTAAACCTCCCCTGGTGCAACTTGACTCTGTTTCCTCCTGTCTTATCACTTCTAACTTGGGAGAAGAGACCAACCCCCACCTTGCTACACGCTCCTTTCAGGTAGTTGTGGAGAGCCATAAGGTCTCCCCTCAGCCTCCTTTTCCCCAGGCTGAACACCCCCAGCTCCCTCAGCCGCTCCTCACAGGACTTGTTCTCCAGACCCCTCACCAGCTTCGTTGCCCTTCTCTGGACTCGCTCCAGCACCTCAATGTCTTTCTCGTAATGAGGGGCCCAAAACTGGACACAGTACTTAAGGTGTGACCTCACCTGTGCCGAGTACAGGGGGACATTCGTTTCCCTGGTCCTGCTGGCCACACTATTTCTGATAAAAGCCAGGATGCTGTTGGCCGTCTTGGCCACCTGGGCACGCTGCTGGCCCGTACTCAGCCGGCTGTTGACCAAAACCCTGAGGTCCTTTTCTGCCAGGCATCTTCCCAGCCACTCTTCCCCAAGCGTGTAGCACTGCGTGGGCTTGTTGTGACCCAAGTGCAGCACCCGGCCTTGTTGCAGCTCATAACATTGGCCCATCGATCCAGCCTGTCCAGGTCCCTCTGTAGAGCCTTCTGACCCTCAAGCAGACCAACACTCCTGCCCAACTTGGAGTTGTCTCCAAACTTACTGAGAGTACACTCAATCCCCTCATCCAGATCATTGATAAAGATATTAAAGAGAACTGGCCCCAGTACTGAGCCCTGGGGAACACCACTCGTGACCGGACACCAACTGGTTGAGCTCCACTCACCACAGCTCTTTGGGCCCAGCCATCCAGACAGTTTATTACCCGGTGAAGAGTACACCCATACAAGCATGAAGGAAGGCAGTTATGTCTTAGAGATAGGTATTTTTATGAAGTAATTATTTCAGTAAGGTCTTCTGCTGGGGTAAATGAAATATTAAGTAATTTTTAAATTTAATAGTGTGTATGAGCTATAGCGAAAAATTCCTTGTGATTGATTTTAGGAGATTTTAGCAGTCTGTAGAGTCTCTTTTGTAAGAAAGAAGATAAAAGAGGAATGAGAAGATAACAGCCAGTAAAAGAAAAGATGCTCAGTGTGAATAATTGATAGTTATTCCTCTATGTGTTACATGGCTGCCTCCAAGCAGATCTGTAAGAAGTGCTGATTTAAAAGCAAAACCTTGTTAGGAAATCAGTTCTTAGCTACAGCATACAATAAAGAAGCCATCTCTGAACTCTTTGGCTCTGTCATGGGCAAAGCAACCAAGGTTCTGGTGGTTTGTGGTTTGTTGTTTTTTTGTTTGTTTTGTTTTTTTTTTTTAATTTATATTTGAATGTGTGCTTTTGGTTTCCCAGATGCAGAGTATGAAGCACCAGTCATTCAGCTCGAGGAGAATAATTTTCCGGTTGGTATTGTTCTAGCCTTAGCAGCTACTACTAAACTTACTGGGCATGGAAAGCATTGCACAGAGAAAGGAACTGGCTTTGTCTCTTTGGTTTAAGATTTTAAAAAATATTTTGGACAGCGGCAATTACAATAGCTGTTATCCATTAAAGTGTCCCGGTTTCTGTTCTTTGTGCAGGATGTCACCCACAGCTCTATAGGTATAGCGGGTAGATCCTATAGCGGGGGGCCTCAGCATGATAAAGACTGCTTTTCAGTCATGTGCAAATGCATCAGCAATCTGCTGAGGTGCAATTTGCTTTCTTGCTGTGAACTAAACTATTTTTCCAAGTTTTTGAAATGCGTGCTAATATTTTAAAAATTCTTTGCCAGTTATAGCAAAAGGCTTCAATGAGTGTCCCAAAACGCTGCTGGTATTTTTATGTAATGAAGGTTAAGCAATGTCTAGCTGAATACCATGAAATTTTATGGGTACATTTTTTCAAGGCTGCATCTGTTTGTTCTTTTCTGGTTCTTTCAATTGCCATCATCTGGCATAAGAAGCTTCATCTGCATATTTTTAGCAACATCTGGTTTAACTGAGGAGTTATTTCTCTGTGTAAACTACAAAGTGAAAGCGGTAGATGCAAACTTCTCCAGAGAGGCGTGGAGCTACAGCGCGTCTTCTGTGAGGCACAGAATCCAGTAGCTAGGGAACTGTGAGAAAGCATAGGAAGTATTGATTCAGACATTAGTCAGGTTTAAATTACTCTGTTCGCCTTCAGGAAAGAGTTACGCTTTGCTCAGTAGTTCAGATAGCATCTTACCATGTCTATATATAAAAATCAAGGACTGAAAGGAGCAGAGATTTTTTTTAAATCTGAATGTACTGATTTATAGTGAAACTATAAGTTATGGTTTCACTGGTTTCTATGGGTTGTGCTAATGTAACTATTTTGAACATATATGTGTGAATTAGAGAGGCCGCTTCATGGACAGGACAGAGGCAGTTTCCAAAGCTCTCCTTAGTTTCTTCTCTGGCTACTGCTAAATTATTACACAGTTAATTTGAACATAGTTAGGGGTCTGTTCAGACAACTAAATATGTTTATCAGCAAAAGAGAGGCTTGAAGTTGTGACAGCTAACCCAAACAGGGTTACTACTGGAGAGTAGTAACAGGGAGCTACTGGAGAGAGTCCAGCGCAGGGCAACAAAGATGACTGAGGGATTGGAGCATCTCCCTTATGAGGGAAGGCTGAAAGAGCTGGGACTCTTTATCCTGGAGAAGAGAAGGCTGAAGGGAGACCTTATTAACGTTTACAAGTGTCTAAAGGGTGGGTTTAAGGAGGATGGAGCCAGTCTTTTTTCAGTGGTTCCCAGTAACGGGACGAGGGGCAATGGGCACAAGCTGGAACATAGGAAGTTCTGATCAAATATGAGAAAAAACTTCTTTATGGTGAGGGTGACAGAGCACGGGAACAGGCTGCCCAGGGGGGTTGTGGAGACCCCTTCTCTGGAGATTTTCAAGACCCGCCTGGATGCATTCCTGAGTGATGTGCTCTGGGCAATCCTGCTTTAGCAGGGGAGTTGGACTAGATAATCTCTAGAGGTCCCTTCCAACTCTGATAAATTCTGTGATTCTGTGATTCTGTGAAATGTCAAAGTCCAGATTCTTCCACAGGATGACTAATTGCTTGTGGATAAATAGTCTTAGTTGTTCCCAAGCATCTTCCACAAAAACCTTTCTCAGTCCAAACAGTAGCTACTCTAAATTATGCCTGTTTGGTCCTCTGTCCTTTCCATGACCAGGCTTCAGGTGAAAAGATGAGTCAATAAGCTTGACATAAATTTATATTATTCAATTTCATTGGCATGATATAAAAGTCAACACTTCACACAGGAGACTTTAAAAATCTCTTTAAAGGAGATTTTTTAAAAATCCAATGTATTTATGTTACACCGAGTTGATAAATTGTAGCTTATCATCATTTTGATAACACAGACACAAAAGACTGGCATAGGAGCAGTTTTTAAGTAGTTCTACTCTTGTTAGAACAAAGAAATGGGGAGTTAGTGAAACTGTGAATTACGTCTGAGATCTTTCTGTACCATCAGCACTCGATACTAAAGTTAATCTCAGAACAGAATGTGTAATTTTGAAATATGCCTGTTCTAACAAGCATTTGAAGGAGATGAACGTATCACGTTGGTGATTTTCTTTAGAAGTAATTTATTTCCTTAGCCTGATTTGATTTGAATTTTGACCTTTTAAGACTTTTGATCTAAATTTAAGCATTTAAGATGCTTCTGAAGTGCTTAAAAGACAATGAGAAGTCAGCAGCTTTCATATTAAAAATATATGAACTGTTCAGAATGAAACGTTTAATTCAAACAGAAGACCTATCTTTAGGGCTACGCAGTCCTCACTTTGCAGCAAAACAAAAATTAATGGAAATTTGAGGAGAAAATCAGCAGGGTCTGTCTTGTGCTGCACTCACTTGCCTGTGCTGTGTACTGCCTAGCCATTTTCCTATCTGTGGTTTTCAGTGTTGCGCTTGAGAATTATTCTACAGCCAAATTGGCTCAAGCATTAGGAAAATTTAGATTGATTATGAAGGAAATGGTCTTAGCCTGTTTCATCCTCTTGTCATTAGCAGTAACATTTTAGACCACCCACACCAGCTTTTCTTCTCTTACCTTCTTTTATGTGGCGTATGAATGTAATTTAAGGAGGTGGGGAGCAAAGCTTTAGATCTTCTGAACTACGGACCGCATCTGATAAAGGATGGATTCTGTGATTATGGAACCATATAATGCCCGTAATTTAGAAATCTGCTGCCGTTCTGATTCATTTCCAGTCAGTCGAACTGTTCTCATCAATTGTTGGAATGTCAGGTTTTCACTAATTAGAACAGATGTGCGTCTTAAATTATCTGTGGAAAACATGTAATGAAAGAAAATCACAGTAAAGATTTTCATTGTAGCACTATGGTGTTTTCACTTTGGCAGTAATTTCAGAGGAAATGATGTGGTGTGTCTTCACTGTTTATACTGATATGACTCTTACCCAACATATTGGTATTTACAAACTCTTTGCACTAGTACCCGACCGCATCGTTTCACTTACACACCGTTTACAGGGCATTGTCCTCTGTGCATTTCAGCTTGTGAAGCGATGGGTAGCTGATCGTCCACTTTCCATCCTAAATGCTCCCTTCATGCAGGACAAAATTCAGAATTTTATCTGATAATACATGATACGTAATTATTTGTATATTCTATGGCAAAATAGTAGATCTTGTAGAAATAGTAGTATAGCAGTACAATTAGCACAGTAACAGAGCTTGAACAAATCCCCAGTCTTGAAGGAGTGTTATTTTTGAACGTACCCAGCGCTGCAAGATGCCAGCAAATGTAGGTATCTGTTCTTTGACTCTGTGTACCATGCTGGTGTACTACTGAAGGATAAGCAAAGCACAGTTTATTACTGCAAGGTTGCTGTTAAGTCTAGTCTCGAGCGCTGTTTTTCCTGTTTCAATGTACTGAATCTGCTTTCTTGCAACAGAATTTCCTCTTAGTTACAGGCAGACAGTGGAGAATAAATGAGTGCCTTCAGCCGCAGAAGGCTTTGGAGACATCTGGTTTTCCTTCGTATCGTTTGTGTTGCATCCTGTCAAAAGTAGGATCCATCTGGGGAAAAATGGTAGGGGAAGGAAATATCCAGACCTCCCGGTGGTTGTGTCTGTATGAATCAGCAGGTTGGTCTGAGCTGATGGAGATGGATGCAAGAAAATAAACCAAGTGCATCTTTGTTTACAGTAGCGTTGGAGAGAAGGCATGAGGCTCCTCCTCCCTGAGGAGCTGCTGATCAGCTGGGCAGAATGGAGAAACCAATCTCAGCAGCATCAAGATGTTTAAAAATGCTAATCAGCTTGTATTCATTACCAAACACCTGCAAATGAAATTAGAGTAACAGTGAAAGAAGCAAATGTGATGTTGTGAAAATGGTGTGAAACTGAGCAATCCTGGGATCTTGCTGTGGTGGAGATGCCGAGGGCGGGCAGCTGTGCAGGGCTGAGCAGGAGGTGGCAAGAGGATCACTGTATGTTCAGTAATTAATCTTTCAAACACCGTTTCTATAACGGGTAAGGAACTTCGGGTTTAAACATATGGATGGTTCTCCAGCACGGTCCATTCCTCTATATGTCTTGTATCTGAGACACAGCTCAAACCTGATTTAACCTGCACGCAGTGAGGAGCATGTAGAGTGGTAGAGAAGCGTCAGGGTGGACGCCAACGGAATGATCCATTTCTCCCACTCATAACATAGAAAGAGATGCTGAGCTGAGCCATGAAGGTCGTGATGCTGGTGAGGGGTCTGGAGAGCAGGTCATATGAGGAGAGGCTGAGGGAGCTGGGCATGTTTAGCTTGGAGAAGAGGAGGCTGAGGGGAGACCTCATTGCCCTCTACAACTACCTGAAAGGAGGTTGGAGAGAGGTGAGTGTTGGCCTCTTCTCCCAGGTGAATAATGACAGGACCAGAGGAAATGGTCTGAAGTTGGGGCAGGGGAGGTTTAGGTTAGATATTAGGAGGAATTACTTTACTGCAAGAGTGGTCAGGCACTGGAACAGCCTGCCCAGGGAGGTGGTTGAGTCACCATCCCTAGAGGTGTTTAAGAAACGTCTAGATGTGGCACTTCAGGGCATGCTCTGAAGGGCAGAGATTGTAGGTTGTTGGGGGGGTTTTGTTGGTTTTTGTTTGTTTGTTTGTTTTTTGGGTTTTTGTGTGTGTGTCTATGGTTGGACTCAATGATCTCAAGGGTCCTTTCCAACCATGAAGATTCTGTGATTCTATGAAAAAGCAAAGTGACAGAAGAAGGAACCTAGGGTGATGCTTAGAAGCAAGATGAAGAAGTGATAAGGATGGCAGCAGTACTTTTGGCTGAGAAAAAGTGAAAAATCTCTGTCATGGAAGCTGCTGGTGTCTTAGGCTGATGGGTGCTCTGATATCCAGGCGTCAGATGAAGCCATAAGCCTGTTGTATCTGGGCATGAGGGACCTATCTTTGAGAGGGATGTTCAGTTGGCCTATTTCCTATGTGCTTTTCACCAAGAAGTGAATCTGTATACGCTGGATGAGATGGACTTTCTGGGAGAGCTCGGCACACCAGCAAGCAGCGGGCGGCACATCAAGGGCTCAGCATTTCTCCATGAGCACTGGCTCCACTTGGTCAGGTGATGCCCAAGGGCAAGGTGGAACTGCAAACCTTACAGCTTACTGACATGAAGGCAGCATTAGGGTTTGGCTGGGGTTTCAGACATGCGTTTTTCCAGTATTTGTTGGGTTAACCTCTCTCTTCTAAATGTATTTGAACTTTGGATTTCCAGCTGTCCTGAAATTGGGTTTAGGACTTCATGGTGATATCCTGCTTTAAGTGCCGTCCTGTTGGTACGTCCATGCCAACATAAGGAAGGTTTCTGCCGCAGGAGTGTTGGAGGGTTGGCCATTGGTGCTTAGCACATTCCTCTTCAACCTGGGGTGGGTTGGTTGTTTCTTAACAGGAAAGTTAGAGAAGTGTTTTGTTGGAATTTGTGTTTGAAAGTCAGCTGCAATGGTGGTAGATCCTCTGAAACATTTCAGGGTGTCTGTTGTTCCACCATCTCGCCACTCGTTGCCCAGCTGCCACCTGTTGCAGGCATCTTCATTCTGGTTTTCCTACTGTCAAGAGGGTCATATCTTTCACGTAAGCACTCTGCTGACCTGGATTTTATAACTCAGGCAGATGTTCAACGCTCTGTGATTTCTTTGCTTCAAGTAAATAATGTTTGCTTATGAAAGGCTGGTGTCTGCCTAAGTCTTTTTTTTTTTCCCAAAAGTACATGGTTTTTCAACTGTAGCAATTGTGGTTGCAGCTGAAAAGACTCTTCAGTTACAGTTAGGATTTCTTTTCCCTTTAAACACATGCTTTTTTAAAAAAGAAAAACAGTTGCCAGTATTCCTTAAAAATATATTATATTGTTTGCAGTCAGGTAGGAATACCTGATTTTATACCTGTTCCTCAAAATATGTAATTTCCCCATAGTCCTTGGAATAGAGGCACTTTCTCTTTCAGTAGCTCAGGCACGGTTTACCTCTGGTCTGATTCTTACTTTTACTGTCTAATCAGAAATGCTACCTTCTTCTAAATTATTTCACTGCATAGAAAAGGAAGTATACGCCTCTTCTTATAACTGCACGTGACCTTGGCGCACTCCATAGGCGTTCCTGATTACACCCAAAGTGTGCAGCATATAGTTAGTTTGTCAATGACATAAGGACTAACTTCCATTTAACCTTCAGTCCTTGCGTGCAGCATCCTTAGCTCAAAGTCCTGCTGCTGCAGCTCTTTCTGCACTGTGTGATATTCATGTGAATGGTCTCAATGGCTTTGGTGTCACCACTTGTGTAGTAAAGACTATTCACTTGCAGATCTGTAGATACAAGGCAAGTGTTTAAATTCAGGAATGTTCTGATGGTTACTCTGCCTAAGACCAGGCACATTTCTGAATGTAGGACTTGTCTCAAAGATCTTGATAAATTAACAGGGATGGGGCTTTTTCATCTTGATTAAACATTTTGCAGCTTTTCATAAGACGTGATGTGCCATGTTTATATTGAGATGTCATCCATTTCCCTGAAAATTCTTCACTACTAAGTTTTATTGTTATTTTTCAGGTGTTCAAATGAAACAGTATTCAAAAAGGAAGATTTGTTCTGGGCATACAATTTCTGCCCCACTCCATACTCTTGGACAGCACTTCTGGGCCTTATTTTATACTTGGTTTTCTTTGCACCTGGTAAGCAAATGTTTGTTTACCCATATAAGTTAAAAAATTGTAAAGGTAAAATGTCGAATAGTGAGGCTACCTATTAAATTTACTTTTGAGTCCAAGCATTAAATGAGATTGATCTTTTTTCCTCATTCTTAGGGATGGGTCCTATGCCCTGGACTGTCAATTCTGAAATTTACCCACTTTGGGCTCGAAGTACAGGAAACGCATGTTCCTCTGGAGTCAACTGGGTTTTCAATGTGCTCGTGTCACTGACATTTCTGCATACAGCTGAATATCTGACCTACTATGGTAAGAAACAGTATTCGTCCGTGTCTGCAGTACCACCATTGGCACATAGATTTTCTCCTGATTCTGGATCACTCGGTTTTGCTATGAAATGTCAACTGTGAGTGCAGCGTTCCTCTAAGACTAGAGACCTGATACGACCTGCCTGGATCACAGAGTTTGGTCCAGCTTTCATAAGAAACGTTTCTTTCTGTTCTTAACTGACAACCTAGCCATTTGATTGAAACAGGGAAGCTGGGAAAAAAAATCACTTTTGACTTAGTGAAATATGCTGATTCCCACTTAAGGAGATGGCATCTGCAATTTTTTAGTTTATGATGGCGTCTGAGGCCACCATCAGATAATCCTTGCAGAAATAGCTGTGTCAGATGCTACTGCCCCGCTCCCAGCTGTTGATTAAGCCCTGTCTGCTGGAGCCTGCGGAGAGTTTGTCAGATTACTGCTCAGCCACTCCAGTACAAGTAATTTAAATTACATTAAGCTGCTAGGGAGTTGATGTGACCTTCACATCATTACTAGTACAGAGCCTTTCAGCTCTACTTGTCATTCCTTTGAGTCATCAGTCTAGAAACGCATGGCAGGTAAATGTTTGTTGGTCCTTTGGTACCTTCTCTGCCCCCCTAGGTAAGGTGGGTGGTGGGGAGAACGAGCTCTTTCTCGCTGCTAAATGTCTCTGCAGATGACTTCTAAATAATAACTAGGTTTAAGAGTCACAAGCATTATTTTAATCCTATTTCTTTTTTGACAAAGTTTCTTATTCTGAGGGGTTGTCTTAGCCTGTCCTTCGCTGTTAAGGTAAACTAAGAAAGTTCTTGCCTTTCGTATTTGATCTTTTTATTGGGTATGCAACCGTTTCATTGCTGTTTATTTTAACAGCAGAATGACTTATGCAAAAGAGATGTGTATTGTCTTCCACATGAAATGAAATTGCTTTTGTTAATTTACTCCGTTGTGGAGTGGTGCAATAAAGCGGCCTTCTCGTACACCCACAGCCCCGCAGCTCGTTATTTTAACGGTGCCGCACCAACCCTTGCTTTTATATGCACTCCTTTGGTATCTGCAGCCTGCTGCTTCTGCCGCTCCCTCTGCTCTGGAGCAGAGAAGGGACGGGAACTTCTGTAACCGACTGTGCATTTATTTTTTTTTTTACATTGCAGGAGCCTTCTTCCTCTACGCAGGGTTTGCTGCCTTGGGACTGGTTTTCATCTACGGCTGCCTTCCGGAGACTAAAGGGAAAAAACTAGAGGAAATTGAATCTTTGTTTGAAAACAGGCTATGTACATGTGGTATGTCAGATTCTGATGAAGGGAGGTATATCGAGTATATTCGGGTGAAGGGAAGTAATTACCATCTTTCTGACAATGATGCTTCTGATGTGGAATAATTTTCAGCTGCTGATGTATTTAATCATTTAAAAGCCTTCTGGGGGAAAAGCAGCTCTCTGATGACCTCACTGCCCTGCTTCTGGTCTGGTTCTCCTTTCTACTGTCTAGCTAAAAATGCCTTCACATTCAAAAATGCTCCGCTGGGGAGGAAATTCAGTATGCTAGTGTTTTCTTGATAACTAAGAGCAATGGCTTCCAAAAGAGATTGAATTCCACGACAGTGTGAATTCCCAGGTGTGCGTGACACTGCGCCATCCCAAGGTATACAGTAGAGTGCACTGTACCAGATGGACACAGAAGGCTGTCCTAGATGGTCAGTGGTTATCCTTATCTTCAATACTGACAAAAGATAAAATAATAGAGTAGCTAATCAGAAAGCAGCCAACATCTATCAGATCCCCATCCCATAGCAGCCTAGGAAATAGCTCTGCTGTGCAGTACACTGAATGACGAATGCATAAGCCGCTGTAACGGTAGCCATTTAAAAGGTTTAACTGATTAGGAAAATAGCAAATCTGCTATGTCTATCGGAGGGAACGTCCCCCAGATTTTCCCTAAGAGAATTTCCATTTCTATTTATTTGAGATAAGAAGTAGAGAGCCATAGTCACCCGGGTGGAGGTTCGCAAGGGTGGCATACGTCTGTGTTACAGCGGGTTGCCTGAGCCGACTGTTGCTCTTGAGCACACACTACAGTCCGGAGTTGGTGTTTGAGAGAGAAACTGCCCAAATTAACTACCTGACAGTGGGAAAGCAGGACTAAGTATGTGGCCACACGTACGAAGGAACTGGTATATATTGCTAGGTACAATGTAGGGGCTTCAGTTAGTTGGAAACAAAAGATTTTCGTTTTCCTTTTTTGCATTTGAACATTCGGGTTCGTGCCTACTTTTGAACGCAAAATATTATTAGCTGAAAGATAGAAAAGGAGGGGAAAGGTTTTGTTCTTCTAAATGCACGGTGTTCATCCCTCCTGTGCCTCTTTCTTGTGAATAATCATATTGCCTTCAATTTATCTTTGTATGTGCAGACTAAATGAGTCCCAGCACATTTTTCCTTCAAACGCCCTTAGTCAACCAGTGTCTTGCTGGATCTAAGGAGAAATATTAGCAATGGGCAGAAGCCTACATCTCATTAATTGCCTTACCGAAGCATTGCAAAATTGTCAAGAAAATGTCAGGCACAAAAATCAACTTGGCTGCCTTTAGCCTGGTAATGAAAATAGGAATGGTATTTTATTCACCTGCCATGATTGCTTGCCTTGGCAAATTGAATTTTATGCAGCTACATAAAAATATTAGGTTATTTTTTAGTTTGCCCTGTCCTCTCTGCATTAAGTCTTCAGAGATACGAGTCTGAAAGCATCAACAATTCAAATTCCTATCTTTGAAACATTTGCTTCATGAAAGAATGTGGAAAATCTCCTCTGCCTGTGGGGCTGCCCCCCCCCCCAATTTAATTGGTAAAAATACATTTATTTTTCATTGTGTAAAGATTAAAGAAGTTTTTGGGTTCATTAGTTTTTATAGATTTGTTTTGTGGGCTTTTCTTGGGTTGAAGAATATTTTGGATGTAGTATTATTATCAAAACTGAGACTGGACATTTGTTACTAAATTATTTTTATTTGATAACGTGGGGTTTTGTTGTAAAGAAGCCTGCCATTATGTTATCTGACCTTCTGTGATAGGAGTTCTTAACCTCCAATTACTGACCTTCGGCAATTGGGTGTATTTTGCATTATTTTCTTTTTTACTTCATTAATCAAAGAAGTATTTTTGGAAAGAAAACATTTTAAAGCATCCTTTTGTGACTTGACTGGGACTAAAAGGGGAGAGCATAGCGGACAGAGGTAATTTCAAGAAAATCATTGAGAAGAGCGGCCCAACCTTGAATATCTGCTTGTGCTGCGAGAGGGCTGGATTCTCACGCCTCCCACCTTGCCTCCCCTTTAAGCGCACAATATTTTTATGCTTGAAAGCACCAGCTGTTGAAAACGCTCAGGTCTCCAGACCTATCTACCATGCACCCACCGCGGGCTGTCTCCGCTAGGCTGTCACCTCTTGGAAACCTTCACCGAAGGTGCAGTACCTGAAATGACAAAAAGGGATACTTGAAACAGATGATAACAAAATAGTTTTAAGGGCAAATTGGCTTCTTCCTGCAACCGAAAAATGTGAGCTTGAAGACCCTTATTTGGAAGACTTTTGTTACCCAGAACGGGGTGTGAATAGGTGCGTAACGCCCAACCCGTGCGTACGTGGTTGATAGGTTTAAGTGGGTATTTACGGGCTTTTGAGAACAGGGACTTATGGTTCTGATCCCCCCAAAAGTGTGAGCCCAACCTCGCCAATGCACCGATGAACGTCCCCTTGCTTGGCGTGTGTTGCTGGAGGGGGTGTAAGCCAGGGAGGGTGTCCCTGCGCTGTCAGGGCGTTGGTGATGACCTTGGGCTTCATTGCACTGGTGTCCACAGGTAGAGGAAAGGGCTGCGTTTATTGGGCGTAACCAAAGCGAAGTCGCTGGAGCGATCGCTGTCACAAGATCAGCCTCTTTTGTTTTGCAGGCAGCGCTGGGGCTTTTTAGCAGCAGCCGACCATCTCTCGCTGCCAGCCTTGTTTCACGGACGTTCTCAAAAGCGGCGCTCAGCTGCGCCGGGCTTGTTCTCTCACACAACACGTTCGGTCTCACGGAAAGCAGTTTTCTGAAGATTTGCATCCCGCGCCCTTTTTATCGAGGCAAATTGATTGAAACGTGCATTTTATTTATCATTGCTACTGGCTGCGAGGGTGCAAAATATATATCGGCTTCTTTGTTGTCACTCCCCCTTCCCCCCCGCAGGGAGTTGGGTTTGAGCCTTCCTTTTAGGGTTGCTTTACACCAAGATAACATTCCATACCTTAGAAACACTGAACCTAGTACTAAGCATCATGTGTAATAAAAATGGGATCAAATACTTGAAATTAATCGTTCACAATTAGGGTTTTATTTTTAGACTCTGTGAGCATTTATAATGTATGAAGAAAATGAAATAAATGTTTCTATTTTGCAAAGATTTTTTATATTTGTGCATATTTTAAGTTTTAAGAGATTTTTGCTAAGGGTAGACTTAGTAACATTCCAGATAAAAGAATAAAGATACAGTGTAGCTGAATAACTTCGTATGACAGGATTTTAATTTATGAAGTAGCATAAATAGTGTGTCTAAGCACAATATCATTTTCTTGAAAGCTTTCTGCAGCGGATGTGAAATCATTTCTTCACAAGGACTGCACGCTTAATTCAGGTATTCTGTGCATCAGGAATGCTAGGGTAATACTGCTGATGGAGATGGGCACGAATCGCATGTTGATTATACACAACAATGTGAGATATTTTAATTCTGATTCATCTACTGACTCTGCGCGTTTTGGTCTAAGAGCAAGTATAAAAGAAACAAGTCCTGATGCATTTTTAATCTTTTTAAATTTAATTCGTATATAGTAGTTGCAAATCTAATGAGTTGGGGGAGTTGCGATAATTTGCCACATGTTTCTTCCCCGTGACACTTTGTTGATAAAAATCAGTTTTTAACGAGAGAAGCAAACCTGTTCTGAAAACAGGCGTAGAAACGAAGCAAGGCCCCAGGGCTCGTTTGAGGGCTGACGTTGCCTTGCTACGTGTGCACGTTAGATAGATGGCTGTCATAGACGTTGCTACCTTGTGAGTTGCAGTGACAGCCCTGTCAAATTCTGGGGCAAGAGACGATACATCCCAAGGATCATTGTTCCAACGCCAACTTACTTTTGCATGAGTTGGGAAATGCAGCATTTCACAGGTGTAGGAGTTAGGGTTGGGAGGGGAGAAGAAAAAAAAATGATGCATCAAAAGCCCCACAAAGTCATGTTTCAGTAGAGATGGGTGTCGTAGCCAAAAGGAGCAGTCTCTGACTTCTGTCTCGTGTGGGAGAAGGATGGTGGGACCCAGGGACTGTGCTCGGTCCGGTGGATGGGAACAGGGAGCTGGCAGACTAAGGGGGAGGAAGCACACAAGTGCTCTTCTCCCACGGCCACGCGGAGGTGAGAACACGGCAACCGAGTTTGCAAAGTACTTTTTTTCCTGGGTGAAATCTGGTTTGCCCTTCTTAGTCACTTGGGTTGATCGAGGGGGAGAAGTTTTGACTTTTCAGGGGCTGCGAGAGGCCCTAAGCAAGGGTCTTTCCTTCGGCGGTGAGGGTGTTGGGTGCAGTCCTGCAGACACGCCGTGGGCTAATAAAAGATAGACCCTGTACTTCTCAGCCTTATACCCAACTTTCTACTTCTCAACGTCAACGCTCTTCTAACACGGTCTTGAAAATTTACTTGTCCTTGCATAAGAGGCTTTGTTAATGCTGAACATCACTACACAAGAAGGAGGCAGAGTCTTCAAAGCATAGAGAGATCTCGGGGTAGAAATCAAGGCAGAAGAGACAGTTCTGCAAAGCACTTTAAAGAGTAAGATATTTGTGCACTTTTTTCTGAGAGAGTCAAGCTAACCAAACCCATTCCTCTGCATTGGGAAGAAAATCGAGCTTTGTGTACCAGGCCAGAAGCAGATAATGCCACAATATGTGCTTTATGGCAAAATGTGTTTTTATTGCGGGTAACATTTACAGCTTACATGTAGCTGCTGCCTATAAAGTGACTCAATCGTTCTCTGGATTTTAACAAGTCACATTTTTGTGCAAAAATCTTAGTGGTTTTCTATCGATCTTCATCGCCTTGTGTACAGTACAGTTCAGCATAATCCACCAAGTGGTCTAGGTTGTGGCAGTGTTACACATGTCAGCACAGTAAAATCTAGGTGAACATTGTTAAAGAAATATTGTTGTTTGTGATACTGGGGGTTAAAACTCCTTAAAGGCAACTATATATAGATTTTAAAAGTCTGAAAAAAATGGCAGTTCTTATCTATTTTGTGTATGTTTTCATATAGAGAAGGAGTTTTTTTATGTGCCAATAACCATCACTGTAGTGTTTTGTAAATGGATGTTAGTGGTGTTCCAGAGTTCTGTATATGAGAATATACTTTAGCCACAATGACCTGTTAGTGTGAACCAGCGGCATGTTTTTAATCTTATTCACGCCTCTCATCAGAGGTGCTCACTCGTCGGCTTCAGTACAGCTCACTCACACCAGGGGAAGTTTGACCAGCATCAGGCCTCAAGAACACAGATTTCATCTAAATCCCCGCTTTTTCACATTGTCCCTAGACGGTATGTTACGTGTGGATGATCTGGCACGTGTAGTTATAAAGCTTCAGCTCCTTGATTCTGTTGAGATACAGTTTGTCAACATTTGGTTTGGCCTTTCGTCGCATTTATATAACTAAGGGGCGCACTGATTAGTTATGAATATCGTCCACCTATTTCTAAAGGAAACACCAGTTTCTGGAGTGCTAAAATAAAGGCAAATTTCTCTTGCTGCCTTAAACATTACGTAGACTTTGGAGAGGACTTGAATGTATGACCATCATCGTGACTTCTGCAGGAGACGCTGCCTGGATCCTCAGCAGGTGTGAAGCGAGATGGTTTCGTGGTGCTGGGATGCTGCGTTACAGCGCGGGCCCTGCCCAGTGCGCACCTGCCCATCCCTTCCATTTTCAGTGTTCGAGTGGTCCCCGTGAAATGGATAGCATTATTCATATGCTTGAAATTCCCCATGTGCTCCATGTCCTGCTGGTCCAGGGCACCGCTGGGAAGTGGCACACGTCACGTCTCTGCTTTCCATTGTGAATCTCACACCACTACAAAGCCGTCAACCAGATCGTTCTGTGACAAAGTCAGTGTAGAATATATGAGACGTTATTGGAGACCAAATTGATAGTTACACTCCCGTGTTGAATAATAACGTGCACGTGGCGCCACCAGGCATATCGGAATCCCTGGGCGCGTGCTACGGTATTCAGTACAAAACAGGTTTTGGCAAAGCTAATTGTGGGTTGTCCAAGTTATTTCTTAACCATGTCAAACATGTGCCATTTCCTTTTGCAACCAGTCAAGCCTATAATGTATGAAAGTGTTGTACATTTTCTGAAACTTAAGTGATGTAAAATTATTTAATTGACTTCTGTTCTGATTGCTTTAATGAAGTTTGGTCTTTACATAAAAAAATAAATATCTTCAAAGAATTGTCAGTGCCAGAAGTGTAAATGAACAAAATAAAAGGTGAGATACTTAATTACAGAATCTTTCTCAAGGTTTCCTTTATTTTGGTATTCAGGTCGCCTTTTAGAGTTGCAAAATCACATTGCTCAGGAAAATCAGCTAAAATAGTCCGTGGGCTTGCCTGAAATAAGTGAAGGGTGAAAATAACTTTGAATATGATCTTAATATGATATGTTTCAAACCAGAGAGCATTCATGTGGTGATGGCACACTGGGCAAGTGTCCCTTCCTTCCTGAAGGATTTGTTTGAAGAGCTGCATGCAGCTGCGCAGAGCTGCCGACTGTGCCGGTGTCCCCCCACGGGTCTTCAGTGTCCCCTGCCCAAGCACAGGCCAGTTTTGCAACAGCAATTTGTACCTTCAGATTTGATTATCGACTGGGGAAAGGGCAGAAGTTGCTGTTTTCTAATGGGGAGGTGTCCTAACGCTGTGTGTGTTATTAAGAACATTGCTTGTACCAGTTTGGTGATTAACAAAGAGCAGCGGGACGTGGCCGTGCCGTGCTGGGGGCTGCCCTGGCTGTGCTCCCCAGCGCGGCAGAGGAATCCAGACCGAGTGGAAATTGGTCCCATTCCCTCCACCTACCGCAGGTACCACCTTCAAATCCTTGCGAGGTGCAGAGTTGCCTCTGACAGAGCTGTGGCCTTTTGGTCCAGGAGGCAGAGAGGTCCCAGCCGGCGGCGGTACAGCTGATGGGAGATGCCGGCAGCAGGAAATAGCTCAGCAAAGCTGTATCTGGTGGCGCTTGTCTCCGGGAGCGGGGAGAGGAAGCTGATCACTGTGCGCAGACAGGCTGTGTTTTTAGCTTTCTGGCTGATAGCGCTTATAAAGGTGATGAGTGGCTGTGGTTCAGATTACTTGTCACCAAAACCACATGGCAGCTTTGTGGGATAATGAAAAGCTGGTGGCTCTGCTGTCAAACACTCAATTTTTTTGCCTTCTCCCATTTCCCTCTGTTCCAGCTACTATCACAAAACAACTACTGATGGATTGATTTCTGCCGAATGGGTTCTGCCATCTGCAGAACTGAACTGCAAGCAGTAGCAGGACCTGGTTCCAGATCTTTATGAGCGTTTTTGGAATCAGACCCCCCCAGGCATCAAGGCTGGGTGGTGCTGCATCTGAACCAGTGTTGTGCAGCCTTCGCTTTGTGCATGGCACCAAGTGCTTGCTTTCAAGGCTGCTACGGTTTGTAGGAAGTAGATGGGGAAGTTAAAGGTAAGCTTAAAAAAAAAAAGTCCCTTTTTCCTCCGACCTTGGTGGTCCCCCACTGAGCTGTACTGGGCGGGTTGAAGAGACCTGCTGGCGATCATCCCCCGAGCTGGTGTCCCTCCAGCCGCCCCGGCCCACACAGAGCTCCCCACACGAATGTTGCTCTTCCAACACATTGCTGAGATGAATGACATCTCAACCCTTCCCCTGATGGAGAGAGTTTAGCGGTCTTGCAGTACGTAAAGGGCACCTACAGGAAAGATGGGGAGGGACTCTTTGTCAGGGAGTGAAGCGATAGGACGAGGGGTAATGGTTTTAAATTGAAAGAGGGTAAATTTAGGTTAGATATTAGGAAGAAATTCTTTACTGTGAGGGTGGTGAGGCACTGGAACAGGTTGCTCAGAGAAGCTGTGAGTACCCCATCCCTGGAAGTGTCCAAGGCCAGGCTGGATGGGGCTTTGAGCAGCCTGGTCTAGTGGGAGGTGTCCCTGCCCATGGCAGGGGGGTTGGAACTGGATGATCTTTAAGGTCCCTTCCAACCCGAACCATTCTGTGATTCTATGATGAATGCATTCAGGCCACCAAACAACCGACTGAAATCCATGGGGAAACAGTCAAACTTATTTGCCATAAGCAGTTCCACCCGTCTCGTTCATTAGCTGGTCTCCAGGGCAGGTTTTCACTCACTTGTTTAACATACGTGACCTAGCTGGTACCCAGGCACGTGTGTAACTAATTGAGATGCTCTGCACAGAGCTGAGATTTGGAAAGCTTTTGCCTTTTAAGAGTTAACTGCAGAAGTACCAGAAATATTTTCTGCATCTTGGTTTTCATAGGAAAAAAGGCAACAAATCCCCTCTGAGACCTGTGGAGGGTTGTTTGGTTAGATGGTTTTATTGGAGATCTTTGGGTCTGGGTTTCAGGAGGATACAAAGATCCATTTGTTTTTCAGTCCTCAGCCTTGGCTACCACCCTCTGATTTTGGGTACTGTGATATCCCGTGAAAGGTCTAATAGAACCCATCATGCCGAAATGAAAAGCAGGGTGTCATACGGAGCAGTAAGATGTGTATTGCAGGAAGGAAGAAAGAGGATCACACACCCCAAATGACCTGCCCACAGTCTTACAAGGTGTTAAGACCATCAGCACACAGGGATGGGCTTAGGTGCATTTATGTATAAGGGGCCAGGGAAATGAAAAATTTCCAAGTAAGCCCTCTTCAGTGGATTATTCTTCAGAAGAATGTATTCAGTAAAGAGATCTGCACAAGGATGCAGGAGTTGTGCACGGTGTAAGGAGAATAGAAGCTGCAGCGCACTGGTGCCGGGGAGCACATCCCTTGGGGGGGGCTCAGGTGTGAGAAGTTAAAAATTAAAACACGCCCCNGTGGCCATCCCTGTTGGAAAGAGAGTTTATGCACTCGCTTAAAGTTCATCAGAGGTGGTGAAAGGGGGATGGAGAGGTGGGAAATGTCCACGGCTGAAGGAGCAGTGAGGATTTTGGGGCTCACCAGGGAGGTGGTTGGAGATGCAGCAGCAGTTTGAGGGCAGAGGGGTTTTGATTAGCTAAACTTCATACTGCGGGCGCTGTGTGGAACTGAGATTGGACCAGGTTGCCGAGGAAACAGGCAGAAAGAGCAAGGAGCAAATCCCTAGGAGGGGCTGGAGGAAGGAAGCAGGGCATAAGGTATGGGGGATGGTCAGTGAGGCGAGAGTGGGGGGGCATGGTGCCTCTGCCACACCACCGCGCGGTGACGGGACAGCGTGAAGCCGTCCTGGGTGGAAGGAAGCAAAGACAGAAGACAGGCGCTGGGCTGAGGATGCAGCAGCTTCTGCACGAGCACCTCAGCATGGATTGTCACATCTGAGGAAGTCAGGATGTGGTGTCGCTTCCCAGAGCCGGTCCCTCCGGGCCCACTGGGCACTAAGTGAGCAGAGGCCCGGGATGTCTCACCCTGCGGACCAGCGAGGCTTGTTTGCTCTCCCCCTCCTTCCCCTGTGAGGGCAGGAGGAAAGGTACTGGGCCCTGTCACCCTCTGGTAGATCAGCCTCATCGCATCGGAGTCCTTTAGTGTCTGTACTTGCTCCCTGCGGTGCCACCTGTACGCAGAAGTTGGTTTTCCTTTTGATTTTTTGATAAACAGATTGAATGGTCTAAATCTCTCTCTAAATGGTGGCTTTTTTTCCAGGATCTCAGCTATTCATAGGCTTGTTCTTCAATTATTATTATCTTTTTTGCGTTTCTTGGGCACTGCGCAGCAGTTTGTTCACTGCTTGATCTGTCAAGACCACAAATATAGAAAGAATTGCCCCCCGTTCCCATGCCCAGCTCCCTGTCCCCGGCTGCATTTACCAGTTCATGCACGGTGACAAGGCACAGGAGCAGGACGAGCCCTCGGCAGCGCGCTCCAGGCTGAGCCCTGCTCTCCCGGTGTGTCCTGATCTGCCGCTTCCTAACAGGCCACCCTCGCGCTTGAGGACATTGTGGCGCATTTCGTTTGAATGGACCCAATTGCTGGTCCTTTGCTTGTAGCCACTGTCAGCGTTGCTCCTCACCATCTCCCTGCTTTTGTGTTACTGTTGTAGTTCGTCATCGCCCCCAGGCCCTAACAAAAGGGTCCTCCCCTCTTTCTCCAGGAGGGAGGTCCCCACCAGGCACCCGTGCAAAGCCCTTCCCCAGCTGCTGCAGCGGTCATGGGTGCCCCAAGGGAGGAGCACGGTGAAGCTCCTGGAGCGTGAGAGGGGACAGCAGCACCCCAGCAGTGTGACACAGGCTCCCAGCACGCCCAGAAACCCCAGTGAGGGGCATGGCCTGGGCTGGTTCGGACTCCACCAGGCAAAGCATGAAGTGTGGGTGCTGAACAGGCAGCTGCAGCACAGCTGACCTGTGTCTTAGTCCCGTTCTCCAAAAATTGTATGGGTGTTTGTATTACAGTGCTCAGGGCTGGTGCCACCCCACCTGACCTGTCTTACATGTCTCTGGTCCCCTTGGACAGTGCTGTGGCATCTGCAGTCTTCCCACCTGGCAGCTTTTCCTTCTTCTCAAAGCCGTTTCCACAGCTGAGGCTGGTGAGGCCCTGTGTCCCCAGCCAGCTGTCACCAAATCCCACGTTCAGACTGTCCATCTGAAGCCTTCACTGAGTGTCACTGTAGCTGTGGAAGGGGAGGTTGTCAGCAGCCATGTGACATGCTGTCCTGCAAACACCAGGTGACGTCTCCGTCCCCAAAGTGGCAGTTGTGGCCTGCAGCGAGTGGCCCGGTCCCTGCTGGAAGTGGTGCTTTGGAGTAAGCCTTGCGGTGAAATTGGTGCTTCTTTTAACCTTATCATGGCATGATGGCATCAAACCTGGTCTGACTGCTCCCAGTGAGCACCTTCGTTTTGTCCAGGACGTCTGATACGACAGTGTGCCCTGTTACTGGACTGTCACAAGACGTCACTGCAGTGAGAGCCAGTCTCCGATGCCTTGTGGCTTCCCCCGCTCTCTCCCTGGTCCTGGGGCTACCCATAGCCCCCAGGCTGGCTGGGGGCCAGGGGGAGAGGTGGCTGCAGCATCAGAGCTAAGTTGGGGCTGGTGTTGGTGTCCCTGCCACTCTCCTCTCATGGGCTGCTAAAAATGATGAAAAAAAAATCTAGAGCAAGCAAAGTTTTTGTAAGCTGGGTGGTGGCTCACTGTCCCCCTCCAGCCTGGTACCGGCCGAGGTAGCGTTTATATTAGCTCTGTATGTCGAGTTCCATGGTGGTGGGAGGGATTCACAGGGAGACACTGAGGGCATCAGGACCCCCCCTCCAGGCCCCTGGTGGGAGAGTGATCAGTGCCCATTGTTAGCCCAGCCCGAGGCGCTGCTGCGGGGCTGCCATGGACGAGGCTCTGCGGCTGCGGCACTTGGCGACGAGCTGGTGTTGGGGTGGACACTGCTGCTCTTCAGTGCTGCGGGGAAATGTGGGTGGGCAGAGGCAGGAGATGTGCTCCAAGGAGGTTGGGGCAGACCTACCTGGCATGGTTTATCCCCCCCATCCCCAGCCCAGGTGTGTGGTGACAGCGGCGATGGCACAGAGCATCCTTCTCCGCTGGCCTCTCTCCAAGTAGGTTTTAGACTGGGCAAGCTCCAGAGGTCCCCACCAGCTTCAGCTGGTCTGGTGTTCTCCAAAAATTCATCCATTTGCAGGGAGTGCAGCTTCTCCAGAGAGCAAATCTCCTTACAGACCTCCTGTTTCCTGAGAATTACTCCAGCCAGGGGGAACAGAGTAAATCTTCTGCAACATGATGTATTGGCTTGTCCTTCAAGCAGCCACAGTTCCGGGTCCTTTGACCCGGGCAGCCCCCGTGTGCTGAGCGTGACACAGCAGCAGTAAATCACAGCCCTCTCTCTGCAAGCGTGCACAAACACGGTTGATTTGGAAATGTTTTATTGCAGCTCTATTAAATAAAACAACGGCCCTCTTGCAGCCTCCTGCCTTATCTTCACTGACTCTCCACCCCTCTGCCTTTTGGCCCAGGATTCCTCCTGGCCTCAGACGGAGCAGGTGGATCGGCATCCCTTGCAGCCGCCTGCGGTCGGCGCGGGAGCTCCCTGCAATTTCCTCTCCGTTGGGTTCCACATCCAGAGAGCTGCAGCGCCCAGCGTGAGCACCGTCTGGGCGTGGGGTGTGAATTTACAGCGGTGTGGTTGGGTGAGGGGGGGAGCGCCCGGTATTCAGCTCACGGAGCAATGAGACCTTGTTGGAGTTCTGTGTCACCAGCCCTGGAGAAGCTGGCTCTGATTCGGGTAACTGGGACTGTCACCTCTAACCCACCAGAGGCTGTCAGTGAGAAGGGGCTGAAGAAGCGTTGCAGGAAGGCCATTCGCTTCTCTGGGAACAGATGTGGCGTTGGATGCAGAGTGTTGAACACTTTTTCCAGGAAACCTCATTCTTCCTGAATCTGTTCTCTGCTAAAACTCTTAAAAAGCCAATTCACAGTTTCCACCTAAGAAATAACCACTTGTGTGAAGATTTAAGCTTCTCATTTCCCACAATGACAATCCTTCATGAAAATGAAATAAGGGTTTCTACAAAGCTTGTGGAGGCTCTTGGCATAATTACATCCAGCAATAAACTGCCCCGTTAATGAGACAAAGCTTCTGTCAGTGCTTGCCCAGAAAACTTTGCCTGAATCCTTACCTTGCAGATTACTCTAATTAGAGCTGATTTTGTGGGAAAAAAAAAGGTACCAGGTGCATGTTAAAATTGCTTCTGAGTGAAGCTTAGGGTAACGTTTTCAGTGAGAGTCTTTCTTTCCATCTATATTTAGAAGCCTTCAAGTGCCAAGGCTAAACCAATGCTCCTGGGTTTTGGTGAATTACAGGTACCTTTCTGTCCTTTGCCCCAGCAAAACTCAACTTAGAACTCGATTCTCACCAAACACAGCTAAAACCATTTACATTTCTGTGGCCTGCCCTGAGGCTCAGCACACTTCCAGGAAGATTGAGGTGGATGAACAAGGAGCGTCTCTTCCTACTCAGTTCCTCAGAGAAAGCTGGTGGTGCCTGGACGTGTATGGCGGGACAATGGTCATCGCTGCAGGGTACAAATACCGGTGACTTAAATAATAGCATCGGCGGATGAAGTATCAGCTGAAGAAAGCACGATTTGAGGCTACCAGTGAGAGAGAGGAGATTCCTATTAAAGCAAACTCAGGTCTTCCCAAAAGTCACCACAAAGAGCAGGTGAAAGAAAGCACCTGAGCAGAGAGGGAGACTGGCACTGAGAAAAGGAGGAAGCACGATTCGCTTCTAATGCAATAACAGCAGCGTAAATACTTCAAAATACTTCCCTAGTTGCTAAAAACAGCATGCTGCCTTATTTGTCATCATTGCCAGCACACATACCACTACAAAGATCGTTTTCTTTCTTCTGATTGCTTTGCAATTACAGGTAAAAATTGTAAGGTAATTGGATTTTATACGCTCTCATCCCAAGGCTTCGGAATGTGATTATCTCTGGTGATTGGCATATCCCAAGTGGTGAATTATTGCATTAGAGAGAGACATGCATGCAGCTCTGACGTACAGCCAGCCAGCAAACCTGTGTCTGGCGCCCAGCTGCGTAATTTCAGTCCTTACTGGGAAATGGTGCAATCTAGGCTGAAACCTGGCTGGAACCGGACAGATTTTGAGAATTTCCATATTAGTGTCTGAAGTGAAAATAAGGTATACCTACCAAAAGGCTCTAAACTATGTGAGATATGAGAGGTAACTTAATAAAGAGGCATTGCTTCATTTGAAACCCCTACGCATATGTGTGCCTACGGTGCAACCAGCTGTCTTTTCCCAGTTCTGACCTGCACTCTTTGCCTGGAAGGTTCACAGGAACCAAGTGGGAATCTGTGCCACGCAGGGGCCAGCTCAGCGGATCAGGAGCATCTGCCTGAACTTGGGCAGCGCACTTCTCTGTAAAACAAAACAAAACGTTGAAGTCCCGTCAACAATGCCGCTCTCGCAGAAGTCAGGAGTGTAACTTCCATTGCAAGCTTGGGTTGGGGCATCTCTCTAAGCACAGCCACCAGAGAGCTCTCTGGCTGTGTGGCAATCTTACATCTGCCCGTTTCATTAAAAAACCTTAAATCTAAAGTACACAGCGCCAGAGCTTTTAGCTGTAACACGCCATTCACCCGGCAATGCCGGGGCGTACTGCAGGAGTCTGTCAGACCAAGCGAGTGAAGCTGGACGGGTGCCACTGGAAGGGCTGATGGGAGCGTACCAGGTATGGGATATTGCTGGGAAAACACATGCCTTAGGGATGTCCCAGTTCAGGCCAGCACGGGCTGCTGCTGGCACGGCACAGCCTGGACGGGCTTCATCACGCTGAGCAAACGACTCTGCCTTACAAACCACCCGTAATGGCTGAGCTTTCAGCAAACCATAGCTGTTGTTTGAAAAAATTATAGCATCCTGTGAAGATGAACACTGCAGTTTCAGATAAAAAAATTACTAGGGAGCTTGCTTTGACAATAAATTGAGGCAACCTAAAAAAGCAAATCTGCTTCTGTCAAGCCTTAGGAAGTGGGCAGTGAATTGGCTAAATGATAGTTACACGTTTCAGAAGTCCGGCTGTGCAAACCACTTCCCATATATGCAATTCATATCTACAGAAGACAGTGCCATTTTCTTCCAAGACAGAAAAGTCCACTAAAATTTCTGAGATGCTATTTTTAAAATGGCATAGCCATAAACGGTTGCTCGCTTGACCAATGTAGACCTTCTTTTTAAAATGGCTCTTAGCTTCAAAGGTAAAAGCCGGCAGAAAACCCAGCCACTAGTTTGATGATGAGAACGGAGACAAAGAATGGTGACGGGTCTCCTCAGGGCTGGGTGACACACATCCCGTCGTCTGCAAAACCTTTTATTACAAAATGTAGAAATGAAAGAAACCGACCTGGTGGGAATAAGGGCAGTGAATCTTTTAACAGCTGTCCCCAAGGGAGGAAGAACAACATTCTGACCGTATAAAAGCTGAGCTCCTGCACTGTTTAAGGAATGGTCACCAGCATTGCTTTTACCCAAAACCGGTTTGTAATGAACAGGATCCCCCCATGCAGCCAGCTGGCCAGCACCAGCCTATACACACACACACTTTCATATCTATACACACACACACAAACACATATAAGATATATAGATACAGATATGTATTTATAAGTAAAGGTGTATGGATATATAAGGAGAAGGTGTCAGTAGCAGAGTGAATCCCCCTCCACACTTTACTAGGAACTTTTTAAGAAGGAAAGACTATAACCAAGAAACAATATTATCAGAAATTTTTATTTGTTGCAATTTGTAGCTTCACACAAATACTGAAATGAAGAGGAATGCATTTCAGATTTTCAATCTGCAGGCAAAATACAGAAACACAGAAAAGATTTGTCAGTGTTAACAGCCAGAGAATGAATCAATAAATCTGCTATGGAAGGAAGATTAAGTTTTGATTCGTGTTTTGCATTTTTTTTTAATTAATAAATTAATTCTTTTTAAATTACATTTTATTATCTGTGTGCAGATGTACTTTTTCTGCTGTTACCCTTTTGTATGTTTAGTACAAAGGTATGACAAATACTAGTTTGACTGTTAAAATGGATGAGAATCAGAAAATAGTTCTGAACTAAGAGCCACACCAAATAATGTTTCGAAGTGAAACAGAATCTTTCCACTACCTTCAAGAAAAGCAAAGTTAATCCGAAACTGGAGAATCCTATGGAAAGGGGGAAAGCCAATCTAATTCCTAAGGTTTATATTTACAAAACTATTGTAAAATCCTATGTTAACACAACTGGAGATGTCTCGAACTCCGTAGTTAGAGATAGCAGTAGGTAGATAAGATCCACAGTTAGTAATAATTTAAAGCAAATGAACAGCAAAAAAATATTCTGTCTAACTAGGCTAGAAAAATCGGAAGACGCCAATTAAACAAAATATGCTGAGAACAGGACAAAACTTCTTGTATTGCTTATGTGTTATTCTAGTTGGTCACAGCTTATCCCTCTCCTTCATTATATCAATGTAGTTGAGCGCCTCCAGAGTCCTTCTGCCAGCCAGACTCAGGCACTCGCCTTCAGAGGGAAACGCCGCGGTTCCTGCCGCGCCGCCGGTGCCCGCGGGCGGCGGCGCCTCATGTGCTGGCATTTTGTGCCCCCCAGCGGTGCCTGAGATGCTGGGAGCGGGGAGCCCCCCCGGGCTGCGGGCAGAGGGGAGGGAGCTCCCGCAGCTGCACACCCGCAGGGTGCCACACTGGGTGGCAACATCCACTTTCTCCACTCCTGTAACAGAGTGCTCAGTCTGTGACCAAACATCACGCCGGGTGCTGCGGGCGACATGCTCACTTTTAAGAGCGTGGTGTAATGCGCTGCTCCCAGGTGGGACGGTGTGGCTTTTATTTTCCTCCTCTGTGGCATGCAAAACAGAGTCTTTTTCTTGAAGATGGTCTGCTGCTCCTCTAGTCAAAATACTGCTGGGCTGGAGAGGCACGGTTCTGGTGCGAGAAGTCCTGGGGGGCTCTGTGCTTGCTGAGGCTGGGATTAGGTTGGCATCGTCTCTCTTCAAGCACCGTTCATTCAGATATTCCCTCTTTTTGACTGTGTTTTCCTCTTCAGACTGTTTGAACAGAATTGTGTGAATGCAACTGTTTAAACAGTTCAATAACTAAGGACTAAGTCAATGACTAACTAAAAAATAAATTAATGAAATAAAAAGAAAGGCCAGAACTGTCTGGTTTTGGTTGGGTTTTTTGTTTGTTTGTTTGTTTGTTTGTTTGTTTGTTTGTTTTTGGGTTTTTTTTGTTTTTTTTTGTTTTTTCCCCCCAGTATTTCTTCAGGGGTGTATTCCTGGCCTTTGTTGAAGAGAAGGTGGGTAAGGTGGACCTTCACTCTCACACAGTATTTATATTCTTCACATTGTGGCACTTTTCTGTTGAGAATGGCTGAAAACACACAGTGTGTCACATCCTCCTGCCTTACAGGCATGTAATGTGAGGCAGCTATACATCCAGGATGAGAGCAGAAGCTTGTTTAGTTTCTTCCCACAGTCACCTTACTGTAATTCCACAAGGCCTGGTATTATCAAGAGATCAGACCACACTTGTGTTAAACTACTTAGGAAAATTTACAGCTAATCATTTCTTATCTTCCTCACACATGATGTTGCCTTGCACAAAACAAAACCATAAATAAGTTTCCGGCTACATTCACCCTCAGATGGACTCAGGCAAACAGATATCATTCAAATGTACCCCTGCAAACTCATAAAGGGGCAAGTACTCACTGTGTCAGGGCTAGAGCTGAAACAGCTCTCTGCCTGCCTTGGGGAGTAACTGGGAGACTGGCTGCTGAGTGACGACTCCCCATCTGAAAAACGAGACAAAAAGGAAAGAAAGGTCACTCACCAAAAATTCTCCAAACGTCCAACTCCCAAGTACAGCGTGTAGAATTAAATATTACTACTTAAGATGCCGTTTTAAGGTACTGTTTAAAGAATAAAGTGTTAGTGAGGTCAATCTAGTTCTTGGCAGTAGCCGATTCATCTTTCAGGACAACACGTCTTAACAGGAAGTGTGAGGTGGGTGCCTCAAAGCTCCAGCTATGCCACTGATGAGCAGAACCGTGCTACCCAAAAAGAGGGAGGACTCTGCAGACCAGGGGCAGGGAGGGAAGGGAGCAAACTCCCCGCACACATTGGCTGCCGTACAAGTTATGTGTTTTTCTCTTGGAGGCTCCTGGGAGATCTTCTGCTCTGAAATGCAGCCAGCACAGCTGCCCCTACAGCTACTGGGGGAGCAAACAGGCCGTGGGATCTCCCTGCTGACTCCCCTCACTCTGTCCACATGTGGAACCGCAGCATAGAATCTAGTGGAAGAGAATAAAGACTAGTAAAGTCTAGACGAGTAAAATGGCACATGTCAAACATCTAATGAAGGTATTCATTAATAGAGAAAAACACATCCAAGATTTTTTCCAACCAACGGAGATCTGCAGGAATAGAAAGAAAGAAAATTACTGGCATTTTCTTGGCATTTTACTGTGTGGTGGTGGTGGTGGTAAACTTGAGTTGTAGTGTTCAAATTAATATTCTTGACCTTTCTTGTGGATATATTTTATTTTTTTTAGCAATTACCCCTACTTTCAGAGCTGGCTTTTCAGTTTAGGGGACAACTTTGAAGGAAATGGGACAATGAAAAATATGTGTATAATACTCACCAGAGAGAAGTTAAACAGAGAGAAGTAGAGAAAAGAAAATCTCTTGAAGGAAAAGCAAATACAAATAGTTCTTAGTTACCTGGTAATGCTAGTCTTCTTTATACAGTGCTGTGTGAATCAAAAATACAAGCCCTCATCAAATGTAACATCCTAAAAAGATCAAAACACTTCTCCCTGGCTTTAAAAGTAGCTGTTTCAGTTTCACATGTAGAGAAAAATCTGATTTTTTACTTAATAATATATGAATGATACTAACCCTTCTCCATCTTGTGAAGATTTGAAGTCGGTCCAACCTTATACTCTTGTGCTGTTGTGAACTTTTAAAAATAAGTGTTAATAGTGAGGGCTCAGTTGGATCAGCACCTCAGGTTAAGTGAGGAACATTCAGTTTCTGTATTACATAAAGGAGACACTACACTGTACCACAAATTATTTTAAGAGGTACAAAACCCCTGAGCACTACTGTATGTACCTGGGTGACTTCTATGGGCAAAATAACTTCAAGATTCTTTATATGCATAGTGGCATAAAGCTTCTTTATCATACTGAAGTGTCCAGCATATAATGTCTGGGCACTGCCTGCAGAACCCGATCCTAAGGGTTAATGGGTAATTTATGCAATTTATTTCAGGCATCAGCTTAGATGTGAATCAAATCATGTAAATTACGGACCTGAAAGGGATTTCTGTCTGAACCACTTAATTAAAGGCTGTTCTTTCCAGGTTCCCTATATAAACCATGAAGGAAAGGCAGCTTCCACAGAAGTTAATTCAGAGAAGCTAAATTCAGTTTCTAACTGTTGTGGACATTCCTTCTCCACCTCAGATAAATGGTGAAAATGGTAGGTTTGACAAAAAATAGGTCTCTTTAAAAAGTTACCTCTTCAAATCCAAAGAGCTTTTTCTGTCTCCAGACTGATTCTTTCACAGACTCGTCATCGCTGAGGGATGCAAACACAGAGTTCTCTGGTAAGTGGTTTCCCCTCCTCATTATAGGCAGATAAACAGTGGTATAAAGGACTTACATGTGCATAAGTTTATTCACATTATTCACTACTATTTTCACTGGGAAATCTTGGGTCCTCAGTAATACTGTTTATAATTTTGCCTTCACGTCCTCTTAGCAGGTTCTCTTAAATTCAGCAAGGTCTCTGCAATTATCACTAGTTAATAGATTAATAATTTGCATGGCACTCACCTTTTCTTTCTTGAATAGTTCTGCACATTCTCCTTTAAGTTAATCTGCTGATTATGGTGATAAGCAAATGTCTCTAAAATAAAATGTAAACCATGATTTTAAAATGCAATAGCATAAATGCAATTTGAAAATAAATGCTTCTGTCAACTTTTAAAAATAATTTTAATAATTGGATTTAAAATTATATTACTGCGTTCTGAAGATTCATGACGTTTTCGGTCAGGGCAGACACATCTCTGGTTATGAAAACATATGTCTTTGAAAGGAGAATAAAAACCAGAACATATGTCCTTATAATAATGACACTCACCAATTTTTTCAAGGTTTACAGGTTTTTCTTTGTTTTCACAGGGTATGAGGTAGTGCTGTTGCTCATGACAGTCCTGCAGGTAGGTTTTATGAAGTCCACTGGTTTTCTTGCAGCTTGCACTTGAGGCATTGTTACTTTTAAGCAAATTCTGTTCTGGAGCTGTGAAAATGCCTTCAAGGTGTCTGTCTACAGATCTTCTTTTTATGTTGATTGCAGGATAAGCCTCTCTAGTATCATAAGGATAATTTCTGTCGGTCATTTGATTTCTATCATCAGGATCAATGAAAAAAATCTCAGTACTGCTTTGGTTAACAAAAGGATTAAAATGTTTTGTGGAAGGATTATCATCGATTGGTTGGCTCTCATCTTCAAACAGTGCCAGAAAGGAACAATCTTGGGGAGCTTTTAGTTCTGCAGTTTCTTTCACAACATCAAACAACGGTTCTTTTATTCCTTCACTGTTTTCTGATTCGTTACTGGTCATCATCACTGGATTTTTCCTGGCAGAATTCATATAGTCTAGCCTGGGGTGCCGGGTGGGGTGGGTAGAAAAATAAAAACAGTTTGCTCAGTATATAAATAAGTGAAATACCAACTTCTAACACAATAAACTATGACAACCCGATGACAAAACTCTCAAAGACTTTACTGCTCATT
Organism: Rynchops niger; assembly: GCA_013400035.1. Lineage (NCBI taxonomy): Eukaryota > Metazoa > Chordata > Aves > Charadriiformes > Laridae > Rynchops > Rynchops niger. The sequence continues at coordinate 122,856 of VXBH01001016.1, forward strand.
ACACTTGCTTTTGTCCCAAATGTACATTACTTCAACTGAAAAAGTGTCCTGTATTTGAATTCCATTTTACAGTAAGGTTATATAAAAAGCATTCAACTTCATGATGTCTCCAAACATACCAAGACATGGAGCACATCCTCCTGAGCACGGAACTGCTATTTATAAAATCAGCCACAGTATGTCACTGCTGCTCCACCAGCTGACCAAAGAAGTCCACTTTGGGGAAACAAAAAAAAGAGAGAAAAAAAAAAGAGAAAAGAAAAAGAGGAAGACTGCTTCTTCTGTTCATAGAAACAATTTGTTCTTCAAGACTACATTTCTCTCCTGTACTAAAAGCCCATAATAAGCTGTGTGTACTGCTTCATTCCTGGTCTCTTTAGCAAGTGATTTCCATTTGCACTTGAGGTCAGTAATCCAAATTCAGCACAGAATTTTTCTATTCCACTGTCAGGAGGCCAGTCAGACATTTCATTTTGCCCCTGCTTCCCTACCCACTTCTGATAGTGGTGGTTTTGAAGACGCTATCATGCTAGCATCATCAGTGTGAAAGCTACCATGCTTTCACTTACTTGACTCTCAGCCTAACATTTTTGCTCTTTTTTTTCTAGGCTTGATCTGCTGACTGATCGTTCAAGAAATCTGAGCAAAAAGTTGAGAGTCTTCTGAAGCACAGAGAGTTGGCAAAGGTCATTCAGAAAATGCCCTTTCTTTAAAAATTTTTGAGAAATGTTATCAATGGTACTGAAAAACTGAAATGTAGTATAGAAAAGTCTTACTGGAGAAAAAATTCTGTAATGTTTTGATCAGCAAATACTCAGAACTGGATAAAGATCCTAGAGAACTTAAATGAGAAAGTAGTGTCCTCTACTTACAGAACAGTTTTAAAGGGCTAAACACACTAGAGTTTGTTTCTGGAGAAACTTGGATAGATCTATGTGAGGAAGATAAAACCATTTTTGAAGCAATTCAGAGGCTCCTTCTTCACTCCAGGTGAATACTTTGTAATGATAAGTAAAAGTTAATAGTAGATGAGGAAATAAAACATTTAAAATTTTTATTTAATATTTAGTGATCTTGAGGTGCCACAGCTCTCAGATGTATGCACATTGATTACATCATCAGTATGTTATAATTACATTAAACAACTGTATAAGTTTATACTCTACTTTCACGTACAGGGAAAGAAACTCCCTTTCCAGAAGAACTGTTGAGGTATAAAAATTTATAGCTAAAATGGATGAGGACAAAACAAGGCCGATACAAAGAAACGGATTTGAAAAACAGTTGGAAAGAAGATGTTGTTAGTGAACCATGAATGGGCAGAGAACTATGGGAGGTGCCATAAGCAGATGAGGGCAGGCCTGAGGGCCTGTGGAGAAATGAAAGGGGAGATGTAGGCAAGGCAAGGTTAGTTAGGGTTTTAATGTAAAGATATTAATTGGGAATTCACCAAGATATACAGCAAGGTGAATGTTAGCCTCATTTTAGGTTTTGATGAAGAAAGCCAAGCGAAGCTAGGAGAAGAGAGAAAGAGAAATTGAAGGTGTCTAAGACTGGAAGCTGATCTGTTCTTGTAGCTATCATGTGGTCAGTGAGCTTATCAGTCACTTTACTGTCCAGGCAAACAGGCTGTAGGTACTTCAGGAACAGCAGTATAATATATGGCCTTTTATGGCTCTATCGATCCAAAGCTAGAGAATGATAGGAACTTGCAACCAGGCAGCAGGCTTACAGAATAAAAAGAGTAAAGGAAGATTAGCCCTGTAAGACTCCTAGATCCCAGGCAAGAACCCCTGGAAAGGAACTGAAATAAAATGTTCAGTATAACAGTCTGGCCCTAAACTCTCTGCGATTAAAAAGATTTTTAGTCAGCACATACAAAAATAAATATATTCTAGATTTCCATCCATTCTTTTTAAAACCAAAGTGTATATTCTCATAAAAGTATTATTGAACCAATTCTAAAACAAAAACAAAAAAAAACAACAAACAAGCTATAGTAGGATCACGTATGAAAGAGAAGGAAAGAAAATTCTTTGTTCCTGGAATCCCAAATGTAAACAATGCAGGTGGAGAAGTTGCTCAATTACTGCAGCACCAAGGTCGTCAGCAAAAGCACTTGCAACAGTGACCAGAACTAATGACAGCTGGGCCAGTTCCCAGTGACCTCCTAGTAAATCTGTGGTTTTCACTCAGGGTGAATTCAGCAACACCATTATGTTTGTGACACAAGCAAAAAATAGCTCTCGGTTCCAACTGCCTACCTAAAATTCACATTGTGATGCCTTTCAGCATATTTAAATAGCTCGGTATGTTCAGGCTTCCCATTTAATTTCAATATCTATTTGAAAAACACTAAAAATCAGTGAAAAATCAAGTAGCAATAAGCTTCATATTATCTTAGTATTTTTCTTACTTAAACTTGACTGTTATCTCTCTCTTTAATGTAAAATCACTGCCTACCTATGCAATGGCTTAAACACTTCCTGAGGCACTGCATCAGACTTCCTGAAAATACACTGGCTTGGATGTTTTGTAATCCAAGGGTCTTGATCAGAACTATTTCCTTGCTGAGAAAATAGTAGAATCTGTCAAACTCTGAATATATGTAATAGTTAATAGTGTTTAAAACATTAAAGTTGTGTTTGCAAACAATATACATGTTTTCTCGCTGTTTTTACATATTCTTTTCTTTACAGTAGAAGCCCAAACCTCCTTAAAGCCCAATTGAGTTCTGTATAACTCATACTTTTCCATATTTGCATATACCTGTTAATATTCTAAATGTCCTTTTAGCACCCCATTCTCCCGTTGTATAAACAAGCTTGATAGCCTGTAACAAGCTGAAGTTCCACTGAAGATGACATAATCATAGAGAGCTGTTTTCTGGAAGGGACCTGAAGAGGTACCTAGTCTAACCTCCTCAAAGCAGGGCCAGCTTTAAGGTTAGGACAGATTGCTCAGGATTGTTCAGGACTGAGATGCCACAACCTGTTTGGGTGGCCTCTTTTTGTGCTTAGCTACTTTTGTGACAATATTTTTTTCCTATACGAACAGAATTTCCATTGTCGACACTTGTGACCTTTACTTCTTGCCATTTCACTGTGTACCTCTGGCTCTGTCCTGTCTGTGACTCTGTTTAGACTGTGGAAGACAGCAGTTGGTTTACCCCACACACCCATAGCTTTCTCTTTCCCAGGCTATGAAAGCCCTCTGCGCTCAGTCTCTCTACATTCATCATGTGCTCCCACCCCCTGACAATTTCTGTGGCCCTTCATTGGTCTTGCTACAGTTTGTTCATCTCGCTACCATTTGTTGATCACTCTCTTCTAATGGGGGTCCCAAAACTGGACATGGTATTTCAGATATGCTGCTCAGGGGGAAATAATCACTTGCCTTTGACTGCTGGGTGTGCTCTTTCTAATACAGCCCTCTATGTAGCTGGCTTTCACTGCTAAAAGTGTGCACTGTTGACTTATGTACAACCTGTCATCCACCAGCACCCTTGGGTCCTTCTCTGTAAAATTGCTGCCTACTCAGTCAGTTCCCATGTGCACTGAGTTGTGGGGTGATTTCTTCCAAGGTGCAAGGCTGGGCTTTGTATTTCTCCTTGTTAAACTCTATGAAGTGCCTGGTGGCCTTCTGTCAAGATCCCTCTGAGTAGCAGCCCTGCTACTGTAATGATCACTCTGACACTCTGGTGTTCTGCATGAACCTGCTGAGGTGCTGAGGGTGCATTCTGTACCACTGTCCAACTTTCTAATGAAAATGTACCAGACTTGGTATCAATCTCTGAGAATCCCTGCCGTTACTGAGCTGTTGCCAATTTGACTTTAGCCCACAGATGGCTACTTTGAGCATGATGGTAACAGACAGGTTTTGCCTATTGTTCTTCATGTACCTTGGAATTGCCTCCGGGAGGTGGAGTTCCATAATCCTTTCAGGGACAGAGGTGAGATGATACTTCCTCAGATCATGCTTATGTTTTTGCAGATGGGCATAACATTTGTGTATTTCTTGTCACTGAGACGCTTTTCTGATCACCACAGTTTTTCAAAGATGACAGACATCTGCCCTGCAGTGGTGTCATCCAACTCCCTTAATGTACTTGAATGCACCTTGTCCAGACCCATGTATTTCTTTGTGGCCAGAGTACTAAGGATTTCCTAACTTGATCTTTCATTACTGTTTTGTACCACTCCCTCCCAAACTCTACTGAGTTTGAAGATGTGCCAGAGAGCAGACGTTGTCAGAAAAGCCTGAAGCAAAGTAGATCTTGTGTGACTCAGACTTTTCCATGTCCTTTGACACTACGTCATCAACTCTATTTAGCAATAGACAGCATTTTCCTTGGTTTCCTTTTGCTGATGACATACCTGTAGAAGTCCTCCTTGCTGCCCTTCTCACACCTTGGGTGTGAGATGGCTCTGGCCATCCTAATGCCAGCCCTCCAAGCTCAGGGCATGCTTCTGTATCCTTCCTGGGTGGCCTACCCCTCCTTACACACTTTTTTTTTTGCATTTGAGATCAGTCAGGAGTTCCCTGATTCAGACAAACTGACCTCCAGGACCTTCTCATTCTCTTGCACGTTGAAGTGGAGTGTTTGGAAACATGTTTCTTGGGCTCCTTTGCTCCTTCAGGTCAGCTTCCTGTAGATTTCTGCTTACTCCTTCCCTGAACAACCCAACATCTCCCCTTCTGAAGCCCTGAAGTACTCATTCTTCACTTAACTCAAGACTTTAAAATACCACTAGTGATACATGTAGAATTTGTTTTATTATTTTCAATATATAATATATTTCCTAAAAATAAAGCATATTATGAGAGCCCCCTTATGTTTGCTATTACTTTTTTAAGGATGCTTCTTTTAAGAACCCCAAAGTTAACAAAAAATAAAAAATAGTAACATGCATCAGAACAAATAACTTTCAATCACTTCTTAAACTTAACTTGAGCCAAACAGCAGGTTTTCTCAATCCTTTTAGGAACATTGAGAATACTGTGAGAACTATGTTACTCACTGAGACACTCCATGATTACAAATTAGGTCACAGTGATCACCTGGGATCATACAATACTCAGTTATACTAATTGTACATTTAAGAAAGCTGTATTTTTAACTGTAATACATTTCAACTTTTTTACAAGCCAGAAACAAAAGAAAGCCAGCAGTATGTGAATAAATTTCTTTCTGCAGATATCAGCAATACTGAGAGCTCAGGGAACAAAAGCTCAAGTTAAGTATATTTCATAACAATAACAGAAAAATATTTGTATATATGGAATATTCATTGCCATCAACCTACAAGAAATGTTTTATCATTCATAATTATTTTCACCATTACACTAATTTTACACCCCAAATCAATGACAGTTACTTTAAAATAATTCTGCGGAAATGACAAAATATTAATCAAACCTGGTTTTGCGGGTACTCTACATAAGACTGTTCCCAAGTATTGCCCATTAGGTTTGTGTTGAAATTTTCTTCTGAAAATTGTGTACAGTTAGAGGACCAAAAAACAGAAGAGGACAATGGACAAGCATTAAAAGCTCTTGCTATGTTGTCTTCATGTTCCATACTAGAGTCAGCATACGTTAATTCTGTTACCTGTGATAACTAGACAAAACATATCAAAGAGACATTTATCTAAAACAGTTTTGGTGAAGCATAAAGTAATCAACCTTTCTATATCTTTTACAGCTCTGCACATATGCCACCTGAAAGAGAAAATTTTCATATTATCATATTCTGATATGATTTTTCATTAAAAACATAAGGAAATAAGGGCTAATTTTAGGGAACACATAAGTATCTACTTAAGTTGAAGCATGCACACAAATATTATCCTGAGATGTCTATAAATGCATTTTTAGCTTTAGAGGTGTAGGTAAATAATCTGCTGACTTGGTTCTTAAGGAGTAAAATGAAAAATAATTTACTCCATTGAGGAGAGGTCTCCAATGTTGTTATACCAGCAATGCTATCTCAAGCAGATCAGAACACAAGGAGAAATTTGAAGGCAAAACCCATGAAATGTCACTGTATCCACAGCTACACGGAAGTGATGCCTGTAATCCAGTTTATCCAATGAAAGCAGCACAAAATACTAATGGAGTGAAAAGCCTTGCACATTAATTGCACAAAAACTTTGTACCACAAAAACTGTAAGTTTCCAGAAGTCTGAAAATTTTCGCTTTTATAGCCCCTCTTTCTGCTTAATAAAGTGGATATATCTTAATTACTTAAACTGGATATACTTCAACTTATGGAGATTTTAAAAACAGTTCTTTGCAACATACAGGCCTCAGACTTTATTTTTTTGATCTGTATATTAAATTAGCTTTCTGTGTGTGCACACTGCATTATGATATGTTTTGATGAACTGATGTAAATATGTCCATATAAGTGGAAGTTGAGCAGAAACTTAGTTAGCATTTTGATGTGTTATTTCTGGCCATGCTAAATGAGAAAGAGTCATAGGAATAGCTGACTTAATGCAATATCCAAAAAGTAGTGGCAAATCATGGTGATCTTGGCTGAAACACACTAGAGAGCTAAACTTTTCACCCATACTAAGTAATTCTTCCTGACTCAAAAGGAAATTCTAACATTAGAAAAATACCTGTCTTTCTCACTCCAGCAAAACATGCATTTGCAACATGAATGGGCCAAGAACACACAGAACAACACTGTGCAAGCATCTTATCCTCAGAATCCTATCTGATATGAATAGCAGGAGTCAATGCAGCTGTATTATCAATCAATTCTTAGCAACTTAAACTAAATGTCTTCTAACAGATTTACTAACTTGGGGTTTTTTTTGTTCGGTTGGTTTTTTTACGCAACGGTGGAATGGGTCATAAAAGAAAACTTAAATTCCATTGAGAGAATGTTTTTCACTGGAACCTCAATGAGTGTATGAACTTCCCTATCGTATCCACTGAGACTTGTACTTAAGTTCCTCTTAAAGACCCACTTCTGTCTATGCTTCTCACATTTCATCATTTCACATTTCTGTATATTTTTAATTTATCTGCTGTTGGCCTCAGTCTCTTTCCCGTAATCTCTGTCCTCTGTGAGTACCATAGAGCACAGATATTCTGAAGTATTTTGGAAAATGCCTAAAACAAGGTGAGCTTTCCAAGAAATACGTAAGAAATGGAAGGAACAAATATAAAATATGACTGGCAAATAACATGTCAATATAGCCTTAAAGAGGAAGACTACATGTTTCAGTATCCATGGGATTTGGTCACTCTGAAAAATCACTTAAAAATACAGTCATTGCTGCACATTTTCAGCTTTACATCAGCGAGGACAATAAACTTACTTACATTATGCTGGTATTTTCCTTTCTCTGAGAGATGCTGCCTTCTGCTGTCCAATACTTGCTTTTGTAACCTTAAAAAATGCATAAAACCAGCTCATGAAATATAAGATCTAGAAGTTTAAAAATATTCTAACTACTAATTTTAAAATAATTTAAGAATATTTTTCCATACATCTTAAAAAGGCCTGATTCTTAAGTAGTTATGAGCAGCCAGTGTGTGAGTCAGTCACTTCAGGGTGTTGGATGGGAAAACAGCCTAAGTGGAAAATGCTATTTGAATAGCCTGCTCCGTGAGATAAACTTAGTGTATGTACCTGACACGAGTAAGGAAACATTATTTTTGTTTAAATCTCTCATCTTCATGTATAGTTTTTATTTAGAATACATTTATTTACTCTCTCGTAGTAAGAGTATCACCGGAATGCCAGGAATGGTTGTGAAACTTCTTCATCTTAGAATGTTATATTTATGTTTACTTAATACCCCAAATATAAGACCATCATGAAATACCTTTTCCAGAACTTCTTTATAGCTTAACTACTGCCTACTTCCTACAAGTACCTGTCCTGGATGTCACCTAAGTCTGACATATGTTGTGTACGTAGTGGTGATGTGGGAAGCTCTATGTTGTGCCTCCTAACAGGTATTTTTACATCCTCAGTGATATCAACGTGGACTGGCTTCCTCACGTTCTCTGCAATGAAAGTATTTGGAATGTCAGTACTGGTCTTAGAGAAAGTTTTGAGCTTCCTCAATTTTCATTAGAGTACAAAAGCTCTTGGTTTATGTTTCTTAATCCATTTAAAGCCATATATTTTGGTTTCTCTGTTACTAACAATGCAAGAGCTCTGTTTTAAAGGGCATTACAGTATAAAATTATGGTCAGCTGCTGTGTGTAGACAGGCTCTGTTGCCCTCCTCAATCACCTTCTAATCCTTCTGAGCATAGGACAATAAATTCTCTGCAATCTGGTTTATGAATATTTCACAGAGCGTAAGAGCTAGGACTTAAGTTGTAGAGAGGTTTTTAGGAGTGTAATGACGGATTTTGAGAAAGATACTCTGGGTAGAACTGATAGCCTATTCCAAATGCCCCCAAAAGTTACGAAAAATGAACTGGAATACAAATGGACCCATCCAATGGCAAAGGGAAAAAGAAATGGATGTAGGGTAAAATTAACAGATGGAATGAGGAAGGTACATAAGTGTACCAGACTTTAAAGACGAAGTAGGCAGTAGCCAAGGTTATTCGATTCCTTTTATGTCCTGACTTTTTATTCAATCATTATTTTTGTATTTATTTATGATTTTTTATTTTAAAAATGAAACAACACTTATTCAAGCATTAAGTTATAAGTGGAAGAACAAGAACTAAAATATAGCAGTAATATTTAAGGATAACTGATTTTGTTAACTCTGAAGTCATAGAATCATAGAATGTGTTGGGTTGAAACGGACCTTTAAAGGTCATCTAGTCCAACCCCCTGCAGTAAGCAGGGACATGTTCAACTAGATCAGATTGATCAGAGCCTCAGCAAGCCTGATCTTGAATGTCTCCAGGGAGAGGGCCTCCACCACCTCTCTGGGCAACCTGTTCCAGTGTCTCACCACCCTCGTTGCAAAGAACTTCTTCCTCATGTCTAATCTAAACCTGCCCTGCTCTAGTTTAAAACCATTGCCCCTCATCCTATCTCTACATACCCTTGTAAACAGCCCCTCCCCAGCTTTCTTACAGGCCCCCTTCAGGTACTGGAAGGCCACTATAAGGTCTCCCCGGAACCTTCTCTTCTCCAGGCTGAACAACCCCAGCTCTCTCAGCCTGCCTTCACAGGAGAGGTGCTCCAGCCCTTTGATCATCTCTGTGGCCTTCCTCTGGACCCGCTCCAACAGGTCCATGTCCTTCTTGTTCTTGTGCTGAGGGTTCCAGAGCTGGACACAGTAGTCCAGGTGGGGTCTCACAACAGCAGAGTAGAGGGGGAGAATCACCTCTCTGGATCTGCTGGCCACACTTCTTTTGATGCAGCCCAGGATGCGATTGGCCTTCTGGGCTGCAAGCACACATTGTTGGCTCATGTCCAGGTTTTCATTCACCAGTAACCCCAAGTCCTGTTCCGTAGGGCTACTCTCTGTTACTTCATCCCCTAGCCTGTATTGATAACAAGGATTGTCCCGACCCAAGTGTAGGACCTTGAACTTGGCCTTGTTGAACGTCATAAGGTTAAGTTCGTAAGTCTGAAGTCGTAAGTCAGAACACTGTTACACTAAACTCACCTCTGTTGTCTTTTTTGGTTGATATCTGGTTAACAACATACAGATTGAGGAGATCTAAACTGACTGATGAACTTTTAGGAGATGATACTCCCAGAAGCTTCATCTTTGATTTAAGCTTCCTCTTTTCAAAGAATTCCTAAATTTTTTAAAAGAGAGAATAAGTTTTTGACAGAAGCTTCAACAACACGTTAGCAGCATATATAATTCTTAGTAAACAATTCCTAGTAATAAAAGCACACAATTAAATCTCTCTGAATGCTCACACCCTGTCTACTATTATTTAGTTTACTTTTATTGCCTTGAAAAAGACTGCAAGTACAGTTTGATCATACTCAAAATAAATAACTGTTCTTTTGATGCGAAAATCTCAGTCCTTGAGTCATGCCTCAAACTTTCTGTATGATCATGAAAAATATTTCTTTGAAATAAAAGACATACCACAATGCTGGAAGGAAAAAGTCTAAAAGAAGTTAAACTTGGGCATTCTAGGCAGTTTATAGGCTAGTAGGCAAATAAATCAGCAAGATTACGTACGCATGGCCATCTATAATGACACAGAGAGTTCATTGTTCTCCAAATTTGTCTTTCTCAACAAAGAAAATAGTCTTGTGACAAAAAAAAAAAAAAAGAGAGAAAAAAATAAAGAAGAAAAATCTCTAAGACTGGGACTTTGGAAATGCTTTTTGTCACAAGGAGCACTCTGACTGTATGAGGCGGATAAATCTGGAAAATTTGGGAAATAAAAATCTCCATTTTGTAGGAGACCATTAATAAGCATCCTAAAATCATTAGAACCAAGCACAGCAGATGAATAAATCAAAACAGTAAGATTTTTTTTTATTTTAATTGAAAACTGAAGGCTATGACACAAAATAGCTTTTCTTCTGAAATGCAGTTCCTCCTGTGATTGCAGGTTACATGTAGTTAATATACTCAACATGTTTGTTGGTAACTATTTTTCCAGTATAATTTATTATATCACAATCTTTAGCTTTCTAGGATGCTATCATCTACGGAAAATATCTGTTCTTCAGTTAAGAATATCTACAGTAAGGTAAATTCAGCCTGTGTTGAAATCAACACTTCAAAATTCATATTGCTTTGGAGTCCACACTCTCAAAATGTATCCATATCCTTCAATGTCCCAGATATTTTCTTCCCAACACCTCTAAATTACAAAATTACTATTAATTGTGTAACGGCAATTACAAAATTACCACCGTATTTAGTAATTTAGTAGTAAATTACTAAAACCAATCCTGTGTTGGATTCTTTCCTGTTTTCTCTCCTCCACTGAAGCAAATTACATAGTTATAAATTATGTGGCTTAGACCAATAAATCCCCAAGAAAACACATATTTTCAGAACTCACAGGTCTCCAGGAGATTGTGAAAGCGATGGGGGTAACAAGCTGCTGGTTGCTCCCACGTTCCCTCAGGTAAAGGTTTTAATTTCAGAGATTGTCTCCATACTGTCAGCCCGTTTTTCCACCTCCTGTATATGCCAGTGCATCTGCTCTGAGCATTGTGGGCTACCAGCTTCAGTGGTGGAGCTTCCCTATACTGTCTGGTTTTTCCTTGCTGCTGAGGAGGAAACTGACTTCTCTTACTATAGTTACAACTATCTTCTCTTACTGTTTTCTCTCTTTCCTGTTTGAAATGTCTTCTGCTATGCTAGGGATAAATTTGATTCTATTATTTCATTTTCACATTCAAAATACAAATAAGCTGCCCTACTTTTGCCAATACCAGAATAAAATACTTCAGTGACCCTAACATTCTTTTATGTAGCCCAGGAAAATAGCTGTGTATGTGTGTGTTAGGCTAGCTTATCACGTGGTTGTCACTGTGAGGTTTCAAGCAATCCTGTGTGTCAGCACATACCAACAAAATATAGTAACAGACTTTATTCAGTAAAACTTAAGTAGGGCACATTCATTCATTCATTCATGCCTTCTCCTCCTCTCTCCTCTTCCTGATGGAATTCAGTGTGGTAAACCTAGAACAAGACTTCTGCCTTAGAAGTTACATGTAGTCAAGAAAACACATTACAAGTGTTACGCTACTGTTTTGAGTCTCACTCGAAATGCTTTGAAAGTTTTTCCTAAGTGAATAAACTAAAGCATTTATTTAACTATAAAATCCAAGATGGCTAGAACTGCTTACCTTTTGCTTTCTCCTTTCCTGCTTTAATACGATTCTGCTCCTGAAACACGCAAATAATTATTGTTTTAATTGTGAGAGTATAATCTTGAGTCATGGCTTGAATTTCTCATCAATTGAGAATTTAGGACACGTGGTGTGGTGTGTTATGTTTTGTGTTATGTTTTATGTTATGTTATGTTGGATCAAAACTTCAGGTAGTAAAGTCAACATGTCTCCAGTGAAGTCACTTTGACTGATCCCAGTTTACTCAGGAAAGGACAGGACCACATTCTATCTTAAGGATACCAAATACATTGAACGTTCAGAAGGAAAACCTTTTGGACATTCAACCTGTAATGCAACATTTCATCAATTCTTAATTTCTTAAAACATCATAATATATATCTTTGTCAATATATTCATTTCTCCTAATTTTCTCTGTCACACTGCAAAGCCATGCTAGCAAAGAAAATAAAGGAGCACAGTACAAGTTTCAACCTTTTGGGACTTTACAGAATATTGTGAACATTTTGTAAAATGCCATTACAAGTTTTATCAAGCTGCTGTTAACTCATGCAATATAGGAGGCAGGTATACCTTAAACTACATATCTCACTTGTTAAACATAGTCTTAAATTAATTGCCTACAGGACATGGTGCATTAAATAGGAGCTTAGTCCAATTTTATGAGCAGGGTGAGCATGGCTGCAGTCCTGGGGTCAGTAAGACTAGGACTTTTTTTTGAGAGTTAGAAATATGGACTATCCCCTTGGAATTACCTTTTTTTTTATTTTACACTGTGCTTAAAGTTAGAACACATTTTCTAAACATATGCACATAACATTTACCCCTGCAGTAGGTAGAAGCTCCAGTAAAGGACAGTTTTTCTGACACCTAAAATGCAAATCCCAAACTCACCTGAGGAATCCTGACAGGTAATTAACAGTATCAGAAAGCAGCAGAATGATTTGCTATTTGCATGCAATACTCCTACACTTTGCTTTTCCTTACAGACAGAACAGTACGGTAGACAGGCATTTAGGACAAAGTTGTGGTTGGTTTTGTTTTTTTCCAAAATGAAGCTCTCCCTTCCCCCTGTTTCACATAGGCAACGTTCAGAAACCTCATTTTGCTTGGAAGACTTCCAGATGGGTAAGGCATTGTTTTAGTTTGATTCTGCATGGAATCAGAATGGTTATAAAACTGTGTTTAGCAAAGCCACTTTCAAATGGCTCACCAGATCTGTGGGGTTTAAGTTTCTAGTAAATAGGCAGATGGCACAGCGCCTAAAGAAACTGAATATTATCCTTTTTTTTTTTTAACATTACAACTCAGTTGGTGATCATTTTACTATTTCAGTGAATCTCAATAATATACATCTTTCTCTCCAAATGCTAACCATTGCCATTCGTCAGGGCGTGAGGAAAGGCCCAGGCAGGATGGCCTCCCCCAGCCCCATCCTGCAGAGTCATGAAGCCCAAACGTGACCCATGCTGCCTGGTGTCGGAGGGCATCTGTGTGTCCCCACACAGACTGCTTCGGGTGGGGACAGCAGGGCTGGTCTGTGAGGGGACAC
>VXBH01001016.1:136773-177015 GCA_013400035.1 Rynchops niger
TCTGTGAGGGGACACTGGGGCTGTCACCCACACCATGGATTTGCACGTCTGTGAGGGGACACCGGGGCTGTCACCCACACCATGGATTTGCCCATCTGTGAGGGGACACTGGGGCTGTCACCCACACCATGGCTGTGCCAGGTCTGTGAGGGGACACTGGGGCTGTCACACACACCATGGATTTGCCCATCTGTGAGGGGACACCGGGGCTGTCACACACACCATGGCTATGCCCAGTCCGTGAGAGGACACTGGCTCAGCATGGAGCCATTTCTGGCAGCCTTTGAAGAGTTTCACTCACCGGCTGCCACCAACCCAGTTCATTTTCTGCTGCTGAGAAAGGAGGGCCGGCTGCGGTGTGTGGTGCTGGGGATGGAGAGGGGAGGCAATGGCCACCACAGGGGTGGTTTGCTGCCTCCCGGCAAGGCCACAGGGCCCTCCTGCAGGGCCTCCTCCTCCCTGGGAGCGCCAGGGCGGCTGCTCTCCATGCCCCAGGCTGCCCAGTGCTGGCAGGAAAGAGGCAGAGGGTGGTACAGGGACAGATAGTGAAAGGAGAAGGATGCAGAAAGCCAGGCTGATGGGGAGGATGCGATGCTCTGGTTGCTGCCACCCTTCCTCTACCACTGGCCCTTCCATACAGGCTGCTGCCAGAAGCCATTGCCCTTTTGCAAGGGAATCACAAGCCTCTTGCTGTCCCAAGTGAATCAAATTCACAGTTATTGGAGCAGCTTACTCATATGTTGATGTTTTGTCTTCCAGGCCCAGCTTGTGATGTCATTGCTACAACCACCATCATTTTTAGGGCAAAAGAAAAGCACCTTCCTCCCCATCCTGCTCTTCTTCAGGTATTTTAGGGGTGACAGGGGAATCAATGAGCATTTTCTACTAGTAGCCACTGTTGCCCTTGGAGCTGCCTGATGAGGTTTTGTGAATAAGTAGCGACAAATCCTGGAGGAGGGACACAGAGCTGCAGGTGCTCCCTGTGCTCCTGGGGCATCTCTGCAGCAACGCAGCCTCCCTCGCTCCCTTCCCTCTGACTTGCTGCCAGAGCTGCAGCGAGCAAAGGCACCCATTTACAAAACAACCGTTAACATTCTACATAAATCTTCTCCTGCAGTGTTTCCTTACTGAGTTACCTTTAGCCCAACATTTTTTTCAGGGTACCAACGCTCAATTGCTATTTGCACAGCAATGTGGAGAGTCCTCAGAGGAGATATTAGGAGCTCAGTATTAAAACCGCACCAAGGTTTTTTTCTTTCTAACACCTTTAATTTCCTTAGGGTGTTTATAGAATCAACAGCTAGAATATTATAAAAGTGAAAAGATCTGCTTCTTTAAAATATCACCAATTAAACTGAATGAACTTACTGAACAGAATGTTTTACTGTTGTGAAAGTCCCTGTATTTCTAATTAGAAATAATTGCTTCTTGTAACAAAATTAGATTAAAATCTTCATAGAAAAAAAAAATCTATATTTTAAGTGTGTGCCTCCACAGCTAATATGACAGATGACTGACTGAAAGATTTTTTTAACTCATTTCATCACTTGAAATGATCCTTTTTATTTTGTTGGCATTTCCATCTAGTGTAAATGTTTAACTTGTTAATACTATGTCTAAGAAGTTGTTTCAGGCATGACATAATCAAATCCCTTTTGCTTTTCTAACATATGATATTTTCTGTACCACCCTTACTTTTACTCTTCCACAGCATTATCTGGATTTAAAGGAAAAGTCTTCACTTTTCTTTATGTTCGATATATTGAGTCTGGTAGTTAGCAGTAGTTCGTAGAATCCAGGAAAAGTGACATGGCAGTTTCAATTAATTATTTTTCAACATAAGAAATCTTCCCCTCCTCAAATTATTTTCTGCAGATAAAGCTAAAACACATTTCAAAGGGTCATAAAATAAAGCGTCAGTTCTTTCTTTGATGAAGGCAAAGGAAGCAGTGAAATGAGACCGGAGATGCACATGACTCTAGATTTCCAGTGTCTAAATGTTGCGTTTTGACTGTCAACATTTGAAAACCTTGAAATAATTTATTTGAATTTCTGAACGATAAGATACTTTCAAAGAATTGCAGGACATTGTTATTATTTTTTAAAAGGTCATGAGAATGAGTTTCTTTAGGAAGTGAAGGAAGTGCAGAACAAGCAGACTTCCTCCGTGGATCAGAAACTGAAGATTAAAGAAGAAAAAAAGCCTTGATGATTTCCCTTTTTTGTAACTTTGTAATAACCACTCTTCAGAATAACTACACCTCATGTTCCCTTGTTAAGAAAGTTTTATGCAGTATCTTCTTCAGAACAGCTTTCCAGCTGCTGCAGTTGAAGTCCTTCAGCACTTGAGTTTTCCCCTCCATGTTTCTTCATTATGAGAGCAGCTCTAGATACAAGTGATGTAGCAAAGTAGCCCAAAGCAGTGTACTATCTATCTGATGTAAGACCGCGTTTCTCCAATGAAGGCTGGTGTTGAAACGTTGACCATGCAACTTTTGTCACGCAGCTTTAAGTAAGTCCTCGCAGACCTCCTACATAATCAAATAAGAGGGAGAGGGGTCTTCTGACAGATGACTCCGAGCACCTAAGTGAGGCTCCTACTCTATGTCCCAACACCCAGAGAGGAAGCAGCTACGTTAGATAACTGAAACTGCATGAAGTGAAAGTGTGTGTTGCTGACTGCAGCATTATCGTACCCTGAAGATTTGAATGCCCTTTTTTCCCTAAACATGACATTCTTTCCGTTGAGTTAACTGGCACTGCTTATGTAAAATCTTATAGTCACTGGAGACAGTGAGAGAGAAAATGTGTTTCCAAATAATTTCTTAGAAATAACTGCAAATGGTTCTCATGTTTCTTAATTAATCTTCCATTGTAACATTACTTCCCAGCAAGTGTCCCCCTCTAATGCTCATTATAACAAAAGAAGGGATTACTAAACAGATGAATGTGTGGTAAAAAAACCTTTGAGGATTCTCACAGTTGGGTTTAAATATTTTACAACATTACCAATTTTTTTACTGTGTTAATTTAACGTATTTTAACTTTTTTGCCCAAAATGTTTGATCTTGATATCTAGCATTAGGTAAATAAATCCGTTTGTAGATAACGATGTAAAAAGATGCAGAGTAACTGAAATGCTTTTGAATCCTTTGTCCAGGGTGGGAATTTCTGGTATCTTTAAATAACAGGATGCACTTACTTAGGTCCCTAAATATTGATCTAATTATCTAATGTTAGGAATGCATGACTGAAAAAATAAAAAAGAGTCTGTTCCATGTGAAAGCTTTTGTTTGGCACAGTGCTTAAACTTTGTTTACAGAGTTGCATGGTCTTCTCCCAGTCAATGCTCCTCTGCCCATTTCCCTCCTTGAAAGACCAGCTTATGAAGAAATAAAGACTACTAACCTGGTTGGTGGTCTTGCCCTAAAAGAGGTCTTTTTAAAAGATTTTTGTAATATTGCAAAGTCATGATAGAGTCTAAGGAGGTTTCAAACAGAAGACAAAACCTGTTTTAAAAACAAAGTTCCCCCTTGAAAAAGTAGTTTCTCTTGAAAGACCAAACTCTCTTTCAATTATTTTGATTAAAAGTCCTTCCTCCATTCACCTTTAAGGGGCAGAGGCCTTTTTTTATTTACTCTAAAGGCATTAGTTCAAATAATTCTAGAAATTGCAGAAGGCCCAAGGATTTTTCTGTTTTGTCACAAAACACTAATTTTCAGCCAAACATCTAAAGAAAAACACAGTGGGCTTCCTTATGTTCATGTATGAGTTCTCAGCATTAGATTAGAAAAATAACAGTAAATTGCTGTGTGAGCTGTGTAGCATTCGTTTGGTGTTTGTGAGGTATGGGAGTGCAACACACACTGGAAGAATATGTGGTGAGAATGAAAATCAGCCCCAGTTTAAACACTTACAGCATATATTGAAATCAATGACTACCCATGCATACAATTGAAGATCAGTTTTGGCCCTGCAGTATTGGAAATAGCGTGGTGAGAGACCACCTCTTTGGGTTGTTTCTTCTGACAGGTGCTCCTTGCTGAGCTGGATTCATTCCATTAGATTTGAAGGAGTTAGGAGTGAGTCCAAAGACTAGATTAGTCCAAAGTTAGATAGTCCAAAGACTAGATAGAAAAGAGCCTAGATTGTTTCCAAACATAGCAAACCAGCCACCTCAGAGAGACGCACGTAGTCTACATGGGTTGAAATTCAAAGCCCAGTTGGGAAGGGCATAGGATTGGGTCTACATGTCAGACCACCAGCCAGGACAGTACCACTGACAACAGTATATTGACACATTGCCATATGAAGCAGAGATTATATTCTTAGATGGTATTATCTAGATGGAATTACTTTTCACAGAATGAACCCTCAAAACAAGTGGCTTGATGGAGAATAACGTACAAGATCTGGTTCAGACTCTCATGCTGGAATCCCCACATTATAAAAACAGTATTTCTACAAAGAGCAACAAAGACCAAAGAATCTTCCATAGTTCTGCTAAACTCCAGTAAGGGAACAATGTGAGGCTCGTTAAAAACAAATTAGGAGGGGGAGTAAAAGAATGAAATACTTACATGTGACTAGGAGAAAGCTGAAGAATACCAGACTTGAAGCAAGGAGACAGTCTGAACCATAGCAAAAAGCTATACTGCATTCAAAAGAAGGTAACAGAAAGGAACATGAACTTTGATAAACGTAAAGATACAATTAGATAGGCCAAAAAGAAGTTGGTAAACAACTAGGCAAAGGAATCAAACTACTAAATCATTCATCTTACACACCAACCAGGAGCAAATGCCTACTAGAATGTCTATAGGGCCAGTTGACCAAGGTACAACATCAGTGCTCAGAGGAGACATGGACGTTACAGAAAAGATAAGTTAGGGTTTTTGCATCACTATTCATTGATGAGGGAAATGGGGAGAATTTTATGCGGGAATCCTTTCAGGGGAACTCAGCAGAGGATCTGACCGAAGTGAAAATAGCAATAGACGAGGTCAAAATGATCTTATCAAGACAGAGTGAACACTAGCACAGCATCAAGACTACATGGTATTCACTGAAGAGTTCTATAATGTAGCAGTGTGGAAAGGACTGCTTAAAACTTCCTTGGTTTTGGAGACTAGAGGGTATCTAATGTGACTCAATTTAAAAAAAAAAAAAAAGTTTCTGTGGCAATCCAGAAAGCCTACTTCTGTAGCATGAAAACTAGTAGGAACTATAACATAGCCAGCATGTGAAAAGGCAGCATGGCTTCTGTAGATGGAAGGGCTGCCTCACTCATGTAGAAAAGAGTGATTGCTGTACTCTTGATGGATTTAATTGAGGCTGTTGACAATATCTATTACTGAATGTTTTAAGGAAACTAAGAAGCCATGAAAGACAAGGGAAGGTCCTGCCATTGTCTAAAATACAAGCGAGAGTGGAGAGAATATTTAGTTCTTGCATTAGGGGCTGGGGATGGATATGGAATTAGAGGCTGACAAGCTCGTGAGTGGTATGAGGGGTATGAGGGGAGAGAAAGAGCGCGGTCCATTGTTGAATGCCTCTTCCAGAACAGGCCTATGTATGTGGCCATAAAGTGGAGCTCATGGGAGCCAGGGTCAAAGCAAGCAGAAAGGAGCAGTTCTTCATGTTCGTGATGGTAGATCTGAGGAGCTGCTTGCCAAAGGATGTCGTTATTTCTGTAAGAGTTTACAGGAGTTCAAGAGAGACTGGACAAGCACTTGTAAGAGTGGAATACTTCACAGAAAAAACCCTCAGTCTCATGAAATTCTCACAGCTGAAAAAGGCCAGAGGTTGGGAGAGTACGAAGCTGCAGCAGGAGAAGTAGCATCATATGTAATTGCAATTCTTTTCCTTCCTTGTGTATCTGCTTAGAGCTATTGTTGGAGACAGACTACTGTGCTAGGTGGAGCATTGGCCTGAACCAGTTTGTTTGTTCTTAATATTTAGAAGTCTCCCAAATAGGAGTTAATGAATAAATTGCAGGTCATGATCTTTTTATTGTCATACCCCTCAAATAAATTCTTGAGGCATGACAAAAGGATAGCAGCAGATCTAGTGTTTGGAGTGCATGAGTAGGATGGACTATTTTTGTGGATTTACTCCTGCCTGCGTTTTGCAGAGTAGAGCACTGGCTCTGCTGCAGGCAGTGCCAATATAACTACTGCTAATTGATACCAGCTACATGATTTTACCACTTAGAGCTGTACTATTGTACTTGGCATGTAGATTGTTTAAGTGTTTACAATGCACTTGAGCAAAGGATTAATAATGTTAGCATTTTCTTCAGATGATCTGAGAATAGAAACCTTTACAGATTTAAAGCAAAACCTGAAAAACATAAGTAACATATTTGAGATTTCTGAAGGTATAAAGTAGACACATGCTTCCTCTAACTGTATTTTTTTGGAATTGCTGGGTTCAGCTGAGTTATCTGTATGGAATAAGAAATAAATTTAACAAGATAAATATATTTTTTAAAATCTAGATATGAAAGTTTTTAAGTGTTAAAGCCTAAATGTTGAAAGCGTAATTCTTTGTCTGAGATGATTAGTCAGCAGTTCACTGTCGTTGAAGTAGCTGACACTGACCTTCTCTATCCTTGGCCTTTTCCCTCTCCCTCTCCCTCTGTAAAGGGAAAACAACTTGGTTTCACTTCTTTCTAGAGCTATATTCTGTCTAAAATCACACTGTTCTCAGAAGTCAGAACTGTATGTGCTCCTATTGATTGTACCATCAGACGGACTATGGAAGTCCCTTATGGATAAATTCTCATAACCTACAAGACATGCAGGATTTCAATTTACAAAAGACAGAATAAGAGGAAGATGATTAGGGGACTCGAACACCTCTGTTATGAAGAAAGACTGAGGGATTTGGGTCTCTTCAGCCTGGAAAAAGGACGACTGAGGGGGGATCTTATCAACACTTATAAATACTTAAAGGGTGGGTGTCAGGAGGATGGGGCCAGGCTCTTTTCAGTGGTGCCTGAGGACAGGACAAGGGGTAACGGACACAAACTTGAACATAGGAAGTTCCACCTAAACATGAGGAGGAACTTCTTTCCTTTGAGGGTGGCAGAGCACTGGCACAGGCTGCCCAGAGAGGTAGTGGAGTCTCCATCTCTGGAGACATTCAAAACCCGCCTGGACGCGTTCCTGTGCAACCTGCTGTAGGTCATGCTGCTCTGGCGGGGGGTTGTACTAGATGATCTCCAGAGGTCCCTTCCAACCCCTATCATTCTGTGATTCTAAGACTACTAGCGCAGGAATGGTCCCCATTTACACCATCTCTGTGGGGCCTACCCTCAGGAGCCAAACAACATGTCCCCTCTCTTCCCATGTCCCCTCTCCTCTCTGCCCTCTTGCCATCACACATCTCTGCCTACGCTGGGTACCAGGCAGCCTCATGAGGATCAAAACAGCTGGAACCAGCTGCTTGGTAGGATGAGGTCAGTCTCACCACAGTGACACTTCTTTAACATGCTTCCACATCTGCCACCTTAAAACTGAAGCTTCTTGCTTGGCTTAGATCTCCAGATCTTAAACAGTGTCCGGTTATTCTACTGAGGTATACGATTATAGCCAATAGCTTCTCTAAAGCAGGCAGAAGCAGCAATTTCTGCTGCCATCAATTTGAAATCAAAGGTCAGATTCCTTATTGCCCTTCTCTGATGAAAAGGTCTAATTTGTCATTGGTTTACCTTGATGTTGCAAACTAATTCTGTGGGTGTATTTCTGTACTTATGCAAGTTCATTAAAGTCAATAGAAACTTTGGAAATACTTGAGTAAGGTATTTACTTGAATAAGGGCTTGTATGATCCTCCGCTGTTGAATTTGGCTCAAATCAAGGCCTACTATTCCCACACCAGTATGTAAACATACAGGTCAAAATTAGAGAAAACCCCAGAAATTCCTAGCTCACTGTATTACAGTACATCACATTTTAGAAATGACTTACAGTTCAGTATAAGTATGTAATTGAAAACAACAGGCACTGCGTGGATTAATATTTTACATATTTCATGTATACTCCATCCACATACAAAGTTATGTACGTTATGCATGACATACCTGTGTATAAATGTTAAATATCCCAAACAGCAGTGATACAAAAGGCATAATTTATTTTTCAGTAGCTTTATTTCTTATTACGTATGTCTTTATGGCACAGTGGATAATTCTGTAAGCAGTGAGGAAGTTTTTCTGCAAAGACTGATGTTACAGCCTTTGGACTGTGTTAGGAGCGTATAAGGTATCAGTTAAGTAGCCTTTTGCTTCAAAAACCGCACATTTTTTTTTTTCAAACATTAAACCAAAAGGCATTATTATTATTATGGCATTCTGTTCTGCTGGAATATGGGCTTAAAATAGTGAAATATTACTACAGAATATTAAATAGTTATAAAAATAGGCTAAGTTCCTCTTACTTTTGCTCCTTAGTTATTTCTTCCTATATTCAGAAAATGCACACGACTCATTTTAATGTGTTGGATGAAAACCAACCATATGACTTAAAACCAATCACTTGGCACTAAAAAAAAAACCATAGAAAAGTATCTGGTTCTCCTTAAGAGAGAATAAACCCCTAAATATTCTGGTTCTAATACCAATATCCCCCCAACCTCACAGCCTCAGTTACTTGTTCTTACTTGATTGCACTTATCTTCAAAAGTTCATTTTAATAAAGTCAATAGAAATTGTGGAGACAACAGAGCCCTGAACACTCCACCAATATTACTGCAGCTTTGGTAATTATTTTTCCAGTAACATTGAGAAATTTTATTATGACAAACTATAGTAAAATTGCTGCCTTCCCTGCTAAAAGAAAAAAATCTACCACCTAAGGCCGTGTTCCACAAAGAGGAGTTTGTGCATGGATTACAGATCAGGACCGTGTCAGAGCAAAACTCTCAAGGCAGCAAGAACAGAAGAAAGGGTGTATTTAAAACAACAGTTTAGGCTTTTCTCCATACCTTCAAAGGAAGAGAATACATTGCTTTTTATTGACTAAAACGCCACATGGTCAGATTTGCTTTACTTAAATGTTCCCACAGATGTGGCTGTGGGGTGTACGTCTACGCTTATCGCCAAGTCACCAAAAGCTTCAGTCCTCCAGCATCTTGTGAAGTGAAAGGTCGGCAGATATGCGGAACCGAAAGAGATGTGTGAACTTTCCCCTTGGTAAGAAAACGCTAGAGTAATGGACTATTGCAAATAACTGTGGTTTGGCAAAATCTAAGAGTATGCTGTGATACACACAAGCCAGACTGGGAAGTATCCAACTGGAGATCATGATTAAAAAAATATCAAACCCCAAGCAAAGCAATTCCTTAGCCAGTGTATCTTGCCAGCGTCTTTGTGGGCGGAAAAACCTTTCTATTTTACTGACAAAATACTTCGCAGTGAAACCAGGCCTACCTAGTAAGTAAAAATCAGCTGTACTGCTCTAGGTCAGATTTTGACAACATTTTCCTAGCTTTATTTCAAGTTGTGTATTAGAAAAAAAAACCATAGAAGGCCTCTGTCCAGATCTCTAGCCTGTCCTCACTAACAGAGTCTCACAAGCTCCAAGATTACCGCACATCTTCTCTATGTAAC
The DNA here is from genome assembly GCA_013400035.1 of Rynchops niger. Taxonomy (NCBI): domain Eukaryota; kingdom Metazoa; phylum Chordata; class Aves; order Charadriiformes; family Laridae; genus Rynchops; species Rynchops niger. Next base: position 146,386 of record VXBH01001016.1, read on the forward strand.
TGCCCAACCCATTGTGGACACCGTTTTGTGCAATCTCCAAGAAAAAGTGAGAAATAGATCTTTCTTGGTCTTGCCTCGCTGGTCTTGGCTTACTGGGTTTTTTGGGAGGCACCTGGATGTTTTGGTAAGCAATGCATGATTTTTAAAAGCAAAGCGCGCTTTCTCTCTCAAATCAAAGACATTATTTCTTCATCCTGATGCTCCTGTTGCTATCTGAACACCATCTTGCACTCTGTCCAAAGAGGGCTGTTTACATTAGTGACGTGACCTGATTTAACTCTTCATATGCCAAGTTACAGCGAGGTAGGTGGCCTCCCCTTCCATTTCTAGGGTAAGGCCGGACTCCTCAGCTCTCCTGTAAATGCCCAATAACGCATTTTTTTCAAATTTGCTTTTACGCACACATCCTAAACTAACGCTTTGCCGTATACCAGCTGATGCGGTGACCTTATTATTTCATTTTCAAGCGTGAAAGGACCCAAAGTATTTTTTAAGCATTCTGATCCTCCCCCTGCAATTTCAAATATGATACCTTTTGCAAACAAGTGAGGAAGTAGGAATAAGAAATTAGGGAGAGAGAAAAACAAAGCAACAACTGCCTTTGCTGCTAGTTCCTCTGTGCGAATTCACCCTGCTTTTGCTGCAGGGACAGTGCGAATCGCGCGGGGTTTTTTTTTTGTCCACTAACACTGTAACAGCACGACACCGGTTTCCTTTCGACGAGAGGACAGGAAATTAATTACGCCTATTTTGAAAGCGCTGCCCGGGGAGACGCCGCGCCGCCCGNTGAGGCGCTACCGGGCGGCGCTCCGGGGGCCCGCCGCGCAGGCAGGGCCGAGCTCCGGCGGAATCAACGGTGCGGCCGGGGCCGAGCTCCTGGGGGGACCCGCTGTCAACCCGGAGCCGAGAGGAACCCGCGCCGCCGAGGTGCGGGGGAGCCGTGCGGGAGCCGGGCCGCTGCCGGTGCCGCCCCGCTCCGCGCAGCCAATGGTGGTCGGCGGGGCGGGCTGCGCGGCGCCGGGCTGCGTTGTGCAACGCGCCGGGCTTTGAAGGCGACCATCGTCCCCGGGAGGCCCGGCTCATTCGGCATCTGTCACCGCCGGGCGGCCGGCGGGGAGCCGGGGCCGCCGGCGGGCCGATGAAGACCCGGCGGGGCCGACCTTCCCGCCGGCCATGAGCCGCCCCTGCTGAGGACCGGCGCGACGCGGTGCCTGGGGAAGGATGACCCACATGCTGCATGCGGCGGCCCGGCGGGTGCAATGGAGCCGGGCGAGCGCGGCGAAGAGGACTGCCTGCCTGCTGGCCGCGGCGTACGGACTCAAAATCCTCTACCCCATCATCCGCCGGCGGATGAAGCGGGGCTGCAAAGGCGGCTCGCAGGATGCCGGCCGGGCTGAGGGGGACCGGGGGGAGCCGCACCGCCCCGGCAGCCGGGGCAGAGCCTCCCCCGCCGTCAACGCCGAATTTTTCAAGCAGCTGCTGGAACTTCGCAAGCTGTTCTTTCCGAAGCTGGTGAGCGCTGAGCTGGGCTTGCTCTGCCTACACTCCATCGCTCTGGTTTCCAGGACCTTCCTCTCCATCTATGTGGCCGCCCTCGATGGTAAGATTGTGAAAAGCATCGTGGAAAAAAAGCCCAGGAGCTTTGTCTTCAAATTAATCAAATGGCTGATGATTGCAATCCCGGCCACTTTCGTGAACAGCACCATACGGTACCTGGAGTGCAAGCTGGCCCTCGCCTTCCGCACGCGCCTGGTGTATCACGCCTATGAGACCTACTTTGCCAACCAGACTTACTACAGAGTGATCAGCATGGATGGGCGGCTGGCCAACCCGGACCAGTCCCTCACCGAGGACATCATGATGTTCTCACAGTCCGTGGCGCACCTCTACTCCAACCTCACCAAGCCCATCCTGGATGTCATGCTCACCTCCTACACCCTCATCCGCACGGCGCGGTCCCGAGGGGCTAACCCCATTGGGCCCACGCTCCTGGCCGGGCTCGTCGTCTACGCTACGGCCCGTGTACTCAAAGCCTGCTCTCCCAAGTTCGGCAAGCTGGTGGCTGAGGAGGCGCACAAGAAGGGCTATCTGCGCTTCATGCATTCACGCATCATTGCCAACGTGGAAGAGATTGCCTTTTACCGAGGGCACAAGGTAAGGAGGAGGGAAATCGGAGGGTTGTTGGGGTTGCTCCTGCAGTGCCGGAGCTGACCTGCACTTCCCCTGCTGCCCTCCCCAAGCACTTTGGGCCACTCTGACATGTAAACCTGTTTACAGCTAGCACTTCCCGTTTCCTAGGAAAATGCAGTCTCACGGGGTATTGGGAGGGAGCGGACTGTAGTTCCCTTGTGCTCTGACAATGTTCCTGTTTTGCAGCTGGATCCTTTGCTTTTCTAGAAAGCTAATCTCTGTTTTTCCCCCACCCAGTCCATTCTGCTTAACTTTTCCAGCTTTTTTTTTTTTCCCCATGTTTATGAACTACCAGATGTAATGCTGCAGAAATAGCAACCAGGGTGCAGCAGAAAGTCTAGGGGAAAACTCTGTGATAGCACAGAGAGTACTACAACATTTGACACTCTTTTACATAGCTAAGCAAAGATGTAGTCATCAGAGTCCTAAAATAGCTTAAGTACAGTAGTTCATCAGTCACAGTTACATAAACTAATGTCTTGTTTTAAAGCCACCTTATTAAGGAGCTCTTCATATTTTTATTAGGAGTGGATTTTGGCTGTAACACCTTTCAAATACGGTTTGGAAAAAAAAAGTTGTTTTACATAAGCTGAAAATGAAAGCTGGAAATCAGCCTGAAGTATTACTCTTTCAGTCCAAGCGATGATTATATAATGTAAATGGTTTATTTTGATAGAAGCAATCATTCTCAAAAGCTGCCTATACTTATGTTTGAAGTGCAGCTAAATTAAACATTTTTTCAATTCCCACATATATTGGCTTGAACCGAATGCATTGTATCATATATGCAACTGTCAACTTGTTGTACCTCTTGGGATAGTTCTCTCTTTCTCCAGACTGCTTGCAAAACCAAGCAGCATTGCATTTCAAGGATCAGCTCTGCAACTTTAAGTCATTGCAGATAATTGATCCCCAAATGCTTTCCAATATGGGGAGTTTCGTTGCTGTGAAATTCTACAGCTGCTGCTTTATTAAAAGGATGTGCAATCAATCTTATTTTGGTTGTTAGAAACAGCTGTTGTGACTGCCTTGTGTGTTGTTCTGAAAACCTGCCAATGTGCTATTGAGGGATGGTGATGTAAATAAGAACCAGGTCCACTGACTTCCATAAAGCTGTGCACTTTTGCTGGGAGACTGCAGCACTGTGAAAATAAAGTGCCACACAGCAGATGTGACTTGGAAGTCACAGCTCTGGGTACCCAGTTATTTCATGACTGTACGTGAATGTATCTTGTATGACATGTGCACCTTTGTTGCATTGTAATAATGTTTTATTTTTTAACTGTAGGTAGAAATGAAACAACTGCAAAAAAGCTACAAGGCTTTGGCAGATCAAATGAATCTCATCTTGTCCAAACGTTTATGGTACATCATGATAGAGCAGTTCCTGATGAAGTATGTCTGGAGTAGCTGTGGTATGATTATGGTCGCTGTGCCCATCATCACCGCAACAGGATTTGCAGATGGCGGTAATACCATTTTTTACTTAATTTCTAGATATTTCTTTAAAGTTACCTCCTCAAAAGAGTGTACTTCTCCTGGATGCCATTCATATTTATTATTCACAGCCTTTATTACAACATCTGTGTCTTGTGTGTGATTTTGAAGCATAGCACGTCATCTGAGGGAAGAGCAACGCAAAAGATCCAACTTTGAACATAAGCTTGATAAACAGCATGAATTCAGGACTTAGAGGATCGTTGTGTCACATGAGATTATAATGATAATTGCACTTCTTATTTGCTAGCCACCGTTGGGATGGTGTGCTGATTTTTGCAGCATCTCCTACTACTTTACAAAATGATACTATTAACTTCCCTATAGTGCTTATCTTCTCCTTCCACAAGTCATAGTGTAATTATAGGTAATTATTCTCTTATGTGTTGACCTGTTAGGAGCTGCTGTTTTTCCCTGACTCTCTGGGAGATAAGAAAGTGAAATTCAGATTCCAAGCTTGGATAGTGTAATTTTTGACATCCTATCACAACTTTCCAGGAAGTGAAATGAGAGACAAGTAGTGTTGTTATTGCAGATGCAATTAAAAACAAACAAACAAAACCAAAAAACCAACCAAACAAACAAACAAAAAAGAGCAGAAAGAAAGGTAATTAAGAAAGGATAGTGAAAGGCAAGTGGGGAAGTTTGTCTCAACAGGCTTCCTTAATGCGCAATTAGAACCATAGAATATATTACAAATTCTGTAGGATTCTTTAAAGCACAGATCCTACAGTGTCTGCGGAAGGATCAGTTCTAACCTGGGGACATTTAATCAGAAATGACTGAATTATTTTCCTTGCAGGTCTTGGTAGTTATATTCCAAACAAGCTTTGTTTGACCTGTAGGATGACTTCGTGCCCCCACGTGGTTTAGCTTACTTGCAATTGTGTTGGCACATGGCTGGGTGTTCAGCTGTCTGAGCTGCTGCCCATCACAGGGCTCAGGAGGGCACTATATCAGGACCCTGGCTCCTATCCTGGTAACAGCTTCAAAAATATCAGGAGGTCCTATTCCAAACAGAAGAGTTTGTACAAAACGATTTCACCTTGCAATGAAGGCTATCAGCACGACAGACAAAGTAATGAGTCTGCTAAGACAGGAATGAGTACAGTCAAGAAAAAGTTCGTTTAACCACACACTGTAAATATCTCCTTGTTATTACAGCATGAATATAAAAAAGACTCATATTCATGTTAAAGCATATAACATTCCTGTTATTCATGAGTCTTCTTTTGATAAATACTTTTCAAATGTGGGAGAAAAGAAAGACACAGCAATGGCTCATGTTGAAAAGCAGAAGAATATTTGCCACCAGCAAGATAAAAAGTTAAAGCATGAGGCTTATTATGGAGAGCTGAGGCATATCATGATGATGGATTGCAAACATAATTTTGACAAATCAACACTGTCAAGACCAGTTCAAAGTATAACAGGTATTCAAAGAATCAAGCAGACCTGAATTTACCATTAACCTGCTTGGGAAAACTGCTTTGTGCCTCAGCAGGTCAGATGCAAGTGCATTGTTATCTGAAGTAAAAGACAGTGGATTTACTACTTTAGGATAAATCACCAGAATCAGGGATATGCAAAAAAAATGATACCATGACCAGACCCAAGACTAAAGGTGTAAAGCAGTAGATTTTGTACAGTTCTTGAGGGACACACGCACATAAAAAAAAAAGGTAAAAAAATAATCCTGCAATAAAAAGGAAAACGAATCTATGATGGTGTTATTTCTGATTGAAATTTGCTAATTCTGTTACATATTTCAGGGAAGAAATTAACTGGCAAAGCCAAGATTCCCATTTGATAACACTTCTTGTTCTTTTTGTATTAAATGTTTGGTGTTCCAAATGTGGTGTCTCTCATCAGCTTGTGGAAAGTGACTATTTTTGGAAGCAAGACTTTGATTTCTCTATGCACAGTGAACACTTATCTTTGTTTATAAACCAAGTATGACAATCAATTACATAAATGAAGATGAAAAGGGAAATGTTAGATTCTGTAGGAAACAGAGACAGCCTGTCTGCCCTGTTAGAACACACCGCTTCTTCAAACACAGGAGGCCAGCCATATGAAAAACGTTTTGCATGAAAAGTTCAAGAAAAGTAATGTTGGTGAGTTAGGCATGTAATAGAAGAGCTGGTGTTTTGGAACAGTGAAATTCTCATAAATTCTATATAATTTTATTTTTTCAAATACTCCTAAAATGACCGATGCAGTGGTTTGTAGAGTCTTGCTAGATGAGCTAGCTTGGGCGCTGGAAGCAGCCCTCAGTAAATTCTGCATTTACATCCAGGTGGAATGCTGCATTAGTATAGTTAAACCATACCTGATTCCTAAATGATTTAATTGTGGTGGTCCTACGTAGCATGGGCTGCGTGTTTGAACATGTATCTCAAATTTGTACCTGTATCTCAGTTAATGAAAATTGTTAGAAGAAACATCTGAGGCCAGAAAGAGTAACATAAATATATATGCAAAATTATGATGTAAGAATTTAAAAAAAAATGTTTCCTAAATTACCCATAGTGTATTTCAGTGATTCAGATGTAATTATGTAGGGATTCCTTTATGGTTGTGTAAATGAATACAAAATAACATTTAGATTTAACTAATAAAGACAGACAGATACATCTGTCTTTGGTACTGCATGTAGATTTCTAGAAACGAGAGTTCTAGAATGTGATCTTGTCAGGGAGGTGAGACAGTTACTCACCAAGTTAAAAAATGCTGTTTGCTATAATCTTGCATTGCTTGACTTAGCCCATAACATTTATAGTCACATTAAACCTGCAGGGAATTCCTCCTAGATTTTTCTTGACCATCAGCACTGTGCAAACATCAAGAGGACGTTAATAACAGTTGCTAATACAGGAGTTGCCATGCTGGATACGCCTATTACCGTGCCATGCCTGGTGCCTAGCAGCAGCTTAGCTTAAGAAAGAAACTTTAAAAAAAACTTTACAAACTTAAGAAAAAAAAATAATATCCAGACCCCATTCTGCAAGAGACTTAAGCAATATATAAATATATATAAAAAGTTCTGTGATGCAGAAAACCCTGGAGACCTTTAATTCTAAATCTTGTATGTGAAAAATCTTTGAGTGGTTTACTCCACATTGTTGTCGTCTTTTTTGTGGATGCAACTACTAACACTGAAACAACGTTCAGTCTTAAAATATTCAGCCACTTCTTTTTAAATCTTGATTCCTTCAAGAAGTAAATGTTGCAAGTTGACTGTGCCGTATAAATCTGTAGGTCACATGGTAGCAAGAGTATATGTAGATATGTTCAATGTAAACATATTTATTTCTCACATATCTTCCATAATTCTGCTGCTGTTTTCCCCTTTTCTGTTGCTGCTGACATGTTCTTATGAGCAAGAGTTTTCTTGCTAATTGGATGCAGTGTCATAAACAAAGCATCACAACTTTGTTCTGGGGTCAGATGAAGAGAGAAACTGTGTTGTGAAAGAGGTATCCTACTTAAACCGTGCCTTTGATAATAAAAGAGCTTATTGCTTTCTTACAGAAATATAATCATCTTGCCAAATTTCCATCAATATGACTATTTACTTATTCACTAACTTCATGTAAAAGGAAGGCTGCAATAATTGCTAAAGTAGTAAAAACGCTATTAAAAATCTGTTTTAGCTCATTGCTTAGGTTTCACTTTTTCTTATTTTGAAATAATTAGGTTGAATAATGATATAGTAAAAGGAAAATTATCTATGTAGACAAACAGTATAAAAGAATAGGATGTTTTGCATAAGAAGATGAAATCCATATACTCCCACTTGTTCCTTGTTACCAAGCTATCTATGCTAGTTACATTCACCAGTTCTTCTTGAAAGGTTGTCTTTGTAGCGTTAACTTTTTCTTAATTTATAAGCTGCTCTATAATGGCTCACATTCTAATAGTAATTTAATTTGTAGAGATAATTTTTCAGAAGAATGTTTTAACAGAAACCTTTTTTTACTTTTAGAATTGGAAGATGGCCAGAAACAGGCGATGGTTAGTGAAAGAACAGAAGCTTTTACTACATCACGAAACTTGCTGATCTCTGGAGCAGATGCTATTGAAAGGATTATGTCTTCGTACAAAGAGGTACTGTACATCTGTCATACACAAAACAGAAGAGACAAAAAAGTAAAACAGTATTTACATTTACTATAAAATGTTAAAAAAAGTGCATTTTTAAAGGAAAATTCTATTGCAACTTAATCCATGGAGATCTTTGAACTGATAGTTTGGCCTTTAGAGTTAAGTCCACAGAGTCTAAAGTGCACAGTCGCCAGTATGGTGCAGCATGTAAATGTAATTTTTATTACCTGTGTTCAAGTGCCATCAGAGAGCAATAGAAGCTCCTGCAATGTAAGCGAAAAACGTTCAAATTCCTCCTCTGTTTGGAGTACAAACTTGAATTCAGGCTGGCTGCCTCCAATGTATTGGGACTCTTCTGTTGGAAGTGTCGTGTTTTGTATGAAACACAAAGAGAATTGAATGCTTATTTCCTGGCCACCTAAAACTGTAGGGCTATTTTCAGTATCCTGTAAACCTGCTAAATTGAAAGTGATTTTGCAAAGTAGGGAAATTTTAGCAGGAAAAAATCCACCTTGGGACAGCAGATAGTCTAGAGGTACAGGGTGTTTGTCTGGGAGATCAGAGATATTGTTTCAGGTCCTTACCCAAATTCCAGTAAAGTTGGGCTTTCACCTGTGGTTGCTCTTGGGGGTTTCTCTAGGTGCTGACTGTTAAGTAAAAGAAAAGTGAGGCAACGCTGTTATTCTCGTCAAGATTTCCTTCTGAGTGTTGTTTCTGCATTTGTTTAATTGGTTTTTGCTCGTCTCTTTGTTGAGGACCCTTTTTCCCAGTGCAGTGCTAGGAGGCACGCATTAGCTATGCAGCTAATCAAAGACTATGGATTCCTTAGTTGGAATTCAGCCATAATAGCTACAGCTTTGTAAATTGGAGGAGGAAGGGTAGTTTGGCACCTTCAGATATGGACCCTGACAAAGGCAGAGTCTGTGCTTTTTTCAGAACGGGTCTTCTAATGGACTGTGATTTTTGACCTATGCTCCTTTAGCTGTTCCCCTGCTTAGCCTCTGCTCTAAAGATACTGCCAGAAAACCTGATGTAATTTTTCTTTTCAGCATTTAAGCCGTTTATATAATGTACACAGGGACTTACAAACATTGTGGTTTTATCTTTTGGAAACAAAAATACTCACAAAGTAGTAAGAACAAGTGAACAAGCTCACTTTGTTTATAACTTGGTAAGATTTTAATCCAGACAGCATGAGATCAAAGACCAGTTCTATAAATTTCCATCTTAATTTTACATTCATACTTCTCTTCAAGAGGCACTGCGGTACTTTAACCACATTGTCATTCCCATTTCGTGATTCAGGCAGTTTCCAAGGGACAATCCACTTCAAGTGGTAGTGAAGTTCCAGTTCTTGCCCACCTGATCCACCAAGGCATCCTCCTTCCAGTCAATGTAATTCAGAGTGCAGATGAGGTGGGCTCAACTTTTCTTTGCAGGTCAACAGTTTAGATGGTAGCATTTCATGTTTTGACAAAGCAAGTTTGTAGGGTTATGGTTTAGAAACTTACTACAAGTTATGTTTCTTCTGGGGCACAGTTGATATGAGTTCCATTCATCACGTGCAGGATTCTCTCTGTCAAATGCCACTGACGACGCTGTATGGAGCACTCAGTCCTGGCACGAGCTCCTGCTGAAATTGCTAGAAAGACTCCAGTGTGGAGAATGACGTTACAGGTCCCATGTGTTACCTACTGCCTCAAGTGCTGCTAGACCAATACTTTTCAGAGCTGTTAATGCAATTACCAGTAGTGCAAAAGAACGTACAGCTGATGGAGTTGAAACATTGAGTGTTTACTCTTTTTAAATTGAGTTTTTTGAGATGTTGTATACTTGCCAACCTCCAGTGGAGTGATGGCCGTGTGGCCAGAACTAGCACTCACTTATTAATCTGGCACAAATAGTGAAATTTATAGCGAATTTTGTATTGAAATTATGTATGCCATAGCAGGTGAACTCAGTCATGGGGTGTATGTATTTAGCCACAGTAAGCTAATGATTTTATAATCTCAAACTCATTTTCTTGCTATTCTTGTCTTGCTCTCTGCAATTAGTATAAAAATTCATCCTTTGAAAACCTGCTAATAGTACATTTATAATAAGATGTCTGGGTTTTATTCTTTGCTGCCAGCAGATGAAGGCAGTTCTTTGGGAGCTCTTGGTGGTATTGCTGCCCACGAATAGGAAGTTATCAGGTCCAGAGATCTGTGGTTTCTGTCTTCACCAGGCGGAAATTGTGACAAAAGGACCAAAAAAAAGGAGAAAGCCTTTTAAGAGACCTCACTATCTTAAAAATGCTTGGTTTTAATCCAAGGTCTCAGATTTAGCTCTATTACTCCAGCATGCAGTTGACAGAAGAGAAATTTCTTTTTTATAGTGTATTTTAGATTAGGATGCCCTGGTGCTGCCTGTTTGACACAGAAAAGCACACCTTACCCACAGGAGGTTTTTGGGAATACAGATGCCAGTTTTTCTGACTTCTGTGGACCTTTATTTTGCTCACAAATGCAGAGATTTTGTTTTTCTCTTGTATGATAGGCTCTCTATTTTCAGATATGCTAATAGCTATTCTCTGCTGGTTGAAGACTACCGATCCACGGAAAGAGCAGTCCCTGCAACCTCCTCGTTTATTGGAGCTATCGTAGCTTACGTTGGCTGAAAGCTGTACCCCTCCAACCAGTTCTGTCTGCTGGCTGGTAGGAGCTGTGGGTGGCATATGGGTTAGCACAAAATCTGAAGGAATGAAAATTGATAGGCGTTGAAAGACACATCGTTGATCTTTCCGGACTAACAATTGAGAAGCAGTGACTCAGAATAACTGGGAATGTTTTTTCATGAATCTTTGGCCAAACTTTTAATTTATAGAATATGTGAAATATAACTGAAATGAGGCATTTGTTATTTCTCAGGTTACTGAGCTAGCAGGCTACACTGCCCGTGTCTACAACATGTTTTCAGTCTTTGATGAGGTGAAGAGAGGCATCTACAAAAGAACTGCTGTTATTCAAGGGTCTGAAAACAACAGCAAGAATGAAGATAAAGCAGAATTACACATCGATGGGCCTTTAGAAATCAAAGGTAATTAATCCATATTTGTATGTATTTCCCTGTGTGTGGGACTGGTGCAGTGGGACAGGTGGTGAACAGAGGTTTTGTTTCTACAACAAATCAACCTCTCAGCCTTAATACCCCGGAGACCATGTTGCCTTCCATTTTAACCTCCTGCTATTTTGTAACTCTGTGCTTATGCAGCGCTTTTCTAATACACAAAATGGCTCAAATGTTTTCTGTGAAAACTTTCAATGAAAAAGGCATTTCAACGAAACTATTATTGGTGGCGATGGTATTATTATTATTCTTACATGGACAGTGCCTGCTTTCCTCTGGCACTTAATTTTTTTCAGAAAACTGAGACTGTGACTTTTTCATCTTCAAACACTACATTATTTTGTTTGGGGTGGGAGGGAAAGACAGATTGGTTCTGTAGTTTTTGATGAAAATACCACTTTGTTTTCAGTGACTAAAAATCAGGCTGTGCTCATTTTTTCATAATTTAGTGGGAATTTTCAACTGAAAATGGGCTGGCAACTTTACCCTTCCCCTCACCTCCCAAATGGTCTGATCAATATGTACCTTATCCCTCCTGTCCTATCCTGTATCTTTCTGGTGACACTATCTTTCTGTCTCCACCCTCCCCAAAACATTTTCTGTGTACATCCGTTTCTTACCGTGCTCCATTATGTGCCACCTCTCTCTTCCTCTGGTGTCCAGCTCCTCTCTGAGGTACTTAAAGGCATCTTTTGCAATGGGCTTTTCCCAATTTTCCCAATAGACCCCTTCTGCTTCTCCTTTCTGTGGTGTTGAAAAGCCTCATTCCCTCCCTTTGAAAACTTAAACCTCAGTAGAGTTGAAGGCACCACAGTGCTCTTCATGCAATAACTTCTTTCAACAGTTTCAGCAGTGCTGCCCTTTGGCATGGATTTCTTAAAGGTCCTGTGACAAGGTTCTTCATAACGAAGTCTGATGCGGTGTGGTGGATAGCTGTGGAAATAGCTGATGTCTTAATCTTTTAGATCTTTTGGTAATATTTGGCTGATGTTAAATTGAAATGGCATTTTATAATTGTTACATTTTGCCATGTACAAGAGAACAGGTTTGTAGTTTCTGGAGCAACAAAGTAATTTGGGGGCCCTTTTTAGATAACTGTGTTTTAAAACCAAATACAGTTCAGGTATGCAAGCACGCTGTTCTTGTTCCCTTTTGGTCTGGTATACTTATATCTCGCTGGTTTCTTCCCTGCAGCCTTTTCCCAAGATTTGATTCCACTACAGTCACACATTTCATCCAGCCTGAATTCCTCCTAAGTCGTGGTGACTGGGGTTCGCTCCTGAGTGGTTGTAGGGTCTCAGAGGCAGCTGGCCAATACCAAGCATTGTGCATGAGGACTTAAGGAGAATTTAGGCCAGATGAATCTAGGCCACGGGCTCCACACTTTTTATGACAAGTCCCATTGTAATACTGTTTTTCCTTCTTTTGGTCTTGATACTTCAGAAATCCCTGTGGAGTGGATTTGTATGTGGATAAAAGCACACGTGGTCACGTACATATATGTGTCTGCATTGTTAGAAAAGAAAAATCTTAATATTTAGCTTCCCCAAATTTTCAACACATACTATTTATTTGCTTTTAAATCATGAAATATAAGTTTAAGTAACTATGGGATGTCTGTGCTGTGCCTTGCATTTACTGTTGTCAATAAGAAAATTGTGAAAATATCAAGAGTATTTGAAAATTTTTAACAGATAGTAATATTGTCATCTACACAGTGTATCTAATAATTCAGAATTTTAAAGTTGAAATATTTTTATACATCTTGTACAAATACAGTCAAATTATCTTTCTGGTTACACATAAAAAGGCTTTTAAAGCACCCTAAAGTTGCAATCAGACACTGCAAAGTTAGGAAATGAGAATTAAGTTTACTTAATACTTGCTTAGATTAGTATTTTAACTAGAATTTCTCCACTGTATCCAAATGCTTCAAAAACATGAATGAATTTTGCAGAATTTGCTGAAGATCATGAAGGATAATTTTCTGTGGTCCCATTTCTATGTTCAGATTAGTGTAAATTATGAAATAAGCCCTTCTAATACAAAGAGAAGTCTCTTTCCCTTGCATCTTCTCTGTAAAGACAATTTCTGATATTTGTCCAGGAGCCCAGCTGTTAGGGTAGTGTTAGAGAAGCCCATTAACAGGCAACTGAGAAGTTAGGGTTGGTTTCATTTTTTTACTGTTTCCAGAAGAATTTATTTTTAAGTCCTTATGTCATAGAGTATCGAAATGTCCAGTTGAGATTGTATATTTAAATTTGCCAGAAATCCAAATAGTAAGTGTAGCTTCTGGAGTGAAATACGTTATATGGGTTTCCACAAATACTTACAAGACACATTTACAGTGTCTATGGCTTCAAAAAGAGATGGAAGCAAGCCATTAAATGTTTTCTGCTTTGCTGTCGTTGCTGGAGGAGATTGAAGTGGGCTCAGAGTTTCAGAGCTGGTTGCGAAAGTAGATTCCATTTTCTAATGAAGTCCTCAAGAGATGGTAAACTGGTTTGCCTGTGGCTTGAACTTTTTTACTGGTTGATATTTAGAACCTATTTAAAACTAAATAAAGTAAATACAGGTAGGATGTGAATAAACATGTCTTTATAGTGCATAATATATTTATGATGCATATTGGGCATTATATTTATGATCAAATTTGGGATTCATTGCACACTCTTGGCCACTGCTGACAGTGTCTTTCTGACTAGCTAAGATTTATTATCCAGATTTTCCACTAGGGGAACCTGCAGCACATAAAACAGTTGTTTGAAACTCACCAATTTATATTTCTCAACAGTACACAGACACTGTCACATATCATTGCTTAATGGAAGGTTTCACAAACTCTAATTATTATCTTTCTTTCTTTCTTTGTTTCTAGGGAAAGTTATTGATGTTGATCATGGAATTATTTGTGAAAATGTTCCTATTATTACTCCGAATGGCGATGTGGTGGTTTCCAGACTAAACTTCCAAGTAAGATGATATGCAAGAATCTTCTGATTGTTGCCATCACATTAACATAAACAGCACAGAATTCATGTACCTTATGTTAAGTACTTGGAGGAGCATATGGATAAAAGGGGAAGTCCAGAAAGGTAGGCATAGTAGCTCAATAGAGGCAGACATCTGTAGTTTATCCTGCTCAAAGAAAGAGAAGAGAGGATTTCTGGTGCTGTTGCCAGGTGAAAAACCGACCTGAGATTTTCAAAGGTGTATATGTGAGTCTGCATCCATCTTTATGTATTTGCATTGAAATTGGGATGCTTTGCTCACATAGGCTCCTTTAAAAGTCTGAGTTCACAGCAACAGTGAAAAAACTGAGTCTGTAGCTTTGCTTGATCACCATAAAGAGCAGTACAGCATAGTTGACAAGTCCAACCGTGGAGTCTTTACTCCGTAAAAACTTGTATTGTTTTTACCAGATACCACTCGGTACCTGCTCACAAGTTTAGTGGATGACCGTTATTGAATTACTGCCATATATATCCTGATCTAATGTTCCACTGCAGATGTTATTATTTTAAAAAATAGTTGAAGTTATCAAAACACTAACATGAATAATTCCAGCAGGTCCTTTAATTTAGCTAAAGCAGAGTGTTCTTGCCACCTCTGTTGGCATAGGAATTAGCAACTAGGAGGACAGGGGCCTAGCTATGGCAAAACTTGCAATGGCTTCAGTGTAGGAATTTCACATTTGTAAAATTACAACTTTATGGTCAAGGAGACGGTTATATTTATCCATTTGGCTCAAGAGACAAAAACAACAGAAAATAAAAAATAGTCAGTGTACTTATGTAAAGCGCAAACAATGACATTGTGATTATGCATAAATATACACTCATATATATACAGGGTAATATTCAAATGAATAAAAACAAGTGCATCAGCCAAAATAACGCTGGTCATTAAGCAGGAAAGGCCAATGTGAAGTAAATTTTCCAAATAATTTGATCAGGCTCACATAGCTTAAATTGATATCGCTGGTGGGCATAGCACTTCTCTCTATGCTGTTACCACCTTTAGACCTAATCTGCATTAGAATAATTGATTCTGACTGTGCTATATTGACATTATGATATATTCAGTGTAGTTTATAGAAATAGTCAGACATAGAAATTATTTTCATTATTTCAGTCCACATACTGTATCTATGCCATTGTTTCCAGAACAGTTGCATAAATATGTGCAGGTAATTAATGAAATGGCTTGATAATTTGGTATAAATGCTCACCTAACTGCCTGTAGGGCGTCTTAGACGGTCTTCTGCCATATATACTGTGTAGTAACATCTTTGCATTTTCACTGCTATTGTAGGTCCAGGAGGGGATGAATCTTTTAATCACTGGACCCAATGGCTGTGGAAAGAGTTCGCTCTTCAGAATTTTAAGTGGTTTGTGGCCTGTGTATGAAGGAGTTCTCTACAAACCCCCTCCGCAGCACATGTTTTATATACCACAAAGGTATGGTTTTTGCTCGAGGTGATACTTTTTTTCTGGTTACATGAATTTTCACCCTGCTCCTCTCATTTTCAATCTGTGATATGTGCAGCCAAGTTAAAAGGTAGTAAGCAGAACCTCAGCTGTGTGGAGAGTGCTAGAAAAGAAGATTCCTTCTTGTTGGTGATGCAAATCTTCAGTCATTGGAAAGGGCTTCTATACACTCGTGACGGAGCCTATGCTCCCCTGATGGCTAAAGTCCCGAAGGACTGGGATGATGGGAACAGGCTAGAATTTTAAAGAAATTTGAAATAGACCTAATAGATCTTAATTCTGATTTCACTTTAAAACCAAAGGTGAAAACAAGTAAGAGTGTTTTGGTTCCTAAATGTTAAATTGCTCAAAATAATTTTCAAAACTTCAACTTGTACACTACAAAACCAGAATCTAATCCAATATTAACTGCAAATTTCCTTTTTTATAATATGTCCTTATTTCACTACGGGAAACGTGACTTTTTTTGTGCTTTGTATGTATTCTGCCTTGCTGTTGGACTCTCAGAACATAATTTAATGCAATTGATTCTAGAATATCTCCTTAGAGACTTCTAACTAGGTTGTTTCGCAAAAGCAAAATCAAACACTGAGAATCTTCGATTGCTTTCTGTAGTTCATTTCTTCCCATGGGCACAAGTAGTATTCATGGTACAGTTTGTAGTCTTGTTTAAAAAGTAGAAACTATTAAGCGGAATAGAAACTATTAACTGATGAGTAGATATTCCTTGCTGCGGGTACAGGTAACAAAGAACATTTATCTATAAATTTTCAAATATAAGTACAATTTATTGCTAGCCACTGTCATTTTTGTGAACCACTTGAGGGTTTAATTCAGGAATTTGGAGCAAAATGCTTTGTTCAATGTTTTTCAAAACGATATTTCGGTATTCCCATTGTGTGGGACATTCTTAAAACCATTTTGATTCTTAGGCAGAACAAAAGCTATTCTGAATTTTTTTCTTGTGGAAAATCTTGAGCTTCAGCCACTTCTGTCCTCTGTGTGATCCCAGCCTCTCCTCAAATCAGTATCAGAGGCTGGCTTGCCTACAGCCCTTCCCCTTTACTTATGTCCCCTTTATTCTGTGAAGGCAAACAGACTTACATTGCGTTCAGGCAGATTTGCCAAGGTGCTTGTTGAGGGGTTTGAATCGCATCTGCTGGGTTTTCATTTCTGTAAACATGGTTCTTTGTTAGCTGTTTCCCCTAAGTTTTCAGTGCTGGGGGAGATTGTCCATCAGACCTCTTCTTTGGAACATGTCAGAAACTAATACTCAACCAGCATCTTTGCAGCCCTCTGTGACCAAAGCCATGTAGGGTTTAGCATATCATCTTTGCAGTGTACCCTGAAGGTATCACTCATATGCAGTCCATCCTAATAGCATCCCCCAGGAGAAAGAGTGCTGCTGTGATGTCTTCGGAACACCTAAGTGACATTGCCATGGCTTGGCTCCATGTGAGCTCTGCCCTCCTGGAGGGTTTTTTATGCACAACAGAGGTATTCCCTTCCCAAGGACAGGACGGTGTCTGGGTAAATGGGACAACAGTGAGTGACAGAAAGGGCTCTTCTGTGCTACACTTTCATTGTGTCTGAAGATTTTGAAGTTGACTTTGGGGGGCAGTTCAGCTGTGTCAGTATGGGTTCTGTAGACTCAGAATTGTGTCCTCTTGTATTTGGAAAGGGACTGCGAAACTGAGTCTTGTAGGGATTTTTGTGTGAATGTGGTTGAAGGGGTTGATGTAGGACAGCAATCAATCAGATTTATTTGTTAGGATGCCCTTGAGGATCCTGAGTTGCTTTTTTGCCCAATGTATTCTTTGGCTTACAGAGTCTTAGATGAATATCTGAGAGACTAAGAATGACTTGAAGGACATTCAGTTTTAAATTGAAGTTTATAAATTTCTGGACCAGATTTGCAAGCAATCTGCTGGATTTTTAGGGCTTTTGTGTGGATTGCCTTATGTGGTCCAGGCATTTTTTTTTTTATGCCTGAATTCCAATTCTGAATGTTTTAACAGTTCATTTATTTATGTCCTAAATAAATTACACATTCAATTCAGTTTTTTTGTCTCTCCCTGGATCTAGAATACATTTAGAATTTCTGTAGTGGTTTGTAAATTGTTCTGAAGTCCCGAAATTAAAGCAGCTTGTTTTGGAAGGTCCTGCTTGTGCAACCATATTGCTTATTAACCCCGTGTAAATTGCTACTTGGTCAGGATTACCTTCTGTTTGTTTATTTTTATCAGACATAATTCTAAAATTGCAGACTGGAAAAGATAGTGCCCTGCCTACAATTGATCATGTATATATTTCAGCATAACTTTAGGGAAAATTTTATGTTCTGAACTAAGAGGATTTGGGAGGTGGTAGGACAGTATCACCTGGATTCAACCTGCCTCAGTCTTTCGTTTGGTGGGCAGGTGAAAACTGTGGTATAGCAGAAGGCTCTTGAATTGTGGATGAATGGCGGCTGTCTGTCAGAGCAGTGAATTAGAATGACATCATTGTGTTTAAGTGTATATATTATGTTTCTGGTCTAAGAACATGGGAGATGGTTCTCCAGGAGTGGACACAGTTACCACTGAGCCTGGTAAGAGTTTACTCCTGCATCCCTGTGGCTGAATTTAATTCTGCATCAGCCCTCTTTGAGTCAAATATAGGAACCTCATCTGCACACCATGAATGGTGGAGAATACATTGACTACTAAGTAACAAAATACTCCACTGTAAATAGAACCTCACTGAAAAGATTATTTTTTCATCTCTGTTTGTAATGTTCCAGCATAGTATTCCAGAACTGCATGGGAAATCATGTGTCTTTGCTGAGTTCAAAAGCTACGCACAAAAGTATGATTTATTAAAAAGTGAATTATCTCATTGTATACTCCAAATTTCATCAGCACTGCAAACACTTTGTAGTTAGCTTTACTTAGCAGTATGTAGACTTTAAAGATTCCCTATCTTCTTATCTTTTTAGATTGCTTAGCATCATTATACTGCCTTTTTTATATTTTACCTCAGTGAATCATTGTGAGATATTTTTTTCTCCGCTTATATAGGGCCAGGCCATGCAGAATCTGTCCTTAATTAGTCACAGTTGTGGTGGATGCTGGTGGGACAAACTGCTCTTTTGAGGGGCAGGGAGAGAGAAGCCTGGGGATTTCTGTGACTGTGGCTCTGCCGCTGTTTGTGACAGGCCTGTAAAAGAGGAGGGTGGGCAGAAGAGAGGGACGCTTTAAGAGGATTTAAGCAGTCCAGCATCATATTGGTGCCAGAAGCAGCTTGTTTTCAAGGACGGATCAGTGCTCAACAAGTTGTTACTTCTCACTGGAGCCTCAGTAACTGGCAGAGTGTGTGCTCTTACCCCTTCTACTTCTCTGTCCCTTTTGCAAAGTAAAATTCATTTGTGTTAACCACCTCTTTGCATTCTTCTTTTAATTAACTGGTCACAAAGGTATCATGAATGGAAAAAATAAATGCTTGTGGGTGCTCTACTTGATAAGGAATCGTGTTTCAAATCAGAATTCAGAAACATCATTTTAAATACTAAATAACTAACAAGAATAAGTAGTGGGTAGCATGAGTACCGGTGCTAAAGATATGACCTCAAGATGTATATGTAGCACTTAGGGAATTAAAGAAGCAGTCAATACTTTCATAGCATATCAGCAGCGTATCTGAAGATAGCCTGATTTCTCTGGACTGTGCCCTGTTCCTACTCTGTTGGTCTTAAACATGGGAGGAGACTCCATCTCTGTGGAACTGGTGAGCTGTAGCATACAATTCCTCCTAACATTTACTCCAGCTCCTCTTGCCCTTTAGCTAAAAGTCTCAGATTTTTCAGTTGTAAGGAAACACAGATTCTGCACGTGTTGGCACTCATTTCCTTAGTTC
Source organism: Rynchops niger (assembly GCA_013400035.1). Taxonomy (NCBI): domain Eukaryota; kingdom Metazoa; phylum Chordata; class Aves; order Charadriiformes; family Laridae; genus Rynchops; species Rynchops niger. Next base: position 165,672 of record VXBH01001016.1, read on the forward strand.
TCCTTCGTTTGATATAAAGGCCAGGAGAATTGCATACCTACATACTTGCAGGTTACGTTGACAACACCACAGGAATATTCCTCAATGTCTCTGCACTGTAAAGCTGCAGTAAAGCTGTGATCACCACTGGGCTATTGATATAAAATATTAGTAATTTTCTGCCAGCTGTGTCTTACTGTCTTATTTGTGTGGAGGAATGTCTCATGCAGTCTCTGTTGGTTCCATAACATTCTGTCACGACTCTCGAGTCTTCCTAGCACAGCGCATCTCTAAAACATCCATCAGCATTTTCTCTGTCTTTTTTGAGGACAGACTTCGCAGAGTTTGGAGTAATTTTTAATCCACTGTACTTCTTTCTCCTGGTCCATTGTTACTCTTCTTTCTCTTCAGTTTGCTTCTACTGCAATTTGGGTATTTTTGTGAGGGAGGCGTAGCATGCATAGTTTTTCTGTAATTCTGTGTGCCATTCTGGTATAAGACCAACCCTGACACTTTCTCAGTGGTCACAGTGATGGTCCAATTCTGTATTCTCTCTCTCTTTCTTTCTATTGCTCATTCAAGTAGATCTCTAATACTTTTTTTCCTTCAACACTAGGCTTGTCAGATGCTAAAATGGAGGCAACCAAAGATGCACTAGTGTCAAATTTTGTTTGTTCTTCATCGTTTAAGATTCATATACCTATGTCTTGCTGACTTCTTATTAATACTAGGACAGTATGGAACATAACAGTTGAAAGGTTTATCTGGCCCTCCTAAGCTGTTTGGTTTTGCATGCGTCTGCTCTATTTCTGGTATTTTATCTGGGTTTCCTTTACAAGTCGTTTTCTGTCTGGTGTTTTTCCTTCTGTATTCTAAAAATATCCTTGGCTACTAAACAAAACTCTATCAGCTCTGAAGATATATTTCCTCTCCTTAGCTCTAAAAGTAATCCAAATGTCTGATGTGATTTGCCTCAAGTAGTCCAAGGTTATTCATCATGGGGATGAAACCAAGCAAGTTCTAAATGGTATAAATAATAAAGTGATAAAATGAAAGTAATTTTTACATTATAAGCACATGACACTTTGGAGATTATGGTGTGATTCAAATGTTATCCTAAGTGTTTGAGGTAGTTAGTAGTGGCCACTGTCATTAAAATGACAATTCTTGATTACCTAAACAATTTAATGTTGCAGAATTGTTGTGTTCACTTTCAGATACCCTATATTACATATGAAAATATGTGCTTATGTACTGCCCATATATATGGTTCTTCTGTATTAGACTACTTTCTCATTAGCATGTGGTCTGTTAGAGAAGTAGCCCAAGTGACGTGCTGTGTAAATATGCCTATGCGAGCGCTGTTGCTTCATCTCACTTAGATTGGCTCAGATGTCTCTCTGCTATGTTGTATTTTGCACATTCTAGTTTCTTGTCAGCTCATACTGCTCTGTCTTTAACTATGATCCCTTTAGGTGGGTCAGCTGTACTCTGACTGCACTTGCCAACACCGCACTAGCGTTTGTCATTGCCCTTCAGCATTTTGCTGATAGTACACCACCACGTTGATTTGTTCCTCCAGTACTTTGCCATCCGTTCATGTCATGCTATATAGATATCTACTCCCTTGCATACTGCATCTGTTTGTCATACTTACTGTTATCAAGTTCATGGTGCTCCTTTTAAATATGTTTATTTCCGAAATTCACCGTTCATCTGAGAAATGAGAAAAAGGTCTGTGGTAGATAGCATTGACATGAAACATAACCTAGCATACTTCAGTTGTGTGTACTATTTTGATGTAGGTTTGCATTAACAAATTGGCTGCTGCTTTGTATCTTCTTTTTTCTTTTTTGACAGGAATTCTATGATTCTATGAGTCAATTCAAGACAAGTTAACTGAATATTCTACTTTTCATTAAAAAGTGTGGCCTTGCATCTGAGGGCACCGTCAGGCTATCCCCTCAGCCAGGACAGTGCTTTTCCCATTCCATCTTACTGGGACTTGTATAGAAATGCTTGCACTTCTTCCTGACTGAAGTCCTGTCTTGTCTCACCTAGAACAGAGAAGTTCTTGTCTTGATACCTTGTAAGTTAGTTGAAGCTCTGCCTGCCAGGATCGCTGAGAGACCTCTCTGTTTCCACTGAAGGCTCACTCACAGCTGTAAAGTTTGAAGGTTTTTAATTAGGTCTATGTGCTGACTGATCACAAGTAATGACAGTGTCTTTTGGTAGCACATTGTGAACAAGATTCACCTACGCTGATAGTCAGAGGTGGAAAATGGCTTTATGGATTAGCTGCTACTCCCTCTCAAGCCATGCAAGGTGCTTTCCTTACTGGCCAGACACACGAGTCAGCTAATTAAAGCACAGCTTACAAGTCTTTTCTGTTATTAGGCAAAGAGTTGCAGAAATCCCAGACTGAAGGCTTTAGTCAGCTTGCTGCATTGGGGTTTAGTTTAGATTTGAAATGTATTTACATAAATCCAGCACTGGTCTTAAAGTCTGCAGCTGAACTGATGCTTGTGAAGGACTTCAGCAAACTCTAAGCCTTTGGTCCCTCAGTTGCTTCAGACTGGGGGCCTGTCTGCAGCAAGCTGTGGCTATGGGAGGTAACAAGAGGACTAAATGTGGGTGAGGAATTGAGTTGAGTTGACACATACTCAACTTTTACTACATACGGAGACCAGTGCATTTCCTAGTGGGCATTTGTCTGAAGCACAGAAGCCAGTACCACGCAGGATACAAATGAAAACCCTTGTTGACAATTTTGAATCTCCAGGGGAAATCCAGGCTTGATTTGATACCGACATTTCAGTATTCTCTCTTATCTACTGGTAGACTTTTCGGTTGAAGCACCTTCCCTTCTATTATTACCACCTTCTGTATAGGTGAATGGGGAGATTTCATTCTCCAGACTCATGGCGATGGCTCACTTAAAGCACAATGCGGTCACTTAACTCAGTGCAAGCCAAGTCCCTCTTATTTGTGATCCAGAAAAGAACTTCAACATTCAGAAGATTAAGGTCCATTCAGTAACTCATTGCATTCCTACCAAGTCACAGATACACAGAGGTATAATGTTAAAGTGCTGTCAGCTGCATGGCTAATTAAATACCATGATACGTATGCAACTAAAAGGTGAAATCCATTCTCGTAATCAAAGCAGCATCCATCCTATTTTGAGTATTGCTTCAGTACTACGCACAGAAATCTTGTTTTGGCTCCTGCACAAAAGTGGGTGTTACTAATATGGAGAACTTCATCCATTTTCTTTCTTTTGAGAGTTTTTCCTCAATGTTACAGAAGAGCTAAGTTTTTGTCTGCGAGTGTGCCCAGTTGCAGGAATATTTCTGCTAGGATCTCTGGCAGTCAGTTGCTTTGTGTTTCATAGTGTATTTTGGACACCATGTTCTTGTCAGCATGAGCTTGCAATACTTCTGCCCTCCACTTGGTTCTTTTGACAGGATTTTTAATATCAAAAGTCCTTATTTGGCACTGCTAAGTATGTGTTGCCTGTACCACCTTTCCAGGCATCCGTGTTTGTGCCAGGCTCTTTCTGGAACTTCATTAAAATGCTGGGAAAACTAGGCTTTTAAGTATGTTGTCAGATTAAACTTGACAAATATTTTACTAAACAGATTATAAGAACTGAGTATGTGGCTGGTATTTATAGGATCCATCCAGCAAAGCAACCAATGATCTATTTAATCTGTTCTAGGTTCATTTTACTCAAAGAGTTCGCTTGCCTTTAAATTTTAGTTTTGATAGCAGTGCCAGGGGAACAAATTCACCTACAGGTTAACTGAGATTGCTGGGTAACTTAGCAGTGGTATGGACAAACTTGCATGTTAGGGAGTAATCTGGTGGTTGCATGGACATGACCTAGTTTCTGCAGAGAAGTCCAATTACTATGTCCAGCTTGAGCAGTTACCTCCAGCTTAATGCTCTGTATTGCGACTGTGCAACAAAGGATCTTTGGCAGATGAGCAGAATGGCAAATGTTTACTATTTCAATAATATTTTACCTAGGAACGTCAAAAAGCATGCTTCAAATGCCTTATGTGTATCGAAGTATGAGAAGCAACTTGACTACGTAACACTGGGAAGCACTGGGAAAAATAAACCTGCCTGACATAAAAAGCTTGATATGAAAAGACTGAAAGGATGGTGGTTTTTGTGAGGGGAGGACAAGTGAAAGCTCTAATAACAACTGTATCATCTTCCCTGGGAAGAAGTCTTTACTCCTTCTCACTACAGTTTTCAATCAGCAACTCTCATTACAGTGCCCTACGCTTTTAAATATCCACATAGTAGACATAGCCAACACCTCCCTCTTGAGGAGAAGGTGGTAGACCTTCCCATGCATTCTGTCTCTGCCTTTTGCCAGTCCCTGTGTCCTGGGCTCCAGAATTGTGTCCCAGCTCCACAGTAAACTAGACCTTCTGTCCTCCTCCAGCTTACTGTGGTTTCCAAGGTAAATGTAAGTTATATTCAGCATGGTGATTCTCTTCTGCATTTCTTGGAGACAATGCGGTACTAACTAGTAACTACCCACCTTCCAGAGAGAAGACTTTTAGCTATTTTTGTATACAAGTATTCATCCCCACCCTCAACAAGTTAAAACAATAAACTGTCAACTCATGCACCAAAGGTAGAATTTTTCTATATTCATTTATGCAGCTAAAAGTTAGACATCCTTGTTTGAGCTTTGTGAGTGAACTGTCTACCTCCGGAGGACCACTCACTGTTGCGGTGCACCGATGAAAGTGTTCGTTGTTGATCTCAGTAAGAAAGGTACTTGAACTCTGTAATGCATTAATTAAAATTCCTGTTATTAGAGATAAGGAATGAGCTGATAGCATAGACAGTCACAAACTCACAGAATGGTTGAGGTTGGAAGGGACCTGTGGAGGCCATCTAGTCCAACCCCTGTGCTCAAACAGGGCCACCTAAAGCTGTTTGCCCTGGACTACGTCCAGACGGCTTTTGAATATCTCCAAGGATGGAGACTCCACAACCTCTCTGGGCAACTTCTTCCAGTGCTTGATCACCCTCCCAGTGAAAAATGGTTTCTTGAGGCTCAGATGGCATCTCCTCTGTTTCAGTCTGTGCCCATTGGCTCTGATCCTGTCACTGAGCACCACTGAGAAGAGCCTGGCTCCTGGTGCAAACTGTCTTTGCACCCTCCCTTCAGGTATTTATGTACATTGATGACATCCCCTTGGGCCTTCCCTTCTCCAAGCCGAACAGTCCCAGCTCTCTCAGCCTTTCCTCACAGGAGAGGTGCTCCAGTGTTTGTGGCACTTACATCCCATCAGATGCTAGGAAACCAGCCTTGCGCGGCATCAGATGGACCTCAGCATGGCATGCTGCACTGATCCCATTTGTGCTAAGGTTCATTGACATTATGGTCTTTAGCACTCCGATAGGATTTTCTTAGAAGTAAACAATTCCATTTATCACTTCTTACTGTCAAGCAAAAGGATGTTAGCATGAGAACATGCTGCTTCACTTCAAGATAAAGACAAGGACACACAGGTGGCATAATTGCCAATGCCAAGTGGGAGCTGCCTGCACGCTCCTCTGTTATGATTAGCCAGCAAAGTTTATCCTGCAGCCAAGTGATAAGTGCAGTACAGCACAGGTCTGAAGGCCAATTTGTATGGGTAGCACAGCCTAACACGCTGCAGCAAAGGCCTGTGTCAACTGTTATGTGGATCACCAGCTCCTCAATGCGCAATGGTCTTCCAGTTCAGACCACTGCTGCTGTTCATCCTGTGTCCTAGGACAAACATTTAGGACATGTGAGACCTACTGGAGGTACCAGTTCACTAGAGGACTCCACTGACTACAAAGAGAGCCTGGGGTGACTAACTGTGACTTGGATGGGTAACTTTTAGGTGAGATAAGTCTCTTCTGCAAATAATGCTGAGTAGCCCCCAGAAAACTGGATTTTCAGTTCTTTGTTTTTGAGTCATTAATTACCCCATGGTCTCACGGGAGCATGTACCAGCGGGGTTTCTTTCTGCAGTTCAGGATGTGTGCGCTAGTCTAGCTTAGATGGGAGCATGTTTTTCCCAAGAGGAAAGGCTTTTCCAGACTTGTTTATCTGCCTAGCATTTGGCATTAATCACACCCTATCAATTTCAGGTTCTGCTACAGATTACTACAGCTCCTTTGTGGCCACTTCAGGTACCTATAACACTTATAAAATGGCTGTAAGAATGTCCCATGTATCCATATTCATGGTGCATCTCTGTATTCTGCACTGTCATGTCCTGTCCTGTGTAACGCAAAGTGTTTCACAGAGGATTAGAGAGTGGACTCAATGCAATGTGACTTCCCACGTGTTGGCAGGGTGTCTTACTGGTGACACACTATTGCTCCAGTATTATTTGCATATTCATGTCACAGTGCTGCCATGGACAAATAAGCATTTTAGAAGCCTAGAGGAAAAGCAGCCTCTGCTCTAGAAGCTTCATTGTCTATACTTCCTCTTCTCCGTGAAGTAAGGTGTCATTTCCCATCTGCAAAACCATGGATAATTTGGGATCTTCCTAAAAGAGGGAAACTGCCTTGCTGACTGTGTTACATTTCTGTGATAAAAATCAGAAACACCTCTTAGGCTGTGGTGTGCCTGGTGGGACTGGCAGACTAGACTATTGTCCAGAACAGCTCATTGTTTTTTCTTCAATTAATTGATCTTCGTTATCATCTGTCCAAATAATCCTTTTATCGTCAGGACTGCCAGAGGTACGAAAAGACTGGGCCTGCAAAAATTAGATGTTAAGAAAAGAAGAGTATTTTTCCTTCATTTGTCTGGCTGATTTGATTCATTGCAGGAGATATAATTATTTCAGATTGCATTAGCTGCTCTTATTTTACAGAAACAGGGTTTTGTTTTTTATTATACATGCATTCTTGTGTTCTTTCTGTTGTCTCTGCCTATCACTAGATATAAATAGACTGAACTGGATAATTTTGTGAATTGTTCACCTTAAACTTTTATGCCATCTGACCAGTTCTAGTTATATTGTAAGTGATCTTGGTTATGGTGAATAAGTAAATCATGAGATGAGGTGATACCTGAGCATGAATAGCACTTTAAAGGCTTCTTTTAACTTTGTGGTTATTTTTTCTCCCAGATTATTTTCTGTACATATGCAGAGACATGCATAGCTTCTTTGCAAAGAAAGCTTAGTGTGATTAGTGTGATTTTTTTTCAGACTTTGATATCAGGTCCTAATTATATGCACTGAGAATTTGGTCTTTCATACTGGGCATTTCATTTCCTGTTAACTATGTTAATGGCTATAAACTGGTTACATTCCACTCTGGTAACTGATCTATCTGAAATATTTAGAGGATGTTCACGGCTACTTCTGTATGAGTGGAGAGGAGAGTTCAGTGTAGGGTATTTTAAAGAGAGATCAATTATTCATATCTTTAGAAGCGTTGCTGAAACTTTAGCTGGTCCTAAAATCCCTTGAACTAGATAAAATACAATAAACTGAACCTGTTGCTTTTTTATCATTTTGCTAAATATTATTTTACTTGAAAAGATTTAATTCACATTCATTCAAGACATCTTATTTTCTCAAAGCTGTAGTGATGGTGCCATCATTAGGGTTTTGCTGTTTATTTTATTAATGTCATCAAAGAACTATTAGGAATCAAGATCGCTTTACTTAGTGGAGGTTGGCATTTCTTGAACATCACTGTTGATCAAGCTTTGCTGCTGTTGAAAACTGTGGAGTTTCTACAACTGACCTAAATCAGGAGCATGGCAAGAGCTGGAGTTCTGAGATGATTCCAGCTGAGGTATTACAGCACCTAAAAATTAGGGTCTTGGCACCAGCAAGGTGATGGAAAGTTCTAAATATAGGTAGATTCCCTAGATAGTTGGGCAGAGATTTAGGGCTTTTGGAAAATTATCCAAAAAACTTGTATGGTAGGTAAAGAGAGCCACCTAGAGTTAATCTGTAGGAATCTCTAAATATAAATATATGTCAGAACTCCTCCCTTTTACTGAAGTTTAGGAGCAAAACCGAGAGCTAAATGTTAATCCCCTTTATCTTTATTAAGCCCTTTCCTGAAAGCAGGCACCTAAATAAGATTAGAACCCCTTTAACATGTTTTTAAAATGCTACCGAAGGATTAAGATACTTACTGCATTTTATATTAAAGAGCACTAGGAAAAAAAGGAATAACATAAATAATATATGCCACAAAGATGGGTACAAGTATTTCTCCTTCCAGTTGAGAACTCTGACTGGTATAGTATATAACTGGGCTCTTTCCAATAACTCTCTCTTCAGACACATGATTCCTGCCTCTTAGCAGTAGTTTCCTTGCTTCAGTGGGAAGATTAGAAGGTGCCCTCCCTTTGACTACTCTTTAGTCTGGACTCTAGCCTAGAAAAATGGGAATCTGATGCCCTGCAAGCTGAGAAGAACTTAGTCTGAACCCAGTTCTTGGAAGGGATTTCCTAACCGTTAGCTTGTCATACACCTCCTCATCTTGCATCTCTAGTAGCTGTGGTGTTTTGTGCTGGACTTCAAACTCGTGCTTTCATATTCCATACTGTACTGGACCTTCTGGGGAATCAGGCAGCATTGGGGCACATCTGTAGACATGAGCTGTGCCCTTAGCTTTCTAGCCTGAAGATCTTCTGTGCAAGCGCCGACTCCTTAGGATCTTCCAAGTTTCCTAGGAAGATACCTCCGTGACTGGAGCTTAGGCTCCAGTATCATCTTATTGAATAGAGGTGCCTAAATTTGGAATACATCTTATTTTAGATGTTAAAATAAGCACTCTGGATTGCACTCGGAAACCATCCCAATATCTTTTGAAAATCGAAGCTGCAATTTGTCTGAAATGGCAAATCCCAGGTGTCATGTTCCCCTTTCTCTCTCCTGTTTAGGTATATTAGAGGGGCATCTTGTCAGCCAGACAGAGAAACTTAAAAGATGGGTCAGTCAAGAGTTTATAGTTGCAGTACACATAATTTTCTAGAAGATAAAGCTTTTCCCACGTAGCTTTGCATATTTGTGAGAATAATAGTGCTGTAATAAGGGCAAACATACTTGGACAACAAATGGCAAGTCATGACCTGATTGCCCAGTCAGGGGCATGCATATGGGTTCCAGAATCACATGCCACATGTTTTTAAACTTCCATGGAGGAAGTGTTAATCATAGGCTGTGCCAAGGAAGGTGAGGTGAGCTTTAGACTGTACCTAGAAGCATTTCCTTGGGCACTTACGTTGGACTAATATCCCTTAACTGCTGATGCCAGACACTTAAATAAGAAGTATTTTTGATCCCTTTCATATTCCAGGGTGCTTATAATTAAGACTCTGACCATTCAGGTTGCTTTATAGACTCTCAAAGTGCGTATTGATTAGTTGCTATAATTCTTTAAAATAGTATGGGTGTTCAAACAGGTTATCAGTTCTGCCAGCACTTCCATGCCAGTTTACTTTGCATGGAAGATGAAAACATTTTGAATGGAAACTTTGAATACATTTGGGAAGTATTTGTAAACATTTCAAGTGGATATGGCTTGTTCTGATTTTGGAACAGAAATTTCTTGACATCTAAGCAAGTAATCTTGATTAACTTGCTGCACAAAAGAGTGAAGCCCTCTGCTCTTCAAGACGTCAGTGAATTAATAGGTGGTAGTACTGCCTGGGTACAGTGTGCAGTTTTAATCTAACAACCCTTTTCATTATACTTCCCTCTTTAAGCCTAACAGCTGCTACAGGTAAGTCCTCTTTTTGGAAAGAGAAGTGACTGGTATGTACTCCAATACATTTTGTAGGGCCTGCCCCGCTTCTCCCTCCCCAGAGCTAACAGCAATAAAGAGACCATCTCATCAGCAACACTTGCCCTTCCTCCCCATATGATTTCTCTACTATTTTGCCAACATTGTATACAATGTCATGTGTCAATAGGGCACTGGGGAATTGTCCATACCACAGGCTTCAGGCTGCAGCACATCTTGGTATCATCTTTCTTTAAAGCCTGTACTGCAAGGGGGAAGCTGTAAGTGTTAGGGATGATGGCTGGTTACACCAGAAGGAAGTTAGAACTCTGCGAAGTGAAGCACGAAGTGCAGCAAACAGAAATTGGTGGTGCAATAAAACCATCAAACTGACTGAAAAAAAGATCAGTTTATGAGAACTTCCAATAAATGCCTTGAAATTCTAGAAAATCAGGCAGGAATCAGTAAGTTTTCTTAGCTTTCTGGAGGTTTGATACCAAACCTTTAAAAAAGGATTACTGATCTTAAATCCTGTCTCTCAGAAACACTGTAAGAATCTTTTTTTCAGAGAGCAGAGAAAGAAAGAAAACAATTGCAGAGCTATTACCATCAAAGACATGACCTCCACATGGCAGAGGAGTTGCTTTTGGAATCCATCAGAGTGCTTTCTTTGAGACTGGAACCCAGACACTCTGGCTGAAAGGAAAAACTCCATCAGAAATCAATTAAGTCCAGTTAAACTCGAGTATTACTTCAGGATAAAAAGACTGTTTTTGTTTTTTGAACTTCTAAAAATTCAATGAAAACAGTATTTTAACAAGGAGCTTACTGGCAAAGCCAAAATTTCACTGTTGCTGTATCCAGTTACCCATAATTCTTACTATTTAAGGTCTAGCTATCATACATACGAAACCTCAATTACAATAACAGGTTTTAGTGTGTTCAGCTTTGTGGCACCCGTGGTCTGTAAGGAGGTTATTGTCTTCAAGTTAACGGATAGAGAAATCTGGTTTAGTATGAGATTATGAGAGTGTAAGTTAGATGAGATCTCATCTAACTTTAGCACTTTAGTAGTTAGTTATCTTAGTTGTCTGGTCTCTGTCTCCCATTGAGGGAGAAGACACTCCAGGAGACAATCAGTCCCCACCCTAAAATCACAGAATCACAGAATCTTCATGGTTGGAAAGGACCTTTAAGGTCATCGAGTCCAACCAAACAACCTACAATCTCTGCCACTACAGCATGCCCTGAAGTGCCACATCTAGACGTTTCTTAAACACCTCTAGGGATGGTGACTCAACCACCTCCCTGGGCAGGCTGTTCCAGTGCCTGACCACTCTTGCAGTAAAGTAATTCCTCCTAACATCTAACCTAAACCTCCCCTGCCACAACTTCAGACCATTCCCTATGGTCCTGTCATTATTCACCTGGGAGAAGAGGCCAACACCCACCTCTCTCCAACCTCCTTTCAGGTAGTTGTAGAGGGCAATGAGGTCTCCCCTCAGTCTCCTCTTCTCCAAGCTAAACATGCCCAGCTCCCTCAGCCTCTCCTCATATGACCTGGTCTCCAGACCCCTCACCAGCCTGGTAGCTCTCC
>VXBH01001016.1:177046-219802 GCA_013400035.1 Rynchops niger
TTGGTGTCATCTGCAAACTTACTGAGGGTGCACTCAATCCCCTCATCCAGATCATTGATAAAGATATTAAACAAAACTGGACCCAAAACTGAGCCCTGAGGGACACCACTTGTGACGGGCTGCCAAGAAGATAGGATATCCTCTTGGCGGATAATAAATAAATAGGATAAACCAACCACGGAGGTGCCTCTTTGTGTTGTCAAGAGTTAGAGACCCAAACGAGACATGTCATGCCAGCTAAGGTGAAGCGTCCCCTCAGGGACATGAGTGGGATGGGGGAAGCAGAATGTGCTCTCCCACCTCCAGGGACAGACCCATAACCATAAGCCGTTCTTCCTTTCTGCTAGTTAGTCAGTAATTGATGGGGTTTGCTATTGCACTGCAGGCTCAGCTTTTCCTTAATTTTTACAAACTAGGTGGGGAGAGGCGTGCTTGGTAGTACTGGTGTGTTTAAATTGGAGGCCGCAATGAAAATCCAGTTTTACCAGGAAGCGGTGCTGGTGACTCAATAAACAGCAGTAAGTGTCCTGGCGTGGTGCTTTTGAGCATTGCCTTCCCGGTTGTGCTGTAGGTTAAATCTCAGAGCTGCAAGTCATTACAGGATCATACTTCACAAGAGCAAAGTACTAAACCTCAGACAAATTATATGATAGGTAACTCTGTCCTCCTTGCCCTTACCTGCAGCTTCACCTAAATTACACAGCCTTGTGCACAACCTGATCTCAACTTTTCTGAGCCCAGGTGGAGTTGCTGTCTTCTGTCCCAGAGGTAGCAGCAGTCTGGAGCAAGTGAAGGGAGCTAAGTATGCAAGAAGTAAAGCCCTTTGGGATTTTAGATGGAGATGTAATATATCATTATTTCATGAAGTTACACAATTTTTAGAGTTGAGATTTTGCAATATCCCCATTAATGTAAATGGTTCACTGCACTTGACGCTCGTGTTCCTGCAGCAGCCCAGAGCAGCATTCTTCCCACAATAAGCACAAAGCAGAACAACAAGCAAAGAGGAGCAGCAATGCTTGTATTTGACTTGCGGTTCTGGTTTTGCTTCATCTGAGTGCCTGCCCACAGCAGGGAGATGACCAAATATTTGTGAGCAGTTCAGATCCCCTGCCCTTCCCACCCTCACGCAGCTGGTGGTGAAAGTAGTTTAACTATGGGCGGGTACAGGCCGTTCACCATGGATGTCTGCAGTGTTAAAACCAATGCATCTTATGCCAGCTTAAATGTGACTTTCAGTTCACGTTGCAGCTTTACATCTGTAATTCTACATCTGTTGCGTTATGAATCCTTTGAAATTACTCTGTGGTGTATTTTAGGGACTCAGAATAACAATGGGTAGATCTACCCTTTCTGCAGAGACACAGCCATGGGAAGGGAAGAAATCTTCTAAGGTATTACACACCTCTGTCAGGGAAAGCCTCAAATGCATGGCTGAGACCTGCTCACCATGCGGGTCCAGAGCTCTTTAGGAAAGAAAACTGACCCCTCGTCAACGTGCTGTGAAGTTGTTGGAAGCAGTTCTCCATGGCAAGAGCAAGCTGCCTGGAAGCCTCCTCGTTGCTGGCCCAATTTTAACTGCTCCTCTCTGTCATCGTCCCCTGGCACCACAGCTTTAATAAGACTAGCATTGTTTTGGCAGATGAATCCAGAGGGAGTTAGTGTTACTCTTGGCACAGAAAGCTGACTGTTCTTCAGCTCTGTCCTTTCCCTCCAAACTCATAATCTCACAGATCATTCCCGGGGTGTTTCCAGCTTCCAAGGGCTATCAGCAGTGTCTGTGGGACAGGATGGATATTTGTCCTTCGCAAGAAATCCTTGGAACAAGAGCAGCAAAAGAGATGGTCAAATACATGTGTCTTAGATTGTCTTGGCTATCCCAGCCTGAGTGGCCTGGTATCTTTTAGAGAGCTGTAAAACCGTCCTTTGAGCTGACTTTGTTTAGAGACTAGGAGGATTTTTGAGGCCTGTGCTGTACCAGAGGCTGGGCACAGCTTATGACATTGTGGAGACTGTCCATAGCCATTCCAGTGACAGGGCCACGATTGAGGACTCTGGCTCCAAAGCAGAGACAGCTTGTTTTAGTAAGACAGATGGTATTACTTGGTCTGGGAACATGGTGATTCAGAAGCTGCTTCACATACGGCTCAGCCTTGTGTTTGGCAAAGGTAGGCTGATGCTGGGAGGTTTAAGCTGATCAACTTCTCTAATGTATGCCTTTTTGCAATTCAGAGTCTTACACTGGCTTCTAGGGCCAGCTCAGTTAACGCCCTGGCCCGGTTGTGCAGTTCAGAATAGCTCTGTGCAAAGGAGGCTTTCCGTGCTCCCCTGCCTGACTTGGGTGTCTCCTCCTGCACCATGGAAGCCTTTCGCAGTTTGAGCAACAATGTTTTTGTTACAATTCTCTTTTAACATGTGACTGTTTAATTCAATTTCTACATCTGTTAGCCTGCCAGACCTTGAATACAGCATAGAGTTTCCCTGATTCCAAGTGAAAGCATTCAGAATGGGCTATGAAGTGGATGTTTATTCTGCCTGATCTGTCATTTTGTTTTCATGCTAATACTACCCCTGTTGCTATGCTGTAATCAGCTGTTATGGAAACAATACATTGTCCCTAGGGTAAGTTTAGAAAAGCATTTACCCACAACGTACCCACAGATAAATCCAGTTTTAGCAACATGGTGTTTAGAGCATTATCCTATGCTCATGGAGCATCAGCAAGATGCACTTGCTTGCATCCAGCTCCAGATTACCGGTTTCTCTGTATTGTTTCTCAGGCCCTACATGTCCATTGGAACTCTACGTGATCAAGTCATCTATCCAGACTCAGTGGAGGACATGCACGAGAAAGGCTACCAAGATCAGGATCTGGAGTGTATCCTGCATACGGTTCATCTGTACCACATAGTTCAAAGAGAAGGAGGTAAATTGCATATTTTTGGAAAAAGCTTTACAAAATTCATTCCTCGTTTGTGTGTCTTAGAGTGACTGAACTTTACTTACTGAACTGGCAAAACTGGATCCAGACTTTTTGTGGTTGTGGGAGCTGCACAACCGCATGGTTGTTGCTCCTGATGCTAATGGAGGGAGAAGAGCTAAGTGCTCCTCTCCTCCCCAGTGAATCCATGCCCAAGCTGAACATCCTTGTTCTCTTGTAATGGCCAGTCTTTTCGTGGTATTGTGAGATCAGTGACCTTTCATTTTCTTAGAAAAAGTGACCCAATTTAAAACCTTGTAATATCATTAACTACATCAACTCAAAAACCTGCGAGTGAGAGTCAGGTCTGCTTTTACTTCCCTGGTTTGTGTGATCAGCAGGAGTATGGGCCATAGGAAAGAGTGTCTGATACTACAGCACCAGGGTAAACATGTTAAAAATAACCAAACGACACTGGCTGGCAGTCGAGTGTTGCCATCTACCACTTACTGTTTAAGTTGCCATGTGTTCTCAGCATTGTTTGTCCTAAGAGTAGGGGACAGTGTAAATACGCTAGCATAATAAATGTCAAGATGTTAAAGGCTTCTTTTGTGTCTTAAGGAACTGGAGCATTTCATGGCTTTTTTTTTTTTTGGCATAGCAATAGTTTTCATCCTTTCATTCCCACCAGCCAGTAATCTCTGGTTTGAATTTCCTCCCCATCATTATGTTTTTAAAACAGACATAGGACAAAGTTGGTAACATTTAGAGGGAACAAGTTGGATCTTCAAACCCCTCTAAGGAGCTGATGTCGGGAGTGCTGGATGTACCCTGCCTCTTTCTGCCAGCTGTCAGTGCTCCTTTTTGAAAGGGTATTTGGAGTCCATTAACTTGTAATGGGTGCGCTTGATGTCTCTCAGGGTCATTCTGACAATAAAGAGTAGTTCTTCAGTCATTGGGAATCCCAAGGAAACGTCTGAATTCCCAGTCCTGGGTGGCAGCCTGTTGCTCTCTTCAAAAGGCAGAAAGTGTATAAGTATGCATGGACACTCATCTGGTGTCTTTTCCGCACGTTTTAGCGTGGGGAGTTGTAATCATTTACAGCAGCAATTGTATACCTACAGACTCATAATATTATTCAGATCCGATATTATGACACAAGGATTGAAAAAGTGGGCAGTGCGCTAAACTCAGTGATCGAAATAATTGCAGACTCCTCTACTCCCTACACTGATATTATAACTATTCCTGTTAGTGTTCCTGAGTCACTTCACTAAGTGCCCAGATTGCAGAAGAACAAGCAGATGCGTTGGAATGGGGAGCTGGAAAATGAGGAGCAGTTAAATTGTCAGCAAGAAGCCACTGTGGAGTGTGCATTCATGGCGTGCTGGTGCTTGTAGATGTACTGAACAACACATGACCCTCAACACATGGCCAAAACCATATCCCCAGCAGTCCCTGAATGCACATTGTTGTGGTTTATAACCCTGCAGCTGGAGCATGGAACTGATGATGGAGCAGTTACTGTGCTCCATGCGTGAGGTGCCATTGGCTTGGGTCAGTGTTCTGTATTGCCAAACTGAAAACCCAGGTTTGGATCCATCTTGTTCTACTCTCTGTGCCAAAAGACAGTAGTCCCTTTTTACTGCTGACCCCATTCTTGCTCTTCTGCCTTCTGTGAGACACACACAATCTATAAAAAAAGCGTAGAGGATGCTGTTCATGTTCACTGCTGCTCTATTGAAATTCCACTCAGGATAAAGGCACACTGTGCAAAAGTCTGCACAAACCATTGTTTAAAAAAAAGTGTCCTAGGTACTTTGCAATCTCAAATGACAGAATTGGGCAAAGCCGGAAAATGGGGAGCGATTACCACATACCAGAAAGTTTTTAGGACCATAATACACTTACTTGTTCCCTTTTCTCCTTGAGCATTTGCAGGAGACAAGTACCAAGGTAGGAGCAAAGAGGAAATCCGTGACATATGATTTGACACGTTACATGGATTTCATGTACTTACATATTCTTTAGAGCTCCCTCAGTCTAGGACAAAGACTCATATTCTGTTTTTTGAACCAGAAAACCAGAGAAATATGTCTTGAATGTGAGCAATTGACTTTTTTGTTTATGCATAGCTGAATGAGGGTTTTTTTATTCCAATTTTTATTTTATTCTTTTACTTAAAATCTGATGCTTAAAATCTGATGTTTAAACTAAGATGCTTTCTATTAAAAATAGAACTTTTTTTCTTTGCAAAGTAACAAAAAATCCCATATAAAGCTTGTAGAACAAGGGATTTGTCCCAAACTGTCGTCTTCTGTTTTGCAAACTGCTTTGATTGTTGATAAACACTGGCATTTTCCAATAGAAAAAAGTTTTTGCTGAAGAATTCCTATCAAGTTTCTAATTACATATTATATGCGCTTTTTGAAAATGTACTGCATCTGAAAAAAAATCAATGAAACCATTTTTAGTTGTTCAGATTCTTGTGGATATATGGGACATGTCCATGCTATTTTGAACCGTCCATTCTAAGAATGTAGCTAACTGTCTGTCCATCATAGAAATCTCATATAATTCTTCAATATTTTTTTCTGTAGATCCTCTTCTCCTTCAGAGCCTTACCTCCCCTCTCCTTTCACCTATCCCCTGCAGCATTAAGCCTCTGCCAGACAGCAGGCTCCTTAGGGCATGACCCTGTTGTGCTTTAATTGACCACGAATGTCACACGTGTATAATATGATGCTTTGCAGTTTTGTGTTCTGCTCCCCTCCCCAGTTATGAAAGAGGCAGATGGAGCCAGAATTGTGCAACTCTGCCTCAATTTATTTGTCCTGGTGTACCTTTATTGCCTTTAGATGAATTACTTCCACATTGCATCAATACGTGGGTCACCAGATTCTGAGTGTAAAGTAGCCAACAAGAGCCTGCTGGTGTTCTTGTTGCAGTCAATGGCAGAAATTCCTCTCTTTTTTTAGCAATAAGGTTTGATCCAGTTAGAAGTAAATAGAATGGTTACAAGAATAAGTAGCCCAGTTTGGCATTTAGCATCTGTGTTACCCTCATGAAACTTTTTTCAGTCGGTAGCACCAGAATACATCAAACCCACCAAAATCATCAAAATAACATCTCCCTTCCTCCCCACCACCACCATTCCAGATGTCCCTGAGCCCAAGCCCTGGAAGAACCCATTGCAATGGCTGTTGACCGTAGTCCCCTTGCTGCTAGGGACAGAATTTCCTTCCCACTGAGGCCCACACACATGTTTTTCTCACCTGCTGGATATTAGAGGGATGCCATTTTGTTACTTTATATTATCAATAAGGTGCCCCCATCAACACCTGCAAAGTTGCTACCTGTACCAAAACAATAATTTCATACAAAATGAGGATAGCAAAGAAGGTTGCATACAGCATGGGTGGTGAGAAGGCATCTCCAGAAATCGTGGGTAATCGCGTGGAGATGTGCGGTGGATATAGATAAAGTGGTTCCTTTTTGACCTGCATTGACGATCTGCATATATTTAGCAAGTGCCAGTGGTGACACGGCCTTAGGCTGCCAATAGCCTGTCACATGAGGGGAGCCATGAGTACGTGTAGCAGCATGCTGGATGCGTGACCGGGCCTGTCAGGTTGGGGCTGGTGACATTACTGAACAAGTTCAACCTGTTTAGGGTTTCTCAGCACCCCGGATTATAATTATTCTTCATTATTTTGCACATTTGTCAGATCTTTGGGTCTTGTCCAGGCAACCTTTGTGCTAGGCCACGTATAAACACAGAGACAAAAACATTTCCTCTTTCCGAGATTTTTCCATCTGATCGTTTTAGCTCTGGATTTGCTTTTGTTGCTGGTACCAGCAGGAACTCTGGAGTGCTCTGCCAGCTTTTCCAGTGGCTCTGAAATCCAGAGACACAAATCCCTGCAGTGTCATGCTGAGCTGGGGCTCACACCATCAAAGAGATGGTCTCTTTGTTCTTTCCCCAGCTAAGGCTTGTCCTTGCATATTCATCCTGCACAGCACCCGGGCTCTCTTCCATTTTGACAACCGCCTGGGGACATACGCTGTGCAGGAGGCCTCCATGTTCAAAAACTCATTGGGCTGGATGCTCTGGCTGTCCTTTGCTGCAGTAGCCTTTCACACTTTGCAGTAACTGTAACACTCCAGTCCATGTCTGCTGAGGTGCATTGGAATGTAGATCTGGAAAAGGAATTTTTAAATGTACGTTTTTATAGCAGCTGGATGCTCTGTCTTGCATGTAAGTCCGAGGATTCACAGGGATAAAGGATACATGGCACTACAGACCCCAGATATAACACTTTTTTGTTGCCAAGTTTAGATTGCTTTTTCCTTCAGAAAATTGAGGTAAAAAGGAATTATTAAAGAAGCCCTGCGAGAAAATGAAATGCTGCTATCGTAAGGCTGTCACTAGTTCCTGCTGACAGCTCTGTGTATTTCTACTGCTGTTGCTCTGCCCCAGCGCATTACACATGCTCTTTGTCTTACTGGTTGCAAAAGGCATTTCTGTGCCATCCTGTGTTCATCACATCTACATCATACCGTGTGCAATCAAAGGCTACATGTAACAAGAAGCTGGGCAAGGAATATGGACTCTGAAACCCAGGATTATGTGTGTACGTACTGTTACATGGACAAGCATTTTCATTTCTTCATCTGTAAAGTGGATGTAGCTATGGGTGACGTAAGCCACTGACTTGGCTGATATTTTCAGAACAATAATGACCTTCAGTGACCTGTGTTGTGTCAGCAGGAAGAAAAGAGAAACAAGTAGGTGCATTATTGTTAATGCGCAGCAGGGAGTCAGTTTATTGTGAGTTACAGTGCCTAAGTGTTCAGAGGAAATTGTTCAGACATTAGAAAATAATTTTTAAAAGGGGTAGTATTAAAATGGATCCTTCCTTATTTGTTGTTTGAGACATTCCAAGTGGCAAATAAGAGAGTTCAGGGAGGAAACTAGGCAGGAGAAGACAAGACACACTTCTAATATTCAGTTAGAACGTAGGCTGAAGTGACCACAGAGATGACTACTGTATCCTGGTAAATGGAGGCCATATCCTACACCTTTAAGGAAAATAATAGAATGATTTTGCTGACAAATGATGCTTCTTCTTGAACTTCCTTCCTGTTTTGTCTTTTAATAAGTCTTTATAAACCAGCTCATCTGGAAGCAACTCTATGAACGCAGGCACTGCTTCTGCAGGCACTTGTGCACGCACAAACCCACCCACACCCCAGCTCGGATCTAGATCCCGGGAGCTTGTCTATATTCTCAGCTTAAAAATAATAGAATATAAGCAGTAGCCTGAACGTTGTCTTCAGAAGCATAGTTGTTTGTGTGGCTTTCGTGAAGGACTATTCCCATCCCTTGCGCCTGGAACCTTTTGCCAAAAAGGAGCGCTCCAGGCATTTTTACGGTCTTTTTTGGAAGCTGAAGGTGTTGGTGGAACAGCACTCCAGCTCTTTGGGTGGTCCCAGCACTGGGACTGCTCAGCAGCAGCAGCCTCTGTGTGCGTACTCCCTTTACCAGGGTTCATTCAAACGATGATGATTCAGCTAATCATTACACAACTCTGTCTTTGCTAGGAGCCCGCTGGTAGAAAGCACTGTATGTGCCCCTGGGGAGGTGGTGTGTGCCCATTGTGATCCTTAAACAAGAATGGAAGGAAACAAAGGAAAAACGATAGGATCACTAAAGGTGATATATTTCTGGTGTGTGCATGCCTGGTTTTTCAATCTAGCTATATACACGTATATTAAAAAATGATTATATTATATTTTACAATTTTACATAGAGAAAATTCTTGGAATTCATTCTCTAGCATTATCAAATGACTGTTTTCAGTCACACAACCTCTCACCAGATGCTTCACTGAGGTTTTTTTCAGACCTACCAAGCCCTGGTGTAGCACCAAGTACGGGCAGAGCACTCCCCAGCCTCCTGCACTGTCAGAAGCCCCACTTATCTCACCTTTGGTCAGGTATCAGAAATGGCACAGCCCACCCTCCTTGCTTGACCTTGTTTGTAGTCTTTCTGGCAAATGTTTATTTGCAGTTGGGCAGTGGCAGAAAAGGGGTGTTGTTTGTGGGTTTAATTTTTTTATTTACATTGGTGGGGCTAATTTGGAAAAATGTTCTCTTCCTCACTGGGCCCCGCTCCAGCCGCCTGTCTCATGAATAGATGATCTAGTGAGACAAATGTCTTAACAGATTTTCTCTGCATCCACGCTCTCCCTTTTCAAAACTCATCTATTTTCCTACTCTATGCCTCTGGATTGTTTGATTGAAAACTTATTTTCAGTAGGGTAATTTGGTATTTGAAGTTTTTCATTAGTGGGAATGAATCATGCCAGAGTACTCACAGAAACACCAGTCCGCCAAGAGACCGCAGATAAAATGCATCATGCTCCCATTGCCTGTATTTGAAAGTGATGAAGAAGGAAATCAGTTAGAGGCCATGCAGAATATTAAAGAAAGAAACGCAGTGTTATAACAGTTGTGGGTCATTTCTAAATACAAGGTAGGGGGAAGTTTGTAGAGAAAACCCTCCTGTCTATATGCAGTTTTGTATGATGTCAGCTGCTTGTCTGTGTCCACAGAACGCATCCCTGCGTCTGCATCGGTGTTTCTCTTGAGTTTGCTGGCAGTTATTGTTTGCCTACAGTGGTGAGTGGAGTCCAGCGCTGCTCTTTATGTTTTTTACACTTCATTTCTTTGAATTTGTTTTTAAATTTCCACTCACGTCTTTCAAGAAGGAGTAGCAAGTTGTTCTATAAAACAAACATGACAGAAAAAAATGATTAGTTACAGAGGTAAAAGAGTTTTTTCCAAAGATATGGTAAATGAAGTTTTTTGACAATACCTACATGACCAAGAAGGTTAAATTCCACTTTCAAAATTGACATTGGGACATTTTTCCAGTGGGGTGCCAGTGGAAAGACATTGAGGTATTTCAGAAGATGTGATCCAGAACCCTGAGCTGTCTCTTCTGCAATGGAAATACTCTTTATGATTTTGGTTGCAGATTGCAGAGATGTTGCAAGTGAAGATGCATTTTCTTCATAAGTTTACATTGTCCTGACATGTTTTGTTTGCATTTTTTTAAAAGGCTGGGATGCCGTCATGGATTGGAAAGATGTCTTATCAGGAGGAGAAAAACAAAGGATGGGCATGGCTCGGATGTTTTACCATAAGTAAGCATTTTCCTTTGTTCTCTAAGTAGCATCTGAAAATGAGGAAGAGTTTTGGAGGCTTGCTGTAATAGTTTGAGCAGTAGTAGACTATAATCTCCATGCAATATGCAATACTGCTAGAGGGTTGCATAGGACCGCAGACCTCGTCATTTATTCATACAAGCTCTGCTTTTAGTTAGGGCAATGCTTCTTACATAAGCTTTGCATTTGGCAACATAGCATTACATTTTCCAGATGTTCCTTTCTTTAACATCTCAGGCACAAGCATCTTCCCTGCATCTGTCCTACAAATTTTGCTGTTGCAAGAGGCTGTTGCAGAGGCTATGGGAGTTTAAAAGCCAAGCTCCAAAACTTCTTGGGTTTGGAGACTGCAAGCGCTGCAAAGGCAGCCCTGTCCACGCAGAGCAGTGGATAAAAGTTTCTGAGTTGGCTGTGACTATCGCATGACTTGATGACAGGACAGAATAAAACTAGGGCAAACTAGAACATAGATGTTAGATCACTGTGTACTCAGATGGACCAGGAAATAAAACCCATTTTTCCTGGAAGTTTGGTCTGCACCTGAATAATGCATGGAAACTTGATGTTGTTGCTAGCCAGCTTCCAGCTGTAGATGAGAAATTGCACTCTCCTTTCTGTTGTTCTTTCACTGAAACATCATACATGGGAATACTGTCCAAAACATAGAAGAGTAATGTTCTTTATCTGCTTTTGAAAGGCCAAAATATGCATTGCTGGACGAATGCACAAGTGCTGTAAGCATTGATGTTGAAGGAAAGATATTCCAAGCTGCAAAAGCTGCTGGGATATCCCTGCTTTCTATAACACACAGACCTTCTCTTTGGTAAGTATGTTCAGGGGTTTGTAATGGTGCTTGCTTTTAGCTTTCTGACAGGCAGTGGATTGGCCTTTATTCTTTGTATTAGGGCAGTTGTTTAATCAATATCTACTGCACTTTCTAAGATAACT
This sequence comes from Rynchops niger, assembly GCA_013400035.1. Classification (NCBI taxonomy): domain Eukaryota; kingdom Metazoa; phylum Chordata; class Aves; order Charadriiformes; family Laridae; genus Rynchops; species Rynchops niger. The sequence continues at coordinate 188,147 of VXBH01001016.1, forward strand.
TGTCTACGATAATAGGAGTGTAAATGCATTTAGCATTGATTTTCTTTCACTTTTTGACGCTATTCATTCCTCCCTCTTATTTTTTTTAAATGTGTTTCAGTTATTAACTACTAATAACAACATGCAGGTATCTAAGAGGCAATTAATTAGCCCACCACACCACAGCCACACCAGATATCACCAGATTATTCTGTAAAGGTGACAAGATACAAGAGCTGCCCTGGGGAAGTTTACCAGTGCTTGGGAGAAGATGGGAAACATGGCAAGTGGTTAAACTAGTCTTTGTTCTTCCATAGGAATAATACATCTGCTGTTTTAACTTCAGTTGTGCCCTCTGTCTGCAGGGTTCACGGGCTTTCAAAATTTAATTGTCTATTAAAAAAGGAAATATTGGAATTCTGAGAAACATCATTCCAATGAGGGATCACTAAGTATGGAAAAGTCCCTCAAAGGAAGCAAATGTAGTTGCTGAATTCATAAAACAATGAAATACTTTAAAGGGCAAAAGGAGATCAGAAGATGCAAGCTGACATTAGCAGAGAGTGTTTGTTCTGAACTCCTTGATCTCTAATGTCAGATTGTTTGCTTTTTTTAAACTGATGACAAAAAATCCATTAGCGGTCTGTGGCCTCAAATGAAATAAATTGTATTGGTGTCTGCTTCTCTGAAAATGAAGGGCTTCCCCAGCATTCCTCCTTCCTCTGTGGAGACGATGACAGTGGAGATGGCTGTTGTTGGATCAGGACCTAAATATTACAAAAGCATGTGCATTCTGATAGGAAAAAAATGTCACATAGACATTTGGTTTTAAAATAATTTAAATTACACTTAAAAAGAAAAGTAATATTTAAATTTTTCAAAGTTTGGCATAATTTTAAAACCATTGCTCAAGAGAACAAGTATTTGAGAGCATCTCGCCTATAAATAATGATGATGCAGAGGGAAGTTCTGCAAAATAACTTGTGAGAAAGATCTTTTGAGTTCAGACTCCTATAGACATTTCTTGTTTCCTAGTACTAGTGCTATTCAGGAAGGTTTGGGATTGTTCTTGTAACCTCCACATTATTACTGAAATTATCAGGAGTTTGGTGATTTTAGGGGTTCTGGAGAAGTAAACGGAAGTGCTCAATATTCAGAAATAAGCATCAAATGCCATTAACTTAGGTATGCTTCTGCAGGGACTGCACTGCCTAGACAAAAACCGGGTTCACATGCTGTTTTTTCCTCCTGAAGATTATACCAGGAAATATTTGCTCTTTTAATCAAAATATTGGCTACTTTCCTAGACCGTGAACATTGGACATCTCAATCAGCTATCTTAGCTTCCTGATTTTTTTCAACTTTTGGTGGGGGGAAAATAGAGGGATAGGTTAAGCATTTGGTGTCACAAAGAATAATAGCAAGAAGTGGTGAACGTAAGCCTGGAGCTGAATCTGTTTTGAGTCCCATGTCATAAGCTATTGAGTTGATTAAACTGTCACATTCCCTGGATGGGATTTATAATCACTGTTTAACGATGTGTCTCATCTTCTGTAGTTTATAGTGATAAATTACACAGTCATACCAGCAGCTCTGAGGGAACTCTCTGCTCTTCCTCTTGCACCTCCTGATAAATGTCTTGTCAGGTCTTGACAAACTCCACATGTACACCTTTGAATATTTTTGGTGCACACACCCTGAAACTCACTGAAAGATCTGTGACTCCTACACAAACTTTTTTATTTTGACCCCTTGCAAACTGAACCGTGTTTTAGGACTGGAGGTTTCTTTAGCCAGCCTTATTAGATGGAGGGGAACAAACTGAGGCGTAATTCAAACAACCTAGAGTTCCATCAGTAGCATTAGGTGCACCGTGCTTGCCTGAATGCATTTTCTGCTAAGGAGGTAAAACGTCTCTCAGAAAGTGAGGTAAATAAAATAAACTGGGATGAGCATTCCTGGGGGAGAAGGGAGCCTTGTCTGCAGCTGCTCTTCAAGCTCCTGGAGAAAAACAAGTCTGGTGGAGTTGCAGCGAAGGCCGCTGCAGCCATAGACAATGTTTCTAAGAGGGAGGCCACCACCTTGGCCAGGGACAGGAGATGATGAGGGGACCCTCCACAGCCCTGCTGCCCGCTCCTGCCAGCACTAACACGGGAGAGGGCCACGGTGAGCCTGGCTGTGTTGGCTGCTCGAGGCAATGACCGCCCCAGGTGAGGAGCCCACACGGGTGCTGCTAGCTTACAGCTGGCACCTCGCGGCTGAGTTTCACTGGATGGCCTAGGGGGGTCCTGGTGACAGGCTTTGAAATACCCAAATCCCCTACAAAAGAGTGCTCTGGGATTATGGGTCACTGAAAAAAAGTCTTACCCAGTGATCCAAAACTGGACAACTCTCAACTTCTTGAGAGGCTCCATTGAAAAGAGATACACGCATCCAAATTCGTGTGCAAAAATGAACCATCTGTTCCCTGAGCCATTACTAATGTTTTAATTTCTGCTGCAGGAAGTACCACAGTCACTTGCTGCAGTTTGATGGACAAGGCGGCTGGCGTTTCGAGCAGTTGGACACCGCTACCCGTTTATCGCTGAGTGAGGAAAAACAGAGACTGGAATCCCAACTTGCAGGAATTCCTAAAATGCAACAGAGACTGAACGAACTGTGTAAAATCTTGGGAGAAGACTCAGTGCTTAAAACAATGGACAAAGAGGAATAAATAATTTATGTTTTATGTTTTTAAAAGTATTTTTTTAGTTAAAAGCATTACGAATTCAGCCATTATCCTTTGCATGCATTGTGATAGAGGCTTAGAGCATAGAGAAACACAGCCAGCAGAAAATAATGCTCTGAATGCTATGTAAGACTTTAGTGTTTTAGTATTAAGGAAGAAAGTGGTTGAACCGTGAAGAAAATAAGCAAGTGCACAGAGTGTAAGATTAGTCGTTGCAGCTTATGATAATTCCTAGTGAAAGCCTGATTCACTGCATAAAACTACCAACACACTTAGGTTTTGTAGGTGAATTTTTGCCTGAGACTTGGCCTGCAGAATGTGCTCTTGTACCAGGTCACTGTGTGCGTATGATATGCCTGCTACGCAGAGCAAACCTGGCATGAAACTCAGGCATGGAGCACGGCAGAGGCAGCATCTGGGTGAGTATGCAGATGCATGCGAAACTTTCATTTGGGTATAAGAAACGTTCTTTCAGCCCGTGTAAAACCAAACTTCTGTTCTACTACTGAATCGCGTACGCACCTTTACCTGCATTTCCGTAGGAAATAACGTAACAGGCTGACCAGAAGACAGCTGGCTGAGCAACCCACTGCCCTCGTGACAGAGAAGCAGGGATAGAGCTAAATATGTAATATACTTGTGCTGTACTTTATGCCATTATTCATAGCTTCAGAGGCTCTTTGCCCTTCATGATACATCGGTTCCTTTGGGAGATTATTTTTGTCCCCTATTTAGTAACCTCTGGTGGCGGGGGATGGAGCACTGGGCCTGGCATCAAGTGATTTAGTTTTCGCTTGACTGAGTCATTCATCTGCTCCATAGGTCTGATGCGGGCGGCGTCCTTCTCTGACCCAGTTCCTCCGCTGCTAAAATCACAATATAGACACTTGTTTGTTCCATGAGACACTTTGTGACGGGAAGGACTGTAGGAGAGGAAAATGTCAGTTTCTAACAATACACTGAATTCTCAGGCATGGCTGTCCTGACAATTAAAATGCTCAGCACTTACTAAGGTCTGTGAAAAGTTAAGAGCATTTTGTAACCACTAATTAATATGCCTACCATACTTCTGTAGAGTGGCTGAACACTGCCCTCCCTGTGAGCAAACGCACCAGTTAACAGCTTGGCTTTCAGATGCGCTCACTGGTTGTCCCGTCTCCTTTTCAGTTCAGTAGGAACCTGGTCCCCAGTCAGTCAGAAGATGCTTTAAACAGAAACCCCTGCAACAGTGCTGGCCTGAGTGCCTTGCTGGAGGCAAACCCCAGTGAACTAAAAATAAAGATGGGAATGAATTTAAGAGCTCCTGATCTGCTCCGTCTGACTGCAAGCGCATGGCAAATGCGCAGCTCGGGAGTGAAGATCAGGATGGGTAAGAGGTTTTGCAGATGGGTAAAGGAGCCTTAGCCGAGATGTAGCAATCCTGAAGTTTGTTGATTCTTTTTTTTCCAAGAAGTGGTGTGATTCTGTAGAAGATTTCTGTCTGGTGTGCTTAGTCTGAGAGCGGCAATGCATAAACTGTTAAGAACTGTTAAGAAAGGAGAAATATGCTGAGGGTATTTGCTGAGCTGTGAATGTTTGAGCACCGGGAAGTTAATATAAACCGTTTCCTTTTTCTGATCGCTTCAAGAACAAGGGGAACGTGAATTAACTCCGTCTGCCAAATCCCAGTCCAGCGCACTAACCATTCGTCCATCTTCCTTCTCACTGTGTGCTCCTCCTGCTGCCCAGTGTGGCACTTGCACCAGAAAATGGAATAAGTCTGCTCCCGGTCCTGCTCCTCCAGTGTCTGTGGCTTGAATGTAACCCTGTAACTTGTCCTGGTGACAACAGTTTGTTCCTCTCGTTAGTTTCTCTGTAGAGTCCCCTGGGACATCTCACTGACACAGAAAGGAACGCTCTTGGGAACCTTTGAAAGGCATGAGAAATTAAGGTTCAAGATAATAAGATGTTTTGTTGTAAAGTGCAGACGGGGGGTCACTGCTGTGGTGGATGACGTCTGTGTGCATTTTAATTTGCGAGTGTCTGTGCGTGTCCCTCTCCCTGAAGGCTAGCTTTCCTCCTTCTCATCTTCAAAGAAAAAATCAGAACGGCTAAGGAAAAAAAGAAGTCAGCCAAGAATCTGTTCTCGGTGAGCGTAAATGAGATGACTGATGATTTTAAAGCCTTGCACGTTTCTGAGTTATGTTTCTCTAAGATGGTGATGAATCAGGCACGCACCATATGCATGCTCTTGTCCCAGCTGCAGCATATCCTTCTCCTAGCGCAAAGCAGCCACAAAGACACCTTTCCACCTTTCCTGAGGCAGGCGCTGAGGTGGAGGAAGGAGCATTATTGTTCCCCGCTCCTCCGTTAAGCACTTTACCGTGTGGCCGGGAGCTAAACCAGGGTTGTCCAGTCCCTGAGCGAGGAGGACACTGCAAAGGGCTGAACGATTGGCCCAATTCAGCACAGCTCCAGGGATGGCCCTGCACGCTCCCAGCCTCCCGCCGGAGCTCTCCCATGGTGCTTGGCTTGCTGGGAGCCATTATGGGACAGTGCAGTGCCTGAAATCTGCTGTACGGCCTCGCAGAGATCCAAGCTGGGCACCCCTCACGGCACAACAGAAACACGTCTAAGGAAACCATGTTTAGAAGAAGAACATTTGTTTACTGTTTCTTTAAATGAGATTATGCATAAAACATACAAAAGATATGTAAATTACTGATGAAATTTTAATGAAAACGGAAATCACACCAGGATCAATGCAGTAGTATTTTCCTTGAGGTTTGATATGTATTTCTTGGATCCAATAATAGATTTAACCATTCCCATTCAGTAATGTAGCGTAAAATATCCTAACATCTCACTCAGCTATTTAGGTTCTCGTAGGCATGACAAGAACGTTAGAGGCTGGTTTAATAAGAAACCCTTCTCTAAATAGGAACTTCCTGAGTAATACTGAGCCATTTTTAGAAGGATTTTTTCTACCAGTGGCTTATTATTTTTAAAGTTAGTTTTGCGGCTGGAAGAGAAGCTGCCCTGGAGATTTTCTTTCTGTGTTGTTCCAAGGGCTAATTGAGATGGGAGTCTTTGGTTCTGTTGCTGGAGAGTTTTACCTCTGGTGTAGTACAGGGCATAAGCCAGCTTATTTTGTGCTGCTTCAGATCCAGACGGGAAAGCCAGAGCAGAGGCGCACGCTCCCTGCTCAGGGAATAGTTCAGGGAGACGCGGTTCTGGAGCCGAGGCGCGGGGAGCACGCGGCCCTTGCGGTGCGAGAGGGTCAGAGTAGGGCAGGATGCCCTGGTGGAATCCTTTTTCGTGGTCCAATGAGAGCCGCTCATCGATGTTCATTGCCTTTCTGGTGTTCAGGAGCTGTGACTCACCCGGGAGGTGAGGAAGTGGCTTTTTGGCCTTCCCTCTGCCGGTGGTATCTAGCTGGAGATGGCCAGAGCCAGCTCGTCGTGTCACAGCGTCTGTGCGTTCGGGGCTGGATGTGGCAAAGCCTCCTGTGAGCAGCCTCTCCTCCCCCAGGGCTCAGGGCAGACCGGACTTGCCTGCGGCTGCATCCTGGAGGAGTACAGATCCTGAGCAGAATTCATACCAGCCTCAGGCATGGCGTAACTGGACAGTAAAAATACGAAGTATCCACATCAGTCCATTCAGATAATGTTGGGATTTTTTGCAAGAGTCTTCAGAATGGGAGGGAACATTTTTTGTGCATGGGATTTCAGTATTTTAACCTAGGAGGAGTTTGTTTTTCACTTTGTTTTGGGACCAGACTCATTCCTGTCTTAGACTTGGAAGCCCTCCTTCTGGAGGGGTAGAAACCACCCCCACCCCCACCCCCCCCCGTATCTTGTAAAGGAGATTTTTGAAGCCAATGGGATTTGTATTTGAGTGAGGAATGAAGGACTGGGTATTCAATGGCATATTTTAGGGAAATTGCAATAAAAATTATATCCTAAAGCAAATTAACACATCTACAATCCCTCAACATGTCTGAATGATGATAATGCATGTCAAAGTCAAGTTTACGAGCCTGCGATCAGAGATTTCAATCGTATATAGAATGAAATCTCCCTACTGAGCTGTTCACGAAGCTTGAAAGAACTGAACTGCTAATTGAACGTGTCTTTGTTTTGTTTATGTTTGATATTAATGCCTTTGAAGAGCAGACAATTTATAAAGCAATAAATTATGCTTTACAGTTGTAATTTATTCCAACCTCAAATAAAACATGTTGCATTTACTTTGAGATTCCAGTGTTCCTTATGAATCATTCACAAAGCAGTCAGGACCTGCCTGCGTGTGCGCTGGGAGCCCCTTCCCATCCCTCGTTTCTGGGATGGGGTAGGAAAGCTTGGGGTGGATGTTGCGTCTTTGCGAGTTAAAACTTGTGTCTCATTCCTAGATCGGGCTGGCGTCAAAGGCTGCTGGGAGGTTTCTCGTGTCTCGCGCCCATGCACTTCAGCGTGGACCTGATGCATGACAGGAAGGTGACAAGAGCTGCCACCACTCGCAGGGGAGCTCTGCAGGGAGGCTGGCACCGAGCTGTGCGCCAGCGGACCGTGTCAGGAGCGCAAGATCAGGTGGCCTCAGCAGCATCACTCCTAGAGGTTGTTGTTATGGTCTTTGTAAGATAATGTTATGCATAAAGCATCAATGTCTCAAATGTTGGCCTGGAAAAGGAGAGGGTTATTTTCTTAGGGATTAAGATAAAAACTACAGTCTCTTTATCTCTTCAGACTACCAAGCCATGAGGACACAGGCTGACTCCTCAGCACCCAGAGCTCGCTTGTGTCTAGCACCTTCCCAGCTGCATGGCAGGGGATAGTGAGGTACCGGGTGGTGGTACAGGACCTGGATGATGCCGTTGAGGAGCCCATGGCGGTGGTGGTCACTTGAGAACTGGGTCCTTACGGGTGACTGAAGGCCTGTCCTTCATGCCACCCTTCCAGCTACTCAGAGGAAGAGCACTGACAGAGACCAAAGTCCAGGATACGAGTCATGAGGAATGCATTTTTTGGGGTCTCTGGACCACACCGGGGCTCATGCATCCAACCAGGAGGAGACAGGGTGTTTTGTAGTGTGTGTGTGGGGTGAGCCGAGAGCTGCAAAGTTCAAAGTTGCGCTTGAGTTTCACTTTTTTCAGTAAGACGTGCTTTGGTGTCTGCTCTTTGGAGAGCGTTCCTGCTTTCTGGTCAGGCCACTGGAAGACTGGCGCCATGTGTTTGCTGTGAAGTGCTGGAGCCATGAGCCTCTGCCCAAGGGTTAAATGTTGCCAGAAGAGATGGGACAGCAAGGTTCGTGTCACAGGAGCAAAATGCACTCGGGAAATATTCAGAGCAGAGGTTTTCAAAGGTTTCCCACAGCTGAAATTTTCTGGTAAGTGGGGAATATCTGGAAGAACACCTCACGCCGTCTCTCTATGGCTTTATTTCTGATTATGGTTCATTCTGCAGCACCTGCTTTGTATTTTTTAAATTAGTGTCTTTAACCTCATGTAAATGAGGCTATCTGCAAGAGGGTAACAGTGTCATATTAAAAATAATGCGCCCGCCCAGTGCAAGTTTGATGCGTATGAACAATCTGTTTTTAAACAGATGATAATTAAAAAAGGGAGAAAGAGATTGTGGTGGTGGCTGAGGCAGGGCTGAGGAACCAGCTGGGTCCTGGGGCTGAGCCCCCAGTGAGAAACCAGGCTGGGATGAGGGGTAGGAAAAACCAGTCCAAGAGAGACCATAGGAGAAGCTGTGTGTTGGAAAAAGGGAATAATGAAACCTGTCTTGGACGTAAAATAATTATGCAATAGCACATTACTTTTCTTCTCTTGTCATCAAACATATAGAGACAAGCTGGCCCTGACACAGCAGATGTAGGATGACACAAACAACAGAAGAAACAAAAATGTTCATTTATTGATTAATTTTACCATGAAAATTGTCAAATAGGTTATTTAGATTGAAACGTCTTTGACGCCGAGTTTGTGGGTTTTGTGCTTCAGAGACACATTTCAAACAGATCAGATTCATGATGCTTTTCATAAAGACTTGGGCCTTTGGGAAGCAGAAATTACTTTCACCATGAATGATAAGCAAGTTATTGAAGCAAATCCAACCTACTTAATATTCAAAACAAACCAAAAAAATGCGCTAATTCTCTAATAGTCTTGTCCTCTGTATCTCAGTTCAAGTGGTTTTCTCCTCAGTTATAGCACACTGTGCTACAAATACATGAAGTTTATTAGAGACTTCTCTATCAGTTGGTGTTTCCTGTGCCGGTGGGTTTGGAGATCATTATCATTATTATACGGGTCGCACCAACTCTTCCTTCCCACCCTTCTAGCTGGCTTTCTGCCCCCGCCGGGGTGGGTGCAGGGCTGCGACATGGGTGCTGTTCTCTCCTCCCTGGGAAATGTACGGCACAAACGTGCGTGTGAGCAGGAGAAGTCCCCGAGCATCCCATGGCCAGACCCTGCGAATGTTTTTTTGTAGGGAGTCAGCAAACACCTTTAGGAAAATCTTAAGAAAAAATATCCGCACGACTACAATGACCAGTAGCTAACAAGGTACTAATGCAATGTGCTGAAGTGCAACAACTAGTAGTGATAAAGCTGGGCTTTGCGAGGTGGGTGCTCACAGTAACCACACATTCTTGCACTGAGCAGACATGTCCCACTATCAGTTTATACCCGCAATGCCAGGGTGGTTTAAAAATTATACAGCTCAGTCTTATGAAAGCCCAATAATCCTCTTTTAACCCTAGTAAGTGATCATCAGAAGCACACAATTGCTTTTCATAATGTCCCTTGGAGTATTTCTAGGTAACCCATAAATATCATACATTCTTAAATAATGACACGCCGTGTCTGAGCTCTGCTATTCAACCAAAAATCCCTTTATGTCCAGCATGAAATGGCAGCCACAGAAGTAAAATTATGAGAAAGCCCATTTCCTTCCTAGTGCAAAAAGAGCATACAAGGAGGTGCTGGCTCTTGCTAGCCTATTTTTATACTGTAATCACGTTATGGGGAATCAACCCCCCGTCTAATCGCTAATCTTCACTCATGTATGTGCCATATGGCTCAGTGCTGAGCATCAGAGGATGAGGGCTCTGTTTATTAGGCTCTGCTTGATTACATTATTATGGGTGAAAAGAAAAGAGCGATTAATGCATTTCATGCCAAGATGAAAGCAGAGGCAAAGTATGCCGGCCTGGGAGAACGACTGCGCTTCTTTTGTACGGATTTACTTCCAGGGACGTCTGAAGGGAGGTTCAATTCCTCTTTCAAGTCATGGGCTAAAAGCGGCTTGTCTGAGAGAGGTTTTAATTAACAACCAGGAAAACAACCACACCGGTGGCATCATCAGTTTTAAAGGTATTAAAAATCGTCTGCTAGGTGTTCCCTTAATCAATCTGATCTGGCTTTGTCAATCTCCCGTGACCCGCTCGCCCCGCTCCAACGCGGGGCTGCTCCAGCGGATGAAGCCGTGCCAGTGAGGGCTGTGCTCCGGAGCGCCTGCTCCTCCACCCTGCCCGGTGCCTCTGGGAAACCCGAGGCGATTCCACCAGCAGGGGCTTTCCAAACCCCTTCCCCTCCAACCAAGGGTTATTTCCCAAAACCCAATCTTCTCACTCCCCTGGCTTTAACTCCTGGTCTGTCTCTCACAGTTTCCAGTGGGGGGCTGGAGGTCTCAGAGGCTCTTTAGAGACAAACCAGATCAGATGAGCCAAGGCCTGCTCTTACCTAGGACATAGTTCAGGGGTGTGTCATCAAATACCCGCCTGGCCTGCCGTGAAGTGTAAGGCCGTGTTCAAAGCGTTTTGGTTTGGTTTGTTAAAGCCATGCTTGAAGATGTGTGTTTACTTTACTAATTCAGAGCCTTAAGCTGCTGCAAAAGACACCAATGAGATGCAGGAGCTGGACGTAGACAAATTCAGGCTTGAACGAAGCCAGGACAGGTTTTGCTTCTGATGGGTGCTGGGGTGCTCCAGCAGAAAGTGCCTGTGTGGCACAGGGCGTTGGTTGATGGCATCTATGGCTTGTGTTAGGTGGTGCCAAAACAGCCCCTCCTGGCCAACGGGTAACTATGAAACGGGAACTCCAGTGCTGCTGGAGTCCACAGGGCTGCAGCACCCCGTGCTTCCACGTGCAGCTCCGCCGGCATGCTGAGAAAAACTACCTGTGAGTTTCGGAGGAAAGGACTGAAGACCTGGAACCACGAAGGACGAGGCTCTCCAGCTCTTTTCCTGCATTTGTAGGTGGGCAATTTCAGGCAGACCCAAGCTGCCCTGCCCTGCCTCTTGTGAAAGCACGTTTAGCCAGCACTGCCCACCTCGAAAAGGCACTTCTTCATGGAGAAGCTGCCCGGCGTTATCCAGTGCCGGGCTGAACACCACACTGGGCTGCCTGCGGATGAGAGCAGGCTCCTGCCGTGACAGCCTGGAGCATGGGCAGAAGACCTCTGCTGTCTGCATCCACCTGCCCAAACAGGTCTTAAACTGGCCATAATCTGTGTGTGTGCTCTAATCCCATCTGACTGTCATGATCTTTTCAAGTGTTTTGGATTTCTTGTGGGTGGAGGCAGAAGAGGCACGGCCACACACTCTCCCGAAGAATGAGGCGTGTGTGAACAGAAACTATTTGCTTTGTTGCACTTGAAGCTGTGTCCTCATCCACAGTGAGCTCGCTCGGGTTGGGGTGAGAACACAGCTCTGCCACGTGCCATGGAGACCTTACAGTCTTAGAGTTTCACATCTACAAATGCACTTCATCAGCATGCAGGAATACTGAGAACTGGGAGAGCTCTTCACCACCTATGTCTTGCTTCATTTACCTCAATCAGTTTCTCCCGCAGTTGGCTGAGCACCAGATTCAGGCACAAATACACGAGGTTTTGTGCAGTTTTACAGGCTCAGATTTCCTGTTCCACATGTCATGCTAAGCCTCAGGAATCCCCTTTGGAAAGTGCTGCTAACCCTCCGGTCTGGTGGGCTTCTGGCAGGAAAGGAAGGTGATGCCGAGTTGAACACCACATTGAGTAGTGCAGCCACATCTATTGGCAGTGAAACGCAGGGCATGTCAGGGAATCTAAACAAAACAAATGTTTGGTCCGTGAAGCTTAGAGTCACCAGTCTTCTCTAGCTGTTCTTAAAAGGTTTCTTTAATGACACTGATTAGATTATTAGAGAGGAACTTGCAAGAGCCCACGTTGCTGCTGAGTTTGCAGACTCGTATCAGAGTAGCGTTGCCAAGGTTTGCTCCCGAGCCAGCTTGCTCCCTTCGCAGGACAGCCGGGGTGCTTTTACTGGCAAGCATCTCCTGTAAAGATTATTGATAGTGAGTGTGTTCTCATGATGGCATGTGCAACTCCTTTTGCTATTGGCAGGCCAAGAAATTGCCCTTACTTTCAGGCACAGCACATGAAATAGCGACTGCATTCATGACCCTTAACGTTAGGAAGGCACTTAAGGGTTTGTTTTGCATGAATATAATTTTAAGCTGCTCAGCAGCTCTTGGAAATGACTGACTATGCAATACACCGTGGAATATATAATTGGTGAGAGCTGAAATCAAAATTACACGCGGATCCTAAATTCCTTCCCAAATTCTTTTCCCCATTGTTTGTATGCTGCATTACTTAATTACAGGAGATCTGCATCCTGATCAGCGCTGCTTTGGGCAGGGCTCAGTAACCACGACATTTCCCAAGACTTTCATGACTTTATCTCTGCCAGGCTGACATTCTACTAGCCAAATGCTCGTCTGCCACACTTAAGAAGCCTTCAGTGAAGGTGATATAAGCTTTGCAGGTGTAGATGAAAGCTGAATTGAATTATGCCTTGTTGTGTAGGACTGACATGACTGATAAGCTGAGGGGGAAAAATATCGGGGAAAAAAATGAAACACGACTAAATTTCCTTCTAGTTAATTCCAGCGTTCTAACTGGTGCTGTCTGCCTTCACAGAAACCAGCTGCAGAAGGCTGGGAAGCGCTCTCACGTTGCCTGGGGCATAGCTTTGATCAAACAACCTCAGCTTGCCTCTCACAAAGCTTCCTTCACGCACCTGATACGGGATCCTGCCTGCGATAATGAATCATGGAGCATTTAAAAGAAATTAAAGGATTCACGTCAAACTGCCTCTAATCCACACCAGCACCTTGATCACTCCTGCCGAGTGCAGCGTGTCAGGGCAGCAGCAGCGCCGGGCGCTTGCTGGTGGGCCGAGCACCCGCAGGTGCAGGTCACTGCCGTCTGAGAGGCAGAGTGGGTATTTCAGGGTGCACTGCTCCCTCTAGCTCACAAGATCATTTGAAGGGGTAGGAGAGCTAAAATGAATTTTTAAACAACCTGACTGGAGGGCAAAAATCATCTTAATTAAATCTCATTTTACTCTTCCTCTGATCCAGCAGGCAGATGGTGCTTCCCTCCTGCACTTTGAAGAGGTGAGCCCAGAGAGGCTTCCAGGGAAAGCAGATCTGAGACCGTCAGAGCTCACTTTCAGACAGGTTCCCACTGCAGGGACCACTGACACTGCCTGTCTGTCCATGGGCCGGAGAATTTGAAGACAACAGACAGGATTTCATCAGTGTTAGGTTGATGGTTGGTACTCAATGATCTGAAAGGTCCCTAGGCAATTCTATGATTCTATGATTAGAGGGACACACTCCCAACCCTATCCTTCTGTGGTGAAATAAGGGGGTCAGAACTTTTGGAAAATTTTAGGGTTTTTTTCCCCTTGTGCTTCTATTTATCCACTGAGTTTTAAGCACAATTGCTTATATGCTAGGTTGGCTTTCTTGAGAGAAGGTGCTGGGGCAAGTCCCCGGGACAGGGGGCTGCCACACAACACTGGCCGAACCTGGCTGGCAAACACACCCACGGCACCGCTTTGCTTTTGGCTTTGCCTCTGGTTGCTTTACGCTCTGGCCGTGAAGTTAGAAACAGGTTGCTTTTATGTATTCCATTTTTCTAAAAAGGTTGTGGCCTTCTCCTCTTTATTTAGCTTCACAGAACTGGAATTCCAAGGGGGTCGGGGAGCGGGGGTGGAATCTAACTGTTAGTAGATTTGCAATTTAAAAAAGGGAGAATTGGCTTTGCTGAGAAAACAGCTTAGTCCCTGTGGCCCCTTTCAGATTAAATGTTTGTTCTGTATTGCAAACACAGCTGCCAGCCTGGCTTTCCCAGAGGCCACGTCCTCCTGGCCCCAGCAGAGGCCAGCAGCAATAGAGGGGTGTCCTTCTGCAGGGCTTCTGGGCGAGGAAACCCTGCCATGGTGGAAACGACTGGGAAAGGAGGAATACATTTGTCCCTGCCTCACACTGATGAGGTGAGGTCAAAGGCTCGGGGGCTGAAAGGGCAGCTGCACATCAGAGGAGGGAAAAGCGAGTGGTGAGGCAGAGGAAAGGGAAAGCCAGGGCGGAGGGAAGCCAGGGAATGCTTCCCCTCCGGGAGCAGCAGCAACTTTCTTTTGAAGACCAGAAGCAGCGCATCTTTGAAGTTTGTTTCAAGCTGCGTACATAAGAGCTCTGGGGGTGTTCCCATGACAGAGATGCCTGGCAGTAGTGCCAGGGATTGTGCAAGGGCTGCCATGAACTCAACCAAGAACGAGAGCAAGGAGCCGCTCCCCAGCTAGAGCAGAGGGGTGGGAGTGCCAGCCAGGGACCCACTCCCTAACCCACCGCAGGGTGAGGTGGAGCAGCTGGAAAACCACTCGTCCCACTGCGGAGAGACCTCATTCCCACCCCAAGAGAGCCTGCCCACAGCCAGGGGAGTTGCTGCCCATCTCCAGCAAATCGTTAGAGCCAGGCTGACTTCAAGCCCCTGGACCACAGGATGTTAGCCAGCATTGTTAGGGGCCAAAGATAGTTTAAAAGCTGCTTTTTTAACCCAATTGTAGAACATTTTTAAACCCCTGGTCCTTATGGGACACCAGCTGCCTTGAGGAACCTCTGTCCACATGCACCCATGACCACAGGAATGCCTTTCTGGCATGCTATGGTTTCTCTACCCAGACACCAACACTTCCAGCATCCTCCTGTCATGCTAGAAGGCACCCGTCCCAGGCCACCCACCTTGGTCCGGTGATGTGTGATGAGCATGTAGGGCACAGGGAGAGACTGCAAGGGCCACCTAATGCTTTGTGTGGGGCATATGCTGACAGGAGTACCCACTGCAGCCAGCTCCCCATCGCCCTGAGGAAGGGACTCTGTCCCCAGAGTAGGCGAATAGCCAGACTGTGTGGCTGTTGTGTGGGTGAGACACAAAAGAGTGTGTGAAGGCTGTTGGTGGATCCCCAGCCTGCTCTCGTGGATGTGAAATTACTCTTTATTTCCACTGTAATCAGGATTTGTGAGTTATTGTTATGCCTCATGTGGATGCAACACCATTCAATGTTGCCAGGACTGAGTTACACCCACGTACATCTTTAGGTATGTATGTCCCCTGGGGATTATCAAACCTGTGTCCCGAATGAGATGGCAAGACTGGAATGTTCCTAAACTGCTGCTTGCTGCAGCCTGGGAAATACGTGGGTAAAGTTCTATGGTGTTTATGCCTTTTTGGCATAGTCTTCCCTCTGCCAGGGACAGCAGACACTGCCTTGACATGGCTGTCAAGGCATGACACATATATTGCGTAAATAAACATGGAAAACATGTTTTCTGAGGAGCACTGCTGCACGTGCCATAGCCAGACGGACCTACGAGTTACGGAACATGACGAAGTGTTTCCCTGCCTGTTCTCACTGAGGGATATTTCAGGACCGTTTCCCTGGCGATTCAAAACCTGTTTCTTCACGCTTCAAAACTACGTGCTACTTGCTGGGGACGACTTGCACAATCCGTTTCCAATGACAGAGTTCAAACGTTTCTGATACTGACATGAAGAAGAATGGAGCAAGGTTTCACATTTGCTAACGCCACACCTCAAGCAGCTTTGCTTAAAAATAGTGATATTTTTGCAAAACAGCAAATGCTGGATTGCTATCTTTGTGTTTCTGGTTGCTGAGCCTTTAGGATGTGTCTTATCTAAATTTTCCTATTTTCTTTGTGAATATGACTGCTGGATACTTTCTTGTTAATCCGGAAGGATTTTACTCTTGCATAATTGTTGGTGTGCAGGAACTTGGGCTTTATGGAAAGCATCAAATCTTTGAAATTCTTGATAAAATTACAGGAACTGGCAAAAATGATGTTTTATAAAACAAACAAGTCTTTTGTCTTTATCTATGTCATCTATCAAAACAAAACAATTTTTTTTTTTCTTCTATGTGTTTACCTTTGAACTGAATCAACCCTGGAAAATTTCAGTCCTCCCAGAAAACATTTCACAAGATTTTATTAGTAACTAAAAAGGGGGTTGTATAGTACACAAATCATAGTATTTGCCACCCAAAAACCAATTTGTGAAACATGCTGGGTAACAGAAGATAGCTCAGCATGTGGCTGATGACAGTAACACAGGTTAAAGTTCAGATTAATTTGAAATAACATGATCCACAGCTTAAAAGAAATACTGTGAGTAATAGCTCAGTTAGAAAATATACAGGAAGGCCTGTATAATTAAGGACAATTAATTGAGCATTCTAGAAAAATATATGTAGTTATGCTGAAGACTGAACAGCAAATTAGATAGTGGTGGATACTAATGTGTATTAGTCTGTAGCTGGATTCTGGGTCTACAGACCTCAGGCACAATTCATTTATTACTCCTGTTGCCTCCCAACTCGGGTTAGAGGGAAAAGGCAGCACAAAGGCTTTTGAGGCTAATCCTGTCTTTCTAATGAAATGACTGCCCACATAGGCTGCCTGGCCAAGGCGAGGCATGATTTGCCTGCGAAGTTAAAAGCGGTATTATGTCAATTCCTTTGTTTTCTACTCAACTTCAGACCAAACTTTGCATGGATCTCAGGAGGGTTTGCTGGGTGAATGAGCTGCTGCACCGAATGTAATCTGTGTCTGCGTGGTTTAGCTTTAATTTCAAAGACAGTTCAGAAGCTGAATGGCCAGGTGGACAATTATATAAAAATTTGCCTGTAGGAGAAGTTTCCTATAATCCTGGTTCTTCACTACATGGCTTGGAGTTTGCTATGTGAAGGGTTTATTTATCATTGTTAATTATCACTTTGCATTGCAAAGTACAGGCCACTAGCACCTCTCAGATGCTTGTACAACTGAGGAGCACCTTGCATAAGGACACAGAAAGATCTTGGTCTCTTCTGAACGTCACTGGGGGTTTTGGTCTGGTGGTACCTCATGGCAGGGAGTTTCACAGTTCAGTTGGAACTGCATGCACATCATGCACTTCAGCTTGAACAAAAAGGAAATGGAGGAAAAGTCTTTGTCCCACAGTTCATCAAGCAGTAAAATGTGCTCACTGTTTCACCAGGTAAATAGGCTAATGCAGAGCATAAAAAAATGGCTTAAGGTCTTCAATCTGAAAACCTCAACTCCAGTAGTGAAAGATATTGGGGTTGAAATGAGTCTGGAAGTCCTCTGTATACAGCCCCATGCCTTCTGCATGTCCTGCCCCCACCTACCGCCCGAGCTAACTGCTGCATAGGTCGCAGGCTGGACTTACTGCATTTTGCTTTGTCAGGAAGGAGCACAAATAGTAACGGTCACAAGTTCTCAGACAAATTTCCAAATCACTGCTGTATCAATCTAACTGGGCAATCAGAGTGAGCAGCTCTGTTCAGAAATAGAAAGACTAAGTATCAACATATATTCCCTATATATTTTGATCCTGTGCCTATAATGATAATCAGTTAACTCTTACTTTAGCGTGAGCAGCAGCACTGATTTCCAGTCAGGTGAGCTCACTCTACCAGCATGATTAGCTCTTTGCTTTAGTTTTTGATAGCATCATCGTTTAAAAATCACCTTGCGTGTTGTAGCCTTAAGGATGCCTTCATGAAAGTTTTCTGTAAGAGAGTAATATAAGGGCTAAACTGAAATACGGTGATGGCTCAAAATCTGCAAGATGGGCACTTTTCCCTGCCCAAACATGAAAAGAATGATTTATTAGACATTTGCTAAAAATGATTGACAGTGAATCTCTGTACCTGCATTAATAATAATTCTAACTTGTTAGCCTTAATGTTTCTATGTTTGCTGTAAAGAGGGGCTATGGTTAGTTAATCCAAGAGCTACGGAGGGCACTGTCAAATGTTGCAAGAAGTGCAGTATGTCACTTTTTAAATTTTTAAACCAAAAGAGTTTTCCGCACAGGCCTCCCACACCATGGGTTTGGAAGCCGTGCTTGGGAAACAGCACCTTGCAAGCCGTTGCTCAAGCCAATGAGAACCAGCTTGTTCAAGGTGTGCCTCATACACACCCTGTTCTGCTATATAATTCATGGTAATTATATGCTCACTGAAAACACAGAACAAAACCATAACTAGGAACAAATAGACAGTCCGGGGAAAAAAATCTTCGGTCTGTAGTAGTTTTTAAATAGAGCATTTGTTTGCTCCTGCAAAAACTATGGTTAAAGCACAGCTGGACTCCTGTTTCTTGCCTGCAACTAGCCTTATCCTTGCTCAGCTTTCCCAAGAGTGGGCACAGTGTCAAGGTGTGGGAGAAGAAAAAGGTCTCCCAGGGAAACCTAACCCTCCCAAACTGGCGTTAACACAGCTGGATTTTTGAATAGGTGGGGGGTGGCTTCCCTAGACCCTGGCAACATCTCTGGTTTGACGTGTGGAACAAGCAGGTGAAGGAGGCTTGAACAGCTGCCAGGCAGAGCGGAGCGGTGCTCGCTCTCTCCTGGCGCTGGTGTGAAGGGAGACCAGCACCATTCTGTTTGAAGGGTAGGGTTGGTGACTCCTGCTTCCTTTTAAAACAAGAAGCCAAGGTGCCAGATTGGGGAGGGCAGAGCAGCGGGCCCTTGGTGCCAGCAGGAATCTTACCTGCTGCTGGGTGCCATCAATGTGAGGATGCACTCTCTCCTCCTTGCATGAGGCCATAAACCTGACCTTTATGTAGTTGCCAGAGCCTCTTATTGCTCATAGATTAGTCACAGCGAAGTATAAATTTGCTTTGAATTGCTGGGTTTGGTTTTCGTTCTCAGGAGTTTGTTTGTTTCCTAAGGAGAAAAAGCATGGACTCATAACTCTCCCAGTTAGAAGTACACAGGCTATTTAATTTAATGTAGTTGCAATGCCGTATTTTTAACAATTAGTCCCTACTAATTAGTTAATTACACTGTCACTAGTGTAGCTATGAATAGATGTTAAATTCTATTGCTTAGTGTGGTGACAGAATTAAACCCACGTGCAATGAGATAACACTCCCTACAGACTCTCCCATGCTCCCCACAGTTGTTACTACAGAAAAGATGCAAAAACAAAGCCAGCCTTTTCCAAAGTATTTTATCTCATGACATCATTTTGAAATCATACCCTTTTAAGAGCCCAGATGACACCCACTGGTGACCCACGGTAATCAGTGCAGCCTCAGCCACTGAGGTGGGTGTTTCTTGGACACTCTGGGGCTGGGTTGTGCCTTCAGCAGTGCCCCAGCCCAGCTGGGGACGCTCAGCTCTGCACAGCTCCTGGATCCCTGCACTATCAGCTCTTGGGAATCCCTTTGCATATCTGGTGTGTGCTTGTGGAGGGAGTGGGGCGTCCTTGGGAATATGGTACAACATACCAGGCTGGTGGTTCCCATGAACCAGAAACCGATGCACACAGCTACAGGCATCAGGCCTATGATGGATGCTCAGCTGAACTGTATCCATGTGCTATTATGTTTTTATTGCAGAGCTGTGGGGTCTTGATATAACGAGTGCGTCCTTCATATGATGGTACACATATATCTTCAAGAGCCTGGGAGGATAAAGCCCCTTAGAATCAGAGAATCATAGAATGTGTTGGGTTGGAAGCGACACTAAAAGGTCATCTAGTCCCACCCCCCTGCAGTAAGCAGGGACATCTTTAACTAGATCAGATTGCTCAGAGCCTCATCAAGCGATCTGATCTAGTTCACCTGCTGAGGTCCGTAGATGGTGCAGATGAGACTTTAATCCCAAGACACAGAGAACAGAAGCTGTACAGTGGTTTTACTTCTCCACCACAAAGCGGCTGAGACCTGCCCAGTAGGATGGGGAACCAACATGGTTACAGATGTCCTGAATCAGGCTTTTTTGTCAGCCCCATGTTGGTGTCCTATGGAGCCCGAGCAGGAGCTGGGCACAGTCCTGCCATGTCTCTGGCAGAGGTGAGCACCAGCAGTGCCCTGACAGCAGCCTCGGCAGTTGCACTGATAACGGTCTGCACCCCTGTAGCTTTTAGGGGGAATTAGAGCTGTGCAGCCACGTGGCCTTCGAAATGTTAATGCACACCAACCACATATCGCGCACAGGCACCGTGGTTATTTTGTAAGTACCCAGACTTTCTACCACTGTTATGCAGTGACTTGCGCGTATATTCATATCTATATATATATATATATACTCATACACAAGTTCTGCTGTCTTTTCTTGATAAAGGCCGTATATCTGCAAGAATAAATCAAGATCTCACTCGCTAAAAAAACCACAACCAACCAAAACCAAATAACAAAACATCCCTATAAAGAAAAACACCCCAAACAAATCACCTGATATTTTAGAAAGGAAAATAATATTCCAACTAAGAAATGGTCATGAGTGTGGCAATATTTGCAACAGTGAAGCTAGAGATACTGTATGGCCCATAACATTTCTTTTCAGTTGAAGAACATCCTTTGTGAAGACTGCCTGACAGGGTAAAAATGTAGAAGGATTATAAAGGACAGAAATAAGAAGTTCTATGGACTAAACTACATTTTGCAAATCAGAGGATGTGGAAGGAATTTGAATAGCTGAGTTTCATCATCTTCCTGTTCAAATGAGTGGTGCAATACTGAATAATTTCAAAGGGGAGAAGAAATAATTCTATTATAAGGGAAATTTAATCTAGCCATGGTAGCATGGTGTCACTGAAGATCACTCAGGAAACTCACAAATCTGAATGGAGTAAGATATTTAAATGACATTTTACTGTAGACATTTTTATGTAAATTAACCCACATGACCAATGCTACATGTATCTTCAAGTCTGGAGCTATTTAAATAATACATACAGATAGCTGATGCAGAATCATTCTAAGTTGATTTACCTGTTTCTTCCCTGCTTTTGAAATGTTAATTACATTGTGACAGAAGTGTTGATGCTGTGAGACAAAGTGGAAGGGTTTCAAGACCCAAAATATGAACAATAAAATTAAGTGGATTAATAATCAGAAGAAAACAAAGACAACAGTAGTGGATTTTAACCATAAATGTTGAAAAATAGTTAAGGTTGCATGTGATCTATCTTTATGATAATGAAGGCAACTCTCATGGAAAGCAATGTTTTCTTTGAAACATTTTCTTTTTTTTTAAAAAAAAAAAACAACAATGAACAAACCAAACCAAACCAAATCCCATAACTACGGGCAAACAAACAAAACAGCGTACATTTTTTGCATTTGTAAGACAGGCTTGAGAATTTGTTGTGAGTGTAGAATCAAAAGGTAAAAGCAATGAATCCCCCTGTTTTAAAAAGTGCCAGTATTTGGAGTTTGGTCTTCTGGTTTCTTAAGCCTGTCCTGTAAGCGTTCATTAATTTTCACTCCAGTGGAAGCAGTGAGGCTTATCTGTGAAGCAGATAACTCCACTGGGTGAGCAAGGGGAGTAGAATCTGGCCCGAATGAATCAGACAAATAACGATAATTATGTTAGCTAGGTGCCTAAGGCATTCCCTTAGTGTGCACAAAACTCGGAGAGATGTTGAGCTGTCGATGAACCAGCTACTCTTATCGGGAGCTGGGATGCTCCTTCCTGCTAAGGATTAATTCCTCTGTGGCTGGATAAACTGTGGGAAAACACTAAAATCAAGACATGCAGAAGACAGAGCATATGGAGACACCTCAGCATCAACAAATAGCGTTCAGCACTAGGTGGTGCTCTTTTCTCTACTAAATGACTATTCAATAGTTGCGAGAAGGATGGGCTTTTTTTCCCCCCACTGTGCCCCATTTGCTACAGTAGGACTTCGCTCAAATAACAGAAAACCCATACACAAAAATGTAAAGCAAACCAGAATGCTTTCCTGTGTTGATTAGTCATCACCTGAAAGCCCAGAGATATATATCAGGTCATGCAGTCCATTTCTGTGCATGCTCACTGCCGTTGCTCCCTGTCCTTTTTCTTCCCAGTGTCACAGTGGTGAGGGATTTCTAACTTCCCCGGAGAGATTCTCTTGGATCCGTACATAGGGCACTGTAACGAAATTTATTCCTGGGACCCTCTATGCTCCCTTTACTTTTGTATTCCTCTTCTCAATCACAGTGTGTGTTCCACCCTAAGTCATTCTTTGTTCATTCCCTCCATACATTTCTGTTCTTTAATTTTGTGCTCTGTGGCTATTATTCAGTCAGGAATNTCAGTCATTACAGGTCTTCCTCCTTCCTGTTATTTTTCTATAAACAGCCTGAAATTAATCAATTCTTTTAGTAGCAGAGCCTCATAAGAATTTTTGCTGAGATCTGTGTTTTCCATGAAAGCCAGACAATGAGATAATAACTTTGATAGTTATGAAAAGATCTAGGAGAATCTTCCGATACAGAATGACTCAGTGATAACAAGTGGTAAATGAAATTCAGAGCAGAAAGACGGAGGAGAAAATGGTCTTTCATTTCGTGGGGGATAAAAAAAAAAAGAAATTTCATTATTACCATACAGGAAGAAGATGTTAGACAGTGGATAACAAATGCCAGCTCAGTGCCTGTCAAGCAGAGACAAACACAGTTTCAGGACTTACTTGCAAAAGAACTAGGAAAAACAGAGGACATCCTTGTGCTGGGTTAAGAATCCATGGTGCAGCCTAATCTTGAGTGCAGCTCCCAGTCCCACTGCCTGATCTCAGATAAGTTGTACAGAGCTGGAAGAGGTCCAGAGAAGGCAGAAGTGCTCAGAAATGGTTTGAGGAAAAATCAAATGGAGTCAGAGCCTTCAGTTGGAAAAAGAGACAGCTGCAAAGTCATGTCTAGTTTGATGCCCACTCTCCCTTTCCATGTCACCACTGAAATTAAAGACTATCTGTTTTCATGCACTTTTTAGAGAGTGAACCCTTTTGGTGCTATGCCAAAAAATTATCAGACTCATACCATATTAACAGAATCTTCAGTCTTCCTCCATCTATGTTTTTCTGTGCCTCAGCGAATGGTTTGTAAAAGCCAGTTCCTTTTTGCTCTTTATAACTCCCTTCCAAGTCCACCATGCTGGTTGCTGGCCCCTTTGGTGAGAGCAGCATTGCATAGGACTTCACCCATCACAACAGAAGAAACTCCCTGTTGGGTCAGACCAACAGTCACAAACGCTATGGCTGCCCAGTGCTGGTGATGGCACTGGTGTGGGTGCTGGCCATGTACCCTGATCAAGCCACAAGTTTTGAAGACCCCGGGAGACCTTGCAAGGAACCCCAGGCTCCCAGCACATTACCTGAGACAGGGCAGGCAAATCCAGAGAGCAGAGCCTGAAGGGTGACAATGTCGGAGATGCTGTTTGGGCAGAGCACGTGTACCTGGCCTCTTCCTCTGGCCCGGTCTCCTAAGATCACAGTCATTGGAACTGCTTGTTCCTTTCATTATCTGTTAATAGAGGCATTGTTCACAAATCTTGTCTAATCCTTTTTTATGCCTGCTAATAGCCTGCTTCCCCAACCTCCTGTGGCAATGAATTCCAGAAGTTCATTACCCACTGTGCACAGAAGTGCTCTTTCACTTCAGGAGCAAACTATATCTACACTCCCCATCCCTAAATCCAAATTTACATAAGATTCAGCCTGTCAGTGTTCTGAGTATTATCCTTTGGCTTAAGTATTCCCAAGCAATACATACACAATGAGTGGTATGAAAACAGCTTCAAGTAAATACTCAGGAAAACAACGCTTATTTTGTTGCATTTTTCTGGGGGAAGGTGAGGAATGGTTGTTTAGCCATGGCTGCTACCCAGGCAAGTGAACGCCTCTTCTCCGCCTGTGTGTAGCCCAGCACAGACCTGGAAGCACATGTTTTCTCATGGGAAGGGGAGGCAAGGCTTGCAGCCTGCCACAGAGCTTGGCCCAGCGGCCCTGGCTGCTGCTGCCATGGTACAGCACACAGTACAGTAGTGGTCCTCCTGCAAGTCCTGTTTGGGAACTCCTGCTTCTCACATCTCCTGCCTCTTTATATCACCGTTTCAACTACACTTTTTATTTCATGAGTCCGTGCGACGGTGCCAAGCCAGGCTGCACACACACAGACAGTAAAGCAACTCGTGCCATGCTTAATCTACAGCTGTCATCCCTTAATTTATAAATTCCACGATGCTATCAAAATAAAGACTCTCTGTTTTTTTCTTGCAAGACCTATTCTTTACCCGCCCAACCCTCTGTTGTGCAGGTGACTCTCCACCCACTCGCTCTTCCCCGAGCTCCTGTGCTGCCTGTGGCTTGTGGTCCTAGTATTGTTTAGGTAATTAGTCATGTCTTCACCCACCTTCCATTATTGTTTTTATTGCGGTAATGCCTAAGGACACCAATTAGGAAACAGGACTTCATCGTAAAAAACTACAACAAGCTCTAACCCAAAGAACTCACAATCTGGGGCTTAGGTATACTGTGGCTAGGGAGTATGTACACAAGTGGGAGGAAGCCTGGGAGAATAACACAGGAGGACAAGGTGTTTACACAATCACGAAGCTGGTCACTGACAATCTCTACTAATAGTCATTAGCGGGCTCTGCAGGGAAACAGAAAATTTTCTGGCCTCATTGGAACTGATTTCATCTGTGTATTTTACCAGAGATGGGAAACTTAAATTTCATTTAATCTGGAATGTGCTTGGGTTTTGATGCTTGTTGTTTAAATACGTAAACTCATTTGTTTCTATCTTATCTAGGGCAGATTGGCAAGGCTGCCCAGAGGAGGCTGCCCTGTGACTGCTAATGCTGTGCTCACCGTACGCATACAGGACTCCCATCATTCAGTACCTTCCACAAGGCTGAACCAAAAATTGAAAGGATGGTGCTGATGGGGGAAGGGTGAAGGACAGAGGAAGGATGAGGATGCTATTGGGAGGGCCATTATGAAAAACCCATCATGTTGGGTAACTGTATCCTTAAGGCAAAATTTGTGTTGTGCAACTGTGACACGTTCAAGTCTGAAGAGCTGGTTCTGGTGAGAGGCAGCAGAAATTAATTTCCCGTGCAGCTTTTGTATTAATTATTCATCTCATTAAGGTGTGGTCTAGTAGTGTTTGCACAGGCACAGGAGTCAGGACTAATACTGGTTCTGACAACCGTTTCTTCTATGGGCATCTGCAATTCTCATGTCCTTCTTGCCTCAATTTCCCCATACGAGAAAGGGGAGGAGCCATACTTGCTTCGGTTCAGATCTGTAAAACAGTTGGCCTACTACTCTGTTCCTTTGGAGATGTTTTGTAGTCTTTTGCAACAGCATGAAGAAAGCATAGCATTAAGACATCCTGATCTAGTAGCATTTTGGGTTTATTTCAAGGTGTTAGTGGATCAGGCCCAAGGGTTCAGTTTAGAAGCTCAAGTTTCTGACCCACAGGATGCAGTCCCTTGCAAAAAACTGCAGGACCTGTCTAAACCTCAGGAGATATTTAATAACCTAAAGCCACTATAAGGTCTCAACCTGCTCAGACTTGAGTTATTTTCTTCCTCATACTGTGCTAGATTTGAATAGTGTTATCATAAATGATTAAACTAAGTTACATTATTTTAAAGACTACTTTCTGACCTTTTCCCCCCCTCATCTCCATTATTTATACTCTTCCTGTAATACCTGAAGGGACTTCCAGTTGCCAGGGTGAATTTGGAAGTTTTTACTGCAAAACAGCTGATTGCAACTTTCAGTTTACCCACAAATTCTTAAAACATGGTGACTTAAAAGGCATGTTCATCCATAGTGTATATCTGCTGTGTTGAGTCACGAGTCTCTGAAGATGCTGCAGGGGAGGTTTTCCCCAGAGATGTGCTTTACCCTGTTCTCTTTCTTGTGTTTTCTTCTAGTCTAGCAGCGCCAGTTTAGTCGGGATCTGATGTATGTGTCTTGCATGGGATATAATACAAGATGCATATTTATGTAAAAAAATTATCCTGATATAATCACCTTAGTGTAGACAGCAGTTATAGTAGTACAAATTACGGCAATGCTAAGGCCCAGAAGAAAGATAAATAAGTGTATGGGTATAAGGACATTTTTGTCATGTAACACAAATACTCTGAGCTGCCAGGAGCAGAGGAAAACTGTACTGCTTTGTTGACAGTGATATAGTTCACACAGTACAATTTTTGTGTGTAAAAAGCATTAATACATAAAGAAATTCTTTCTTTCTTCACCAAGTGTAGTGTTGGAGCTAGCAGCTCTATTCCCATTGAAGCCTCTGCTCAACTCTAGATACGATCCCTTATTCATGTATTTCCTTCCATTATATTTTCTCCTTTCATTCATCTTTTTGGAAGGTGGATGGAAAAAACCCATGTTTTTTCTTCTTGCTTCGGAGGTGCCTGATGCTGCTTTTCCTCTTGTGCTGACTGGCTCCAGAAACAGCCCTGCAGAGCCATTGCTTGGCTCTGACTCCAGAGATCCCTCTTCCTCCTCCACCCTGTCCTTTCTGGTTTCTCCACCATCTTCTTTCAGTCATGTTTCTTTGCCTTATCTGGTGTTATTCTGATTATATAAACACCAGCTTGCACTCCTTTCTTCCTTCCCCCATCCTGTCATGACCCAAATGATAATTTCCTTCAGCAGCCTGCTTTCTTTTCCAGTTATTGGAAGCAAAGGCTCCCCTGTTGTACATTTTAGCTTGCCAGTTTAGAGTGGCCTAACACTTTTCTTTCCTCATTGTTATTTAATCAAAAGTCTCAGTGAGTGATGGGAAGAAAATGGAAAGCATTTGGAATGTCTTTTATAAGCTTGACTGGTTTCCAAGACCCTGCAGTTTGAAGTGAGAAGCCCATCAGAGAAGAAAAAAACTACTTCTAGAAAGTCCTTGAAAACCAAGATGTAACAGTTTTTAAGTTTAGTTTAGTTTGTAGCAAAGATCTTTCAAAAAAAAAGACTATGGAAAAGCCTAAGGTTCCTGTAAGCCCAAGAAAAAGCAAACAGAAGTTTCACTTTGCCAAGTAGGAATCTGGAAGCACTGTGTGTGTTAATGTTGAAGAGTTTAGTGTTCATTAGATAAAATGGAGTAATTATTGCTGATGACTGAATGTTGCTGACTTAATTTCCATCAGCAACAGCTCATGAAACCTAGTTCCATAGGAGTCCCGTTCCTGTGTCAGAAGATACTGGAATACAAGCAGTTATTGGGTCACGCAGTCCATGGAATTACGAGAGACCGGATAAGGAGAAAACTAGAGAGAAAAATCTGTGATCATTTATATAAGACAAAATCTCTATGTTTTTCAAACTGTCATATGAATGAAAATGACAAAAATTTTGCTCATTAGAATGTATATATTATATTATATTTGCATATACCTTTCATCTTCATGGTGCATCACTCCAAAATCACTGAATAAATTGCAGCTTGAATGTGGCCAAAAAGAATTTATTTAATATATACATTCAAGAAAACAATAGTGACTAATGAGATGACATACTAGCTGTTTATTTGGTGCGTGTGAATTTGATAAAACAGCATGAATTATGCAGATGATGAGACCTAATGACCTTCAGAACAAGGCATCAACGCAGCTCTTCCATAGAGCTTGGACATTTCATGTTCCGCTGTCTGTATCTGAGAGAATATCTGCCTTGCAAAATAAACACTTTGTCAAGTGTTTAACTTGACAAAACCTACTAATTTTGCTTGAAGCCTGTGCTTCATGGTGCAATTGGTCTAATTGATACAGATTAATCAGAAATTAGTGATTTCATATATTGCTCGTCTCAGTGAAACAGTGTCACTTCAACTACTCAGCAGAGAAAGCACTAGAGAACGTCACGACTGTATAATGAATGTCAGGCTGTTACCTGATAAAGTCTTGTACAGTGAAATCTTAAATAAAATACCATTATCAAACCGTTATGCAATAGAGCCTCATGGTTAGGAATTGTCTCAGTGTAAGTATCTTCTAACACTCTTCTGTTATCTCCATCAACAGAATATCTTCTCTGGACTAAATGATATTTTCAGCAGGTCAAAGAAATAGGTAACCTTAGCATGGCCCTAACTAACAAGTCGAACCTTTGATTAATTTGGCTTATTTAGCACTGGTAAATTATCACTGTTAAAAAATTTGAAGTAGTCTATTTTAATTAACATTTCAAAATCAATTGGTACAGCATTGGCATGGCCTAAACAACCTGTCTGCAAACATACATAGGTCAAAATGCAGGGCTCAGAGTCTCCTCCTGCGTGGAGTCAGCACGGCTCATTCGGGCTGTGTAGAGATCAGTGATTTTAAGCAGCTTCTGATGCTAAAAGGAACCCTGGAGGCAGCTTCACCATCTGTGCAGGGTGTGCGCGTGTGTGTGTGTGTGTGCAGTCACCCTTCCAAATGCAGGTCTTTGTTTGGTTGCCCCGGTGGATGAAGCTCATGGTGCTGAGTCATAGGGCACGAGAATGGAGCAGGTAAAAGCGGGAGAGCCATCACCCGGGACGGCTGCCAGGGAGGGACATTCCTAGCAGTCCTCCTCTAAGCACCCAGCAGGGACCAGAGCTGGGAACTCCTTTCCTGCTCCCCAGCCTTGCAGTTTGTCCCTGGCCTGGGAACCCCTGACACTGATCAGGGGTGACCAGATGTGGCTGGTACCTGTGGTGTTGGAACCACAGGAAAGAGGGTGTGCTTTACCGCAGGTCCGACCTGTAGGCACACTGACTGCGGAGCATGAGGAGGGGGGACCCTCTGGGAAACCTCATTCATTAGCTGTGAGATTGGACAAATCTGTAAACGTTACAATACAGCCTTATTAAAGATAAACAAGACACTGGCAATATGGTTACGTACTTAGACAA
This sequence comes from Rynchops niger, assembly GCA_013400035.1. Classification (NCBI taxonomy): domain Eukaryota; kingdom Metazoa; phylum Chordata; class Aves; order Charadriiformes; family Laridae; genus Rynchops; species Rynchops niger. Next base: position 216,865 of record VXBH01001016.1, read on the forward strand.
TGGAAGAAAGGGAGTATTTGTGCCCTCATTTATTCAAGTTAATCCTTCAATGAGATGAACAGGATGCTGGAGAACAGGGGTCAACCACATTATATGAAATGAAAAGCAGAAGAATTGATTTAAGTTTCCCGGGGCAGCCAAGTTAACAGTATAGCAGACTGCTTGTTTACATTGGATGAATTGGGAAAAACCCAAATAAAATGGTTTGTTTTAACAGAAGAATTGTATGCTTTCTGGAAATGGGGAACACAGAGAATAATCTGCCATTAAAGAAACAGGACCTGTGTCTTTTTCCTGTTTTACATCGGAATGGTCACAAATCAGCCAATTTGCATGAAACGTGGCAAGAAGCTAAATGTAACTTGCTATATCAATTTCAGAGGAGTCTGGCACTGGAGTGAAATATTTAAGGTAGAAAATACATGTGTAATACTGTAGGATTGAAATAACCATAAATTAGAAGATAATAGTTTTGTTATACACCAAAATCTATTACTTCCTGTTTAATCACAACATGGATAACAAATCTTTGTCATTAAGGTCCCAAACCTGTAAATACCAACCCATCTGTATACTTAACGTTAAATTCAGGAGGACTGAGTCTGCCAGACTTCTTAATCTGCTACCTTCATTTTTAATGTAGGAGAGAGAGGACTGGTTGTGCTCAGGCTGAGGCAAATGTCACAGGGCACACGAGGGGGGCTAGAAAAGAAATGGCTCTGGCAAGATCTAGCGTAGGGTACTGGGTCTGAGCAGCTGGGACTGAGAAAGTCACGGGCAGCTCCTGCGGCTGCTGCTCCCTGCTGGGTTTTCAACACGGCGGAGAACCAGAGGCACTGACTTGGCAGGATTTTATACGCATGCTCGGGGTGATGTGGATGAGCTTTGCTGCACTGGGGCCTTCCCAGCAAAAGATGCTGCATGAAAACAAACGCAGGCGGATATTGGCAAGCTACAAATTGGGCTTGAGTGCTCTTGTTACATTAACCTTGTAGCTGTGTCAGCTGAAAAAATGCATTGGATACTTTTGGATAAGAAAGTATCCAAGTTACTAAAGCTATTACAGAGAGAACATAGTGACCTTCCCTTTTCCCTATTTGCTTAAGCTTTTTTGTTAACCTCGATTTGTAAATCCAGTGTAAATAACTTCTGCTGACCTAATTACGCTGTAGGATTCCACCCATTGTGCATGGGCTGCAGGTATTTTTAAATAGCTCAGTATGATACAGACAGATGTACAACACAGTCATGAGTGTTCAGTCTCCACTAATGGGAAACACCCTGAACCATGAGCCTTCTATCCCTTCCATTTTGAGGCTCTTTTTTATGAATGCCAACACAGTTCACCTGCAGGACCTTTTTTTAAAAGTCTGCTATCTTGCCCATTCTATAATATATTGTGAAAAAAAGGAGAAGCAAAGCATCTGGCCTATGGCATTAAATAGAGAATCGTGAGCCTGGAAGCCCAGGGAAACGCAGGCTTTGTTTTGTCTGCACCAGATTCCCTTGGTGGCTTCAGACTGAACTGTCTGTGTCTCCATTTCTCTGCCTTTCAGATAAATATTATCTCAGTATACCTCAGCGATATGCTACGTAGCTTAAGTCCCCCATACTTTCAAATGCTGTCAGAGATTTGTATGGTGGTGCTGTGTAATTCACAAGAAAGCAGAAGAACATCAGAATGATATTCTGGTATAGCAACTTCCAGGTGGGCCATTTTCCAGAAACAATCCAATTTCTAAATGTATGGAGACAAAGAGAAAAGACAGAGAAAATAACTATGAGGAACACACAGAGCAACAATAATACAGCCAATTTCTTCCGAGGAGGGACTTGCCTTTTGGGAGAGCAGGGACGTGGCTAGAGCACCATCCCACTGGCAGACCTCACCTGCCCATCTCTGACAAAGGTTGGAGCCAGGGCGTTAAACAGCCTTCACTATCAGAAGCAAAACAACTTGAACTGCAAGGTTTTTAGCATATCATTACAAATTCAAACCCGGGCCTATTCTGATGGAAAATTTTCCTTAGGAATGTGAATTGTTTTGGGAAAAATAACCGGGCTTGTTTCCTGGCAGGGATGCTATTTGCATCAAAAATTAATGTCATCCGCCCACTCAGTTTCCAACCTAAAACCAGGCATTTCATTAGTGAAGTGAGAACAGCGATGCCTGGCTGGAGCAGCTAGGGCAAGGAAACCTGCCGAGCATGGGCAGAAACATGGGAGAGCAGCGTGCTCCCGCAGGCAGGAGGGTCGTGAAGACTACACAGCGCCCAGTGAGGAATGAGGACATCGCATCCCTCCTTGGAAGAGGGACGCAGGTGGAAAAAAACATCCCTGAGAGGGGGTTAGGCTCCTCTTTCCCAGCAGGGAGGCCTCGAAAGCTGCTGTGCAGAGCCCTCGTGTGAGGCCGTGCGTGTGCAAGAGGCACCACGCGTGTTGATAGCGTGAGTGGAGAGCTGTGGGGGGACGAGCGGTGCCTGCGGGCATGAAAGTGTCCTGCTTGTATGCCTCTGGGGACGAGACGCCTGTGAGCCATGGGCCATGAGCCTGTGCCCATGGCTGTGTGGGGCTGTGCATGAGGGCGCATGTGAGAAGAGCTGTGCGTGGAAGGGCGAGTGCCACACGCGTGTGCCAGGAGAGTGTGCGAGAGGTGTGGGGGGGAAGGGCTGTGTGAGAGGAGTGTGTGTGGAGAGGAGGATGTCCGAGGTGCGTGTGGGTGTGGAGAGGGGGACGTATGTGTGGAGAGGAGAATGTGGAGGGGTGTGTGTGTGAGGAGAGGGGTGTTTGTGTGTGTGTGTGGAGAGGGGGTTGTGTGTGGAGGGCGGGTGTGCGTGAGGAGAGGTGGGCGTTTGTGTGAGGAGAGAGGTGTGCGCGGGGTATGTGTGTGCGGAGACAAGTGTATTGGACAGGCTGGGTGCGTGCAGTGCCCTGTATG
>VXBH01001016.1:221017-241023 GCA_013400035.1 Rynchops niger
CCATGTCGGCCGGCCAGGACGAGAGCTCGGTGCGGGTGGCGGTCAGGTAAGCGGCGGCGCCGCCTCTCCTGGGGGGGCCGGGGAGCGGGCGGCGGGGAGGAGCGCTCCCGGCGGGCCCTCAGCACACGGGCGACCGCGGCCGTGCCCGCGGGGACGCCAGCCCCCCACCCGCGGGGACAGGGACAGGAGCGAGGGACATCTTCCCCGCAGGATGAGTGTGTCGCCTCGCCTCCTGCCGAGCCTCTTTTTCCTTGCAGCAGTTGGAAATAGCCAAAGGAGTGTGTGTGTGCGTGTGTGAAACATAAAACACCAAACCAAACCCTTTCCGAGGTCTTTTTCAGTCATTTCTCTCTAATTTTCAGCAATGACTCTAAAAATATTCCGACTAATTATAGCCCGGTGCTGCAAGTGCTTACTCATGGAAGCAGAGCAGTCCCTTGACGGTGGCGATGCCGTCCGCATCACGGAGCTGTGCGAGAGTGGATCCCGGCAGACTGATGTTTTCAGAAGGGTAAAGGCTTTTATCCCGTGGAGGCTGTGTCTGACCTTACACACCAGCAGGGATGGGCTTTCATGAGGCTGCTCGCAGTGAATTAGACTAGGTATCTGTAGAAGTCATAATGGGAGTGGAGCCTGTATCATTTAAAACATCAGCTAATTCAAATTACTTTTTTTAAATCAGAGATAAAAATCTCTTGTTCATCAGTGAACTCTTGGCTCTTCTTGGTATTCTATGTGAAGATACTATTTTCTTGTTTGAAGAACTTCCAGATTAGCCCCTGGATGCCTTAATTTTCAAGATGTCTTTATGCGATTCAAACACAAGGAGAAAAAAAAATCATATACATGTACGTGTATATGTATATATATGCATGTATATATGTACGTACATGTCAGTATTTGAGTTTCGGTTGTGATACTGAATGACGACTTATTTCTTTCCTTTAAAGAAATTTCTTTATATTATATGCTGATGCACTTGGAGCATTATGCTACAAGAAATCAGACTTTAGAGGAAGGTCTATACCTACCAATGAATCCTTGGAACCACTACATATATCTCACCTTGCTATATAATTCAAAGGTTGTGCAGGCAAACAAAGAAGGTGAATAATTTTTTCCCTAGAAGGTTGTAGGAAGAAGCGATGTTACTGCAAGCTCTTGTTGGTATGTGCGTGTGGGGGGAACAGTTCAATAACATTTTCAGTAAACAGGGAAACACCGCCCCTTCATGATAACGTGGGGTGTATGCTGCAATTGTTCGTCAAAGTCTGCTTGCCTATTGCAGCAGCATTTTCTATGGGGAGAGATGCTTTTGTGAGTGTTATCTGTTGAAGCATTTCTCACATAAAGTACAGGGAGGTATTATTCCAAAGCATAATTAGGCTGTATTTTTAAAAAGGAAAATATGAGATAGGTGTGATCCTAAAAATAGGGCGTGTTACAGGTTTACAGACTGCTCTGTCATTTGAAGAAAATATTAAATATGTTCTAAGCCAAAAAAAATAGTGATGTAGAAGTTAATTTACAAATACAGAGGTTTGTCGCAGCTAGGAATTAAATGAAACCTACTGGTGCAAATATGTTTGTAGTTGTAGGTGTGTGGTAAATAGATTAGAGATAATACATGGCAAAGAGTTTGTAAAAGTGAATTAAAATCACCCAGCTGTAGCCCTTGAAAACAAATCCCTAATGTTATGACGCATATTTCTGCAACATAATTGTCTAACTAACATCTTATGTCTGACTGCAGTTCACTAGTGATGAAGAATTGTATATTTTCAGTTCACTAATGATGAAGAATAGTATCTTTTCTCCCATCTGTTTTTTTCCTTTTGGCAGATTAACTATTCATGTACAAGATTTCTCCCTCTCTGCTTAGCAATCATGAACAAAATCACGCACAATTATTTTTTTTTTCCACCAGTAGTTCTTTGTAGATGGTTTTCTATTATTTCTGGTTGTGTATTTTGCACAGTCCTATAATTCAACTGGTCTTGCAACTCGCTGTGTATCAGAGCCATGCTCTACGGTGCATTATGAATATTATGTTCTGTTTCCTTGTTAGTTTTGTTCTTCGGTTCGTTTGGGTAACTAGAGTTTAGCTCAAATATGGTCTCCACTGCTGTGATGAATTAGTCATTGTTTTTGTCTGTATGTTTCCTTACTAAAGCTTGCTCTACAGCAGGACCAGCTTTTAGTTTGCAACCCCAGTGGTAGTAACTGAAGTAAGATACTACAAAGGCATATTGCAACTGAATTTACTGCAAAACTGAATGTGCTTAGACTTTAAACAGTTTCTAGAATAGACATCACTGAAACTGTTTAGCAAATTATTTTTGCTGGTTATCTCACCTAATTGTATACAACAGGATTCAAAAAGACTTCATTCTTTCCAATTAGCACCACCTTTAAGCTATCATCTTGTATGCTAATTGCTCCCCATTTTCTTTAGTGTAATAATGGGTTTGTGAGCAATGAGCTAAATACTCTGGTTTAGTGAAGCATGAAAGCTGAAAATAGTTTGGCAGATAATCCAGTTGCTAATGTTAAATTCCCCAATTAAGAAAAAAAATTCTTTCTCTGTTGTCAGCCACCACTGAAAGACTTGTGGACTTAGAATTTTGATGATGGTGTGCAACTTCAACAAAGAGGTTTGCTCTCTGTGTGACTGTGTATAGTGTCTGTTTTCAGATGAATCCAGATGACCCCCATGATAGTTATCTAATCAAATGGATGTTTTTTCTTTTATCTGTGAAAAACTACAGTTTTTTTGTAAATCTGAAATTGCCATCTTGCTTTTGTAAATATCTTTTCAGCATATGAAAACTATCTTTTCCTGAGGAGTCTGTGAAACGGTATAAACGTCACAGTTCATGTTTCTGGAACAAAGACCACAAAAAGAATATAGATTATAGTTCCTAATTTTTGTGTTTCTTGCCACTTTAGTGGTGTCTACAGCCAAAATACAACGTGTAGGCTTCCTGCATGCTGGGTAGATTAAATTCTTGCCTAAGATTGAGATACTGACACAGTGTCAGTATTGTGTTTGAGAGTCATTGTATGAGCTACCCAGGGCCTGGATAGGGTCACTGCACTAAGTGCCTATAACCGTTAGGTCAGAGCTACGCTTACTTTTACCGAGCAGACCTGAGCTGTATCACAGGAGCTGAAATAGCTCCAACTGGAGAGGTAACAATTAGTGCCTGTCCTCACTTTGTATGGATTGGAGCTGTAGTGTTAGGACATCCTAGCAGTGATGATCTAAGCCAACCAGAAAGCTTAACTTATGTCCTTTCTGGGTTTTTTTTTGATACATGCTAAATGAGGTAACCCTTAGAGACCAATAATGTTTGGATAGAGCTCACCAGAAAGCTTTGCATGGAGGACTACTATCTGTTAAAGCATGGGAGGATGTCTGTTGTTATGTCTTCTCCATAACAGGATCCAAATAATGTAGAATACTGAAGTAAATATCTATATTCTAGTCCTCCAAAGGACCTCACATGTATAGAGGCTGTGGGATCCGGCCACCCAGCTCTTCCCTGAATCATCTAAAAGGTCTCCTTCTCATACTCGCCCTGGATGACACTGCTTTACAAAGGTGAAATGTTGATGTTTGGCAAGAATGGAAAGTATGTGTGCAAAATGTAATGGATCTACCAGGATCCATTTCTAATGACGGTGGGAGTAGTAAGTGCAGATGATGAATTAAAACCTCCCAGCTTCTGTTTCTGGTATTCCAAAAGGGAGATGAAGTACTCTAGAAAAACAGATTGATTACTAAATCAATTTAGGAACAGAGATTTTAGCAACTAATCAAGCTGCTTGTGGCATGAAATCAGGATACAGTGTTAACTTTTGATAAGGCAAAGGGGATATGTCCATCCCTTGTAACGTTAGCCTTCTACTGCAAAGGTTTGTTGTGGGAACAGTGGGTTTCTTCTTTTTGTACTGCCAGTTCTTGAACTATGTGACCAGTTGGATGTCTTCTGCATTATTTTTTTTTCCTTTGCTAGCTTCTATGTGTTTTTTCTCACCACACAGAATTTGCTGTTTGTTGTTGTCATGCCTCTGTCTACCTTTTCATCTTTTGCATTCCTCTTTTTCAGCCTTTCCCCGTGCACACACACACACACACACACACCCTCAATAGCTTTTACAGTGAAGTTGTTCTTCTCTGTGCTAGATCCAGCTACTGTAAAATACATTAGAAAGAAGCATCTGAGTGGAAGGAACCTGTTTTTGATAGGTGTGTTTTGAAGTACTTTGATGGCTGTTGAAATCGATTTTCTTTCTTGGGCTGCTGTTCTGCAAACACTTACAGCTGTGTTTTAGGCTTCCTACCATGAATAGATCCTCAAATGTCAGATGAATGGCTGTGTATGCTGTGGTATATATCATAAGCTCTGGAGGGCAGAGGTGCTCATTTCATGCTTCCCATACAGTGCTAAGCATTCTCATAAATCGTTCTGTAACTGGATAAGCAACAGCAATAGATTACAGTACTATCCACTGGCTCCTTAAAATGAACTAAAGTTTTCCTTTTACTAGACAATAGTTATTACCTAGCTGTAATCTTATGAAGCTGTGAAAGATTTTTGGGGAAAATGTCTCAAAGTAACCGTATTCATGAAGTTCAACAGTCTATCAGTAGCAAGTATGCCTCACCAAAGATGAAAAAAATTGTTCAATGGTACTAAATAGTAATTTTTGGGGATCATTTTAGGTGTTGGGAAATACCTCTTCTGGAGAGAGAGCCTGTTAGTGGAAAGCTACCAAAGAGATCTTGTTTTTGGGAAGCTCATGTTGCATATCTTTTGTTAGTTTTGATGTTTCTCTTTGCTCCCTGATTTAAACAAACATTCCTTTGTCCTTCCCTGAAACTTTACTCTACCTCATCCACATGTTTTGCATTTTAGCTGTAAAAAAGACACACCATCTGCTGCTGAATTATATTCAGGTTTCATCATATCTGACTTGATCACCCGTAACTGATATTGCTTGGGGCAGGCTGAAATCTCTGATCTTGCTTTCTAGGAAATAAACTTCCCTTTCCACCACTCATGTGATGTAAATGCAAACTCATTCTTTGAGGGAGGGGAAAGAAATCCTAGTCGGACATTTCCCTTGATGTCATGTATACCTTGCCAAAAGATGGATATGTCTTGAATTTAAGAAGAAGAAAAAGCAATGAGTGTTGCAATGAGTGGTCTGTTCATGCTTGTGCATGAATTATATTTCTGACTTGGTATTTCCCAAAGTTTGTGGAAGACTTGGGAGTTTACTTTGAAAATCCATTAAGTTAGTTGCCAATTTCCATTTAATAATGTTTTCTCTACTACTCATGCTCAGTGGAGAGTTAGGTTTTATGTTGGTGGCCTAGATATTCCTTTATTACTGAACTCAAGGCTTCACATTTCCAGTTTTTCTGTGTGATTTCTGTAAATTCTTCTATAGTATTTGAATGGCCCTTGTGCTTGAGATCAAGGGAATCTTGCACCCTCCCTCTGTTTTCCCTTTATTTGCTTTAAGCGTTTTATAGATCGCCCTTGCTGCCCACTCAGAGATGGCTGCTGGAATTCTTACTTTCATGTTCTGTTGCCTGATTACTGCTGGGGAAATAAAGACATTTTAGGTGTGTGGTTTTTCTCTCTTTTTTTTTTTTTTTTTTCTTCCTGCTGGAGCAGAGAATTTTTTGTTGTGCTAATATTATTCCTACGTAAAATACTTGCAACAAGTTAAAAGTATCAGTTGTGCTGGTGAACAAGAAAGTTTAATTAGAAATCAAACCAGATCTGAACAAGTTCAACAAGAGTAACTACATGAGCTGTGCCTTTTTCTTGTGCCCTCTTTCTCTTCTCTATAATTATTTTCAGTTTTTATTAATTTTCTTCCCATCCTTCTTCCTTTTTTGTAACTCTCCATGTTTATTTCCACTCTTTCCTGATGAAACTTTTCTGGAATAAATGTGTCTGCTCCAGTGTGACTAAAGAGAGAAATGCAGCCTGATTTTTTTTTTTTTTTTTTTTTTTTTTTCCCAAACATGTTTTCTTGTTTGATGTCTTTACCATAGCAACAAGATGCCAACGGAGAACAGTGAAAGTATTTTGAGGTCAGAGTCACAGTGAGTTTGATGCATAGAAAAGTTCTATTCAATATGTGTTTTAAAAATCTGAAAAACTGCTGATTCAGAGCTAACAACTGATTAGCATAAAATTTTTCCTGGATAGACTCTTTATGTAAATAAGGAGTGAGGAGGGTGTACCATCTGGTCCCTTATTTTTGTTAGTATCCTCAAGAGATTTGGTAAAGCCAGCCATTGCTGTAATAATTTTTGTTTAAAGAAACTTTTTTTTTAATCAGCTGACAACTGCTGGGCTTGCTGTTTAGGACAATGGGCCCTTCAAGCATCTTTAGGTCTTTAAGTCTACCTAACAAAAATGAGTGACACATTGAGCCCATTTACTGTGGAGTTTCAACCCAGAAAGCTGAGAGCAACAAAACCTTAGTAAAGGGTTATGACATTATTGCTCTACTATACACAGCAATTCATGTGAATTCAAATTGCATAGTGCATTTCCATTGTTGGATTTAAAAATGGATAAAGGATTTGTTGTTTCGCTAATTTTTGGTGAATTGCTCGTGGTTCTTGCATTCATGCTGTCACAGGAACTCTGCATACATCAGTTGGTTAGCAAATACCTAACTCTTTGCAGGATGTTTTAGATTTAATGTAGTTTCTCCATGCTTGCTCTTAAATACTCAAGGTTCCTTGAAATGCTTTCTCTTGTACACTGTAGCTATGAATGATGTTTATTTATGTTCAACATAATTGATCCTTTAAATACATGAATAAAACATGATTCTTGAGGTGGATAAGAGTTAAAGGACTGTAGCATGCTATAGCATGATGGTTCAGCTACGACAGCTGAACACGTGGAAGGTGTGGTAGGCTAATAACACTGGACAGAAGATGTTTCTCTTCTGTGAGACGTCTCAAATGGAAGAGTTTGATCAAAGAGTCTTCTCTGTTTACCTGGTTTAATCTCATTCGAGGATCTTGAATAAAGGTCTTTCCACATCTTAGGTCAATGCTCCAACCACTTTTTTATTGTCTTTGTTTAAGCCTGTGTATTTTTTCATTATTTTCATTAACTATTTTTTTTCTTCCTGTTTCTAACCATGGTAGTTGTCTTTTGCTTAATACTACTAAAACAAAGTTAAGGGGGCATCTTAAGCTGAAAAGCTATATATCTGTGGAGTAGTAATGTCGGTCAAGAGATTATATTGATGTATGTGACTTTTTAGCAATGTTGATCAGAAGGTTATTCAAGTCATCAGTAATAGTTTAAAACATAAGAGTATCCTCTAGAAATACATTGCAAATAGTGAAATGTAGTCTTGCATAATTCTGGTGTCACTAGCAAGCCTGATAAGAAATGTCCCATGTACAGTATAACCCTTAGTATTGTATAGAATGTAGGAGCCCAGATAAGCCACTTTCTTTGAAGCATTTGGTACCACATTGCCTGTGAGGCTGCATCTTCTTGGAATATAGTGATAGGAAGGTAGGCGGAATTAAATAAGATGTCTGTTTATATAACTTATTCAAAATATTGAAAATGAAGATGTTACTTTAACTTTGTTTTTCAAAGCCGGTAGTAACTCTTAGCACACGTTGTTGGACATTTCTTCCCTTTAGCAGGGGACTAATTGGGAGATGAGTCCTGAGACCTTTTGTGTCACTCTGAGTAGCTCATTATCCCAAAATCTTCGAGTTGCTAATCTCTCACTCAATAGTATTGATTAAATATATTTACCAACTGCAGCAGTGCCTCTATCTTAGTTTGTGCTTGATTCTGTCATGGGACAGAATCTCTATGTCCCCATCTCCACCCTTATGAGGATATGAGAGGGCTATGAGTGTAGGTAGTGAATCTTTTGTCTTTTTTTAATATCGTTTTCCTGTTCTTCCCTCCCCATGCTCCACTGGCACTTCGTGTATTACCATCTCAGAATTATATCATAAGCTCCTCAGGCCAAAGATGTATCTTCAAAGTACAATAAACACTTCTGGTGTGATATAAATAATATATGATGTAGTATCATGAAAAAAGCAACTGCTACTAAAACACCTGAGTTTTTGTAGGTTACCTTCTATGAAAAATATTACAATTACAAAGTCTGTTTTGCTAAAGCATATGTATGCCTTTATTTTTCCCTTCACCCACCATTTATTTCTGTGTGAGGAGAAAAAAAAATTATGCCTATACCAGACACTTTGATCTGTAGGATATAGCTGAGTACTCATTATTTTATTTTTTTACCTGCTAAGCAAACCATACATTGCTTCAGTTTTCACTCTACACAAGTTGTCCAGGTAAGGTTTGTTTCATTTGCTGGTCTCAAATGCATTCCTTTTGAATTCTGCTCTTTAATTTTATGAAATCATTATACTTAGGCTCTAGCTCTGTAATGTGATGACTTAGAATTTTTATGTTTTTAGGACATCTTATCTATACACATTACTCTGCAGACTAGGGATATTGATACCATCTAAATATCCTGTATTTTCTTTTCTAAGTTAAAATTATATTGTGTGTATGAATAACTGGTATATTTGGGAAAGGTTGATTTGTTCTATGAGCAAACTATTTGAAACATTAAAGACTAGAGAAATATTTTTATATTGGGTTAAGGGGGAGTAAATAGCTGAATATATCTATTTTCTAGACATGATAGAAAAGAGAAAGATTCCACTTCTAACAGCATTTGAAGAGGTAGTAGGTCAGAGAAAAGGCCACCTGTTCAATCTATACCACTTAGAGCACGGCTTACGCTTCTGTCTAATCTAATCAGTCAGCCTATCACTCAGAAACAATAAAATTGCCGTTTTGGTCTTCACTAGAAGAACTTTTGAATTCAGCAAAAGTGGATTTGTGTTTAGTGAGCTCTAAAAATGAGATCTGAGATCGGGCTGAACTGGTATTGACAGGCAAACTATCTGACAATTAAACGTCAGTATAATTAAATGTCACTTTTTTCTTTTGTACTCCCAAAAGCTTCAGACTTCTGGGTTTTGTTTGGATGGGTGGTGGTTGTTGTTGTTTTATGGGTGGGGTGTTCTTTTGTTGTTTTCTTTCTTTCTTTTTCTTCCCCACACAGTCCCCAAAGTGATATACGTTGGCTAGTCACCTAGTTAACACACAGTCTTGACTCTGCATTTTAAAGTGTAGCTGTAGATATATTTAATTATCATTGTTAACAAAGCTTTTGAGGAACAGATGGACTTTTCATTGTTCTCTAAATGTCAACAAGTAAAGCCTTGGTAGGCCCCAAAGAGGAAGAACCATTGCACAGCTGAGAGCTTCAGATGAAAGTGCTTTGTTCTGTGCTTGCAGCCCTGAAAGCAGGGCTGGCTGGTGCCAGTCCAATGCTTCTGTTGATTTTTTTTTTTTTTTTTTTTAACACTCAAGACTGCTGGATACTGAGATGTTTCTTTGGGAAGAGAGGACTTACATAAACTGGTGTTGGCCTACATCTTGGATGATACTTGACTGAACATCAGGGGCCAGTGCGCTCTCTGCTGCTACTGTAGGGAAGAATTCAAGTGATTAGGAATAATGTGTAAAAATTAAGCATGAAACAGCAGTGTTGTATTGTGGCAAAAGAAGAAAATGAGTGTATATAGAAATTGGAGGTTTTATATAAGGTGCAAAGTAATCTGTACCCTTTGTTCAATACTGCTGGTGTATTGGCTCATTGTCTAGTGTTAGGGTCTGGGTGCTGCATTTCAAGAAAAATGTGGACTAACTGTGGCAAATTGAAAATAGAAGGGAAATAACTCTTTGTCTAGAAAACATGACCAGTTCCATGGTGTGAGGTATGAGGAATGAAGATTGCCAAGAGGCATGTCTTGAAATGCTTAGAGTCAAATAGAAATACAAAAGTGGAAGGAAGTAAATTGTTCTTTGTGTTCGAGGTGAAGTGGATAAATTACACTTTCGTGTAGTTAGTGGCTTAAATACAGTAAGAAAAGTAAAAGATAGGAAGAAAATACTTTTCTATTGTAAGGATAGATGGCCTGGAACAATTTGTCTGTGGAGGTGTGGAATTGCCCATATAGGGGACTTTTATAAACAGTTCAAGCTGATAACTGCCAGGTACTTTTTGGACATAGTTGGTATTACCTTGTTCCAGAAGAGTGTGTGAATAAACTCTACAATCTTGCCAACTCTCTTTCATCTCACTTGTCTGTAATTCTGTGAAGCTGCATGTTGAGTGCCAGGACCTGAATTCAGCACAGTCGAATGATCCCATTCAGATGTCAGAATATGCTTACAGGAGTGTGAAAATGCCCATATGGACAGTAAAGCCTTACAGATTTGGAAGGGTAAGCTTAGACTAATTCAAGTTTGAAGAGCTCTCAGGAGGTCATCTGATCCAACCTCCCACTCAAAGCAGGGTCAAAACTAAATTCAGGCAAGGTTGCTCTAGCAAGTTAGATCTTGGAAAAACCCCTGAGGGTGGAGAGTCCTCAGTCTCTCTGGACAACCAATACTTGACTGTCTTAATGGGCAAAATTTTTTCCTTATGCCAAGTTGGGAAGTCTCTTGCTTGCAGTGGTTTATGACTACTGCCTCTTGTCCTCCTGATGTGAGCCTCAGTAAGGAGTCTAGGTCTGTTGTCTTGGTAATCTTTTGTATTGGAATACAGCAGGCAGGGCCTAAAAGCCAGTAAGATGTTGAAGAGGTCTGTGCCTATGGTCCGTTGGAAAGAGTGAGGTACGGCGGACAGCTTCAGCAAAGGGGGTGCAGCCTCTTCTCCTGATGAGTTCTGAATATGATAGAGCACGTTCTTGGTGGACTGACAGCTATCCAGTGGTGCTGGTGATATAGCTGGTATTAGGAGGTAATGCGTTGTAAGCGTACGCATGCTTACATGTAAGCATGTAGTACTGGAAGCTTTTGCTTGTTTGCATGGTTTCTATATTCTTTCTGTTCTAAAGTCTATTCTTTCCCCTCATCCAACCCTTCCCTACCTGTCTTGAAGGCTATTTCATGGTACATGGAACATTGCTGCTGTGAAGGCATTTGGAATGTGATTCAGTCTACTTTCCTCTTCTCTCAGCACGAATGTCTGGAGGTCAACTTCTGCCTGCTTTTTTTCTCTGCCACAATTTAAGCTCACTTACTGCTTTGTCCAAGCTGACTAGTGAGAATTATTAACCTCCAGCACTGTTTAATGTTTCTGCGCTTTTCAGATATTCATGCTTTCCACAGCTACCTCATAGAATAATCGTGTCTGTTTCCCAGTTCCCCCTGGACAGTTCATGTTACAGTCTTTCAGTTCTTCTGGCTTGTTCAAACAATCTCTTCTGTAAGTCAGAAAGAAATGCAGACAAGTGTCAGTGGTTTATCCCATGAAGCACATGATAATCTTGTGAATACAACCCAAAGCATCAGTTACTTACCTTGGAACAGTTTCTTATGATTTCTTAGAAATGAATTATAATTTGTGTTATTTTTTGTCTTATCTATTAAAAAATGGATTTGAAAGCTGTATTTCTTTCTTTGGGTTTGTGCGTACATATAACGTGTCTGGAGCACTGGGCAAAGTTAACATTCAGCTTGGTTTGTATTGTTGGACCTCTGCCTAGTATTCGTGTAAGAGTTGTCTGGTTGAAGTTCAGTCTGTTTAAAACATAAGAGTTTATTGGTAGACTGAGGAAAGTACTTTTGATTTCTCAGATTGCAGCTAGGAAATGCTACTGACTTCCACGTTTTATCAGAAATGTCAAGGAAATTTGACTAATTGTAGTCTAGCCAAACAATTGGATGCTTTTTTTATAAGTGTATTCTGTTGTTTATGCATGCATTTTTTCATCTTAAGATTGAACTTCATTTGGGCAAGGCTATATGTCTAATCAAGGAATATCCAGTGGGGCAGAACACTTGTAACGTACTGCACTGTTTTAGTGAGTGTTGTTCTTCTGTTTTGTTGTCTTCTTGGCATAGAGGGGGATGGTCACTCCAGCACAGCAATGTGTGTGAGAGGTCCTCTCCTTTGCTCAGAAGTTACATGAATTGGCATTGTGTTATGTTTCCATTCTGAAAATAAAAAAGTAAATGTGAAGATCCTGACTGTTAACCCACTTTCTGTTCACAGTAACAACAGTGCTACAATTTTAATTTAGTGTATTAATGCATTAAATGTGGTAGTGATAGTAACTGTATTTCAAATACTAAATTTATAAACTTGTTTTTCTTGAGTCACATGCTGTTTTTTGTGGGGTGTAGGGTTTTTGGTTTGTTTCTTCCTTGTCAGCTAATAATGCTTTGGCCAGGTAGTCATCTTGCATCTTTGCAAGATCTGGCTCCAGCTTCTGAATGTCAGGTCCCTCAGAATGGCTCTGGGGGTGGCAGTCAAATACTCAAATCCAATCAGTTTAATGCATGATTTTAAGTTATGTTGTAACCCAGGATTTCAGGTATTAATGCATTCAACACGTTGTAGGACCTTTTCCCTCTGAGTCATTTTACGTTTAAAGTGCAATATATAAATTTAGATTATTGAGGTTTATTTTTTTTTATCTCTTTGTCCTTTGAGCCTGAAAGCTCCATCTCTGGAGATCTTAAACATAGATGGGGGAAACATCAGAAGGAAAACTGCTAGGCTAAAACCAAAGGCACGGATATACTAATGTGTGAGCACTAGTGTTGGTTGATGTAAAATGATACTGGATGGATAACTTATAAGGTACTGCTGGGAGAGATAGTTGAAAGAGACTTTTGTATTTTAAGCGGCTGCAGCTGTTAAATAGTTCTTAGGAGTTCTCTGGATATGCAACTACCTGTTGAGGTGGCTGATGCCATATACCCTATGTAGACCAGTGTCCCCGCTTCTGTATGCCAGCATGAGCAACTTTCTGGCTGGGAGACACTGGTCATCTTGCTTACGAAGTTGGAAATACTTAAATAATCTGTGTGACTTGTTTTAGGGGTGTTTTTTTTTTGTTTTTTTTTTTGTTTTTTTTTTTCACCATAGGGCAAAGCTACAAAATCTTGGACATCTGCTGCTGTTTATAGTGTCAGCTCTGGTATTGGAGTATTAATGATCCCCTCTTCTGAGTATTCATTCAGTATTTAATCTGCTGGGGATACTCTTATTGCTTATTGTTCTAGATATGATTGGAGAACGAAGGTAGGGGATGTATAAATGGAAAAGTTTTGTTGCCAGAGGAAATGGACTTTCAAAGCTCTCCCTTTCTTCCCCACAGCAAGGTAGGAATGGCAAGAGGGTGTAGAGCCAGGGACTTTTCAGTTTTTCTGTGAAGTCTGAAAGGTTCAAGGACAGCTAGAGATCCTTTACTTTGTTCTAATCCCCAAATCTTTCTGGATGTCCTTATTATGTGCTATTAGGTACTGGAGTTGTGCTGCTCAGTGTGCTTGTGACTGATGCAAAAATCTCAGGAGAGCTACAGATTGCATGAAGACTTCTCTTATTTGGGGAGTAGGCTCTTGTTTTTTAAAAAGGAAAACCAATTTTTTTATGCTTTCTTTTGGTCAGGTTTGTCTGAGTCCTGGTTTATTTTTTTTCCTTTAAATTGTTAGCTAAGGACTTAAATAGGACTTAAAATATCAGCTTTTTTAAAAAACAAACAAACAAAAACCCAAAACCCAACACCAAAACAAACCCCCAGACATTGTTCCAGGAAGAATTGCTAGGGGTACCAATGCTAGCATTCCTGCTGTGACAGCAGGCTTTAGATGGAGAGTCACTGCTGTACTATTTTCTAACTGCTGAGTCTTTGTATTGCTCCATTTTTGCTGCCTTTGCAAGACCCCTCTGCCAGCACTGCTGCTGTAGATTAGAGGTCAACAATCTAAATGTGCTGCTTTGCGATGGCTGCCTGGGAAGACACGGTTGAAGTCTTTTCAGTCTGAATTGAAAACTGTTTGTGATACCTCCAAATTAGGATGATGGTGGGTCATATATAAAAGACACAAGCAGTTGTGTACATTTTTGATCCATTTTGATGCTGATAATCTTATCTGACATATAGTGTAACGCCAGTCCAATGGATTTGATTGAGAATCCAATTACGTGTTTAGTTAAAACCATGATTGTAAGTGAAGTGCAACCAGTCCTGACCTCAAACTGCAAAAGGCAGGGAAATCCTCTCCTTTCATTTGTTCCAGGTAATCCCGTTCCCTGAACTGAATCTGTCGCTCACTTAGTTTGAATTAGTCCTGTTCCCATTCTTCAGCCGCTGGTTCATAATTGAGTGGTCTAGAAATGGTTAACAGTGGTAAGTATGGTTGGGAAATAAGCTATTTGTAGTTTCTTATAGGCCCTGCTAATTATTCATGTGATGAGGCTTACATAAGGGCTGCATTGCAGTTGCACTTCATTTGATGACAGAGTTCTGTATTTCTGTGTAAACAGAAGTCAAGTGATAAGGCATGGGCAAGCAAAGTCTATAGTTGAAACCAGGGGGAAAACAATCTTTTCTGGGAGGATCTTAAGGTGGCACTATCTGCTTAACTGTCATGTTTCTTTTAAAAAAGAAAAAACCCTGACAGTATTTTATTAAAAAAAAAATAAACTTTTTTTTTTTTCAGAACTGAAACAGCCTTCATTGCTAACATTGTTCCTTGCTTTAGCATTTCTTCAGATTAAGTGGTGAAAATCAGCTAAATAGTACAATGAAGACTTTGTGTAACATAAGTTATGAAAATGTTAAAATTCAAAATGGTGCAGAATTTTTTCTCTCTTTAGCTTTGATACTGAAATTATACAAGGAGACTGTCATGGAAGAATTAGATGTACCTGCTTTAGAGAAAACTGGACATTCTAGAAAACATAAATAGTATCGATCTACTAACACCCTTTTAAAACCTTGCTTAACACTTCTGCGCAATTTGCATATAATACCAGTTAGCCTATGGAGTTTTGTGTAAATATTCAACTTTTCTTTCTAGATCCCTGTCACCTTAGCTGGAATATACAGCCTTCTACCTCTTCTCCCCACCCCCCAAATATTGTTTGTAGTGCTAAAGGAAACTATTTCAAGTGGAAACAAGGTTGGCCAAAACACTAGAGCTTTTTTATTGGTTATTGCTGTATGATATTTTTTTCTTTTGGGGCTTTTTTTTTTTCTTTGTGGTTTAGTGTGAAAGCAGTGGTAGTATGTGGTTGAAGCTGAGTGCAGCAATGGAGTGAAAGTCATATATTGGTGTGGGAGGCAGCTGCCTGATTCATAGCAGTTGGCGATGTGAAGTTTGTAGCTTGTGTCTTCTGACTTCTTGGTGCTGGTGAGGAAACAGTCTGAAACAGCTTTAAAGTTATACATTTATTAAAAGCTACAGACAGATATATCTATCAATGTATGACCCTTTATGAAAGCTTTATATAAGCCTTAGCATAAGACCCTCCCTGGCCTTTAGGCACTACCAGTATGCCATTATTGCATTATTTTGTGTGAACTCATAGTTTTCCATTTCCTGGCAAAGTTTTTTTTTTTGTTAGCTTAGGTGTTGATCCTGGAAAGCCTTGTGTATGCCTCCCTTCATGCACTGTCCTGTTAGGTCTCATTTAAGCCAAAGGAACTCTTACCTTGTCTGATGTTAAGTGCTCACAGGAATTAGGTATTTGATCACAAGTCTTGTGGCAGGGACTGTAGCCATCTCAGTTGGTTTTACTGTAGTCCTGATATGTAAACAATTACTGTAAGCTTAAATTTCTAAGGCAATTTGAAACAGTTTATTTTATGTAAGAATACTTGTTTTGAAAGCATCTGTGCTACCTCCAGTGCATGAGGGACTATGAACTCTTATGCAGACAAACCACAAGTGGTTTGCATTGATGATTTCTGAGAGCAGCTGCGAAATGCCCGATGGAGAAGTGTTACGTGCCAAGAAGAGCTGATTTAATTCAGTCAAGACAAAGAAATGGGTTTTGACCCTGAAGAGGCTTGTCAGGACAAACTTTTCTTTCTGTCCCCAAGGAGCTGCAGCCAAGTGTTCAGCAGACAGAGATGGTCCCAGGATCAGGTGTTGCTGCTTTGTGTGCCCTGGGGCAGCAGGAGGCTGGCAGAGCAGTGCCCAGCAGCTGCACGCAGAAGAGGATTGTTCCAGAAATGGAGGAAGAGACTCCCATGCCTCTAATGTAAAACTGAAAATTGAGAGAATGGCTTTTAATCATCTGTGTGAAGTACCTTGTGGCATGATTTTTTTATATATATATATATATATATATATTTTTTTTTTTTTTTAGTAAAGTGACTTTGCTTTAATGGTTTTGGAGTTCTGGTTGGATTTGTAATCTAATCGGGGAACCTGAGGCCTAATGAAAAATTAAGCCTACAGCCAGAATGGGAAGCAGAAAGTACTTGGCCTCGATTTTACACCAGCGTAGATATCAGTTGTTTAAAGCAGATACAAATAGCAAGGAAGTAGCCAGTTCTTGCTAGATTTTATTCACAGTGTGTATGTCATGAGTTAACTGTGTAGTTGAGTTGTGAACCTGTCAGTTTACGTTGTGGTGAATTACCAGAGTACGCTTCTTTCATGGACATGCTCTGTCCTGGAGCTAAAATTTTGCTGTAATGGCGTTGCCAGTATTATTATTAGTAGTAGTAATTCCAAACCGTATGCTGGCTAGTGGAGTGAGGTCTGTATGCTAGTAGCAATTAAAACAGGAGAATGATTGTATTTCCACAAAGATTTCCATACTGAATTTGCTCAGCGTAGCCTACAAGGACTTTCTACCTGCCTGGAATTGGAAGTTCAACTGTTAGACAATCAGACAGTCTTTTCTATTTCATATGTTATCAAAGGTCAAGAATATGAAATTAGCCCATACTTTCCTGATCAGGTAGCAGGAACAGCACTTCCTGTTAGATTAAAATATCCAGTGATATGTTGGATGTTATAGTCAATAAGTTATTTGTATAGTTTTAACTGTTAATGGAGAACTAGTAGATGTAATATTGAAGCACTGCATCTTAAACTTTAGTCGGTTGATAAGCCTCAGTTAACATCGAGGATGTTCTTCTCTACTGGCAATGGGGAAATTGAGCACCTTAGGCAATGTGGAAGAAGCAATAGTGGCTGCAGCTTTTTGCCCAATATAATTATCTTTGCCCAAATCAAACAAGGGGTTAAAGTATTCCAATTACTCATGTATTTAGTAAAATATGAAAATATTTAGAAAGTTTCTGGTTTATCAGCCAGAAATTTATTTTCCATGCAGTATCCACGTTTAGACACAGAACTTCATTTTAACCAAATTCTGAATTTTCTGCCAGAACTGTTTTATTAAAAAAGCTTTTGATCTTGCTGGTTTCTTGTCTGTCTTCAGGGCAATACATCTGAGTGTGTGCTACAAGTGTTTTCTTCTGTGAGAACTGAAGGTACATAAAAGTAGAGAATTGGACTTGTCTGAGGAGCTACTACCCTGCACTTCTGTAATTCCATGTATACATTGTCTTGTAACTTCTTCTGCATTACTTACTTCCCTCAGACTGGAGAAAAGGCTGAGGATGTGAAATGGTGGCAGCTTGGCCCTTGGTGCAGATATTACTGCAGTGGAGAGCTCTCTTCCTGCTAGCCTTGGGAGGTGAGGTTGTGTGTGGAAACTGGCTTTCCTGTGAAGTTCCAGATTCCAGTGGATTTTTTGCAGAGACAATGTTGAGCAAGGCCTGATAGCCTTCACAGCGGTATCAACTGCAGACTTCTTTCACTAGTCAGCTGTAACCAGTCCCTTTCTTTTCACTTGTTTTGTTATTTAAGCTCCAATTATTTCAGCTTTCCACTGGTATTTACATGTAAATGCTAAATATTCTCACATTAACAAAACATTTCTTTTTTTTTTTTTTTTTAATTCCTGTCCCATCTCCACCACACCTGAAAACTGGATTGCAGTTAGCAGAAGAAAAGATTATGGCCAGTTGATAACCCAAGCTTTGCACCTGGTTGAAACCTCATGGAGACTGTTGTTAGAATTAGTACCAAGAGACTTGCAACCATCTCAAGTGTTGAGGGGACTGGAGAATGGAGGGGGGGAGTTTGGGGACTGTCAGTTTATATTTGCCTAATGCCTGCTTGCAACAAAAGAACATCCAGCATAGTCCTGAGCAATCAATTTGGAGCATGACTCAGTGTGGGGAAAAATGCTACCTACTGAATTTCTAGCATAGTTTCCTGAATTGCCCTGACTTTTAACTAACTTTTTGGAGGCCTTCTTTTAAAGCATTGTCTGAAGCCAACAAAGAGCAGCGAGGTGATCAGGTCTTCATAGGGCAGCTGAATACAGTGTCACTGCATAGGAACAGAAGGATGGAAAAACTGATCTTTAATTTTTAATGCTGTTGTTGCTATCGTGGATGTTTTTGCAACCTTGCAAATAAGGTGAAGAGACATGAAGGAAAGAATTACAATTGGGGGTTGACATTCAGACTTATAGAAATGTGTATCTGAACCAGAAGGACTGAAGAAGGTGGATAATGTTCTTCCTCTCTGGTTTGCAAGTCTTAAAACAGATAGTACTAAAAAAAGCAAGTGGGTTATTTCTCTTACTGCACAGCTAGGATTTACCAGCTTGGAGCTTTCAGTCACTGCTTGAACAGTCTACCTTCTGTTTTGAAACAGAACAACGTTTGTTCAGTAGAAACAGTCAACAATAAATACGAAGAAATTCTGTAGTTTGCTTTGGAACTTTGTGGATCTGGTGTTATGGATACAACGCTTTTTTTCCTTTTATTTTTTTTTTGTACAAGGAGTGGCAGAAAAGTCATACAGTGGTTTTTGTTCCAAGAATGTTGCACTTAAAATTAACAGTGAAGGCACTATTCAGAGCAGATTACTGAAACGTTGTTTTTAGCTGTCTTGTCCCATTGTGAAGTGTCTAGTTGTTATTTTAGTAGTGTTAGCTAAACAGTAATTTCAGTAATGATTAATGACAACTTGTAATTTTCTCTTAACTGACCTGATCCTCCTTTTATTTTGTGGTATTATTTAACTGTTGTTACTTGGGAAATGGCTTGTAGCTTTAGCTATAATAAGTAGGTCAGTAACTTTGTGTTTTAGTTAAATGAAGTTGGTGAAATGTAATTCTTGGACCTGTGGCTCATAAGTGTAAAGTAACCAGCTGCCCTAGACTTAAGAATATATAACTGGAAAGATAAATTCTGTGTATGGAGGGGAAATAAATGAAACCAAATTTCAGAGCTACAGTAGTCTCGGCATGAATGTGTAGTGATTTCAGGATTGTATCTCCAAGGTCTTGGAGAGTAAGTGTATGTGTGTGGGTAGGTGGGTGTGTGTTTGTGAAAGGAAAGGGAAGTCTGGGTAAGGGAGGCAATAATTAAGAGTTCTTTGCTGCAGACATAGGAATCCCTTTTAAATTTATTTAAAAATAACAGAGTACATCTTAAAAGTTAGGCTGTTCTGAAGAAGTGGTGAACTTCTAGAATAGGCATATATTTAACTGTTAAGAGGAAGAAATTGGATGAAGCCTAGTGTTGGCATGACTGATAGGTTTTTGGTCATCTGGATAATCTTGCGTTACATCAGTTTTTCTCTCCTATTCAAAAAATTGTTTTCCTGTAGTGAATAAACATAACTTTGCTTGTTTCTGAATATACTTGTGGTACTTATTCTTGATTTCCCTAAAGGTACTGGTAACTTGGAATGTGAGGAAGTTCTGGAATGTATGTACTTATTCTTAAAATATTTCACTTAATTGTATGAAATATTTTTCTTTTAAAGTTATTCCTTTGACTTTACAGGTAAAGCAGATTCTTTTGTGGGGGTGTGCAGAAGTACTGTCGTTGCTCTGCAAGTAGAAGTGTTCAGGTTTTGAAAGAGAAAGCCATTGTCAATTCTGTGCCTTTAATTGAAAATACTACGTGGGCATCATTCGTTGGTGTACTGTGATGCTGTTGGCAATGTTTTTGAAACCAGCTGTCTCACAAAACTGTGGTTTGTTGTTTTTTTTTT
>VXBH01001016.1:241047-264106 GCA_013400035.1 Rynchops niger
TTTTTGTAGAGTTTGACTCTTGTAACTATATAGTAGTTACAAACGTGCTTTTTATAAAGAGTTAACACCATCTGCATTTTTGTTGAGTGGCATACTTTTTACATCTTGGTGTGTTTGGATGTGTTATGCTGATTGCACCCTGGTTTACAAAAGGTATCCAGATTACCTCCAAATCCCTGAACTCTAAATGTGACCAAATTTAGGCTTGCAGGTGCCCAGATTGTTATTTTTTGTGTTTTTATTTTTTCTTTGGTGTGTGGTTTTTTTTTTTTTTTTAATTCCTTCCCACTTTCCCCTTACACCTAAATAAATGTTATTCTGTATCTTGGTAAAGCAGCAGTGACTGCAGTATTTTGAGGGATTGGAGACCTCATGTTCACCACAGAACAGTACTGTCAAAAGTAATATCTCAGCTGAATTCTTGCACTCTAAAATTTTTGGAAGCAAAATGTGTCTGAAATACTGGCAGCACTTGTCATCATGACTCATTACTAGGATGCTGAGCTGTGCACTCTTCAACAAGCTTTCCTTGAACTCTCTTTTGATTAAGTTTTTTCATCTTAAGTTATGTATAATGACATTTGTTTAGTAGATTTAATCTCTGTTAAGCGTTCAGTCATATAGCAGAAAGATGCTACAGAAAGTGTATTCTTTTTCCTGATACTGCCCTAATTACATAATTAATACTAGGAGCTGGTAAGCTTTACCAGTGGCATGACTCAGCCACTCCTTACAGCTACAGGCTCCAGAGCAGGAATGATGAGAGCTGTTAATTTAGGTGTTAAAGCTACGTTTTGGAGGAAAACATACCATAATTTGCAAAGGAAATATAGGGTGCCATGCTCTTTCTTTTGTATATTGAATTGCTTTCTTCATGAATCCTTATCCACAGATAAGCTCAATTGCCCAGTTGTCCTCCTTGTATCCATGAATGCAGTAGTTGTAGACACTGGTTTGGGGATGCACCAGTAGACCTCTCTTGCCTCTCGAATTTGTGACCTCTCTGTTCTTTAAGCACTTGTTCGTGCTCCCTAATAAGGAAAGACAGCCTCTCCAGGCTAATTAGCTACACAGAGATCAGGTGTCTGTAGTCCCTTTCAGCACTGGAGCATGTTTGATCCGTGATTGCTGGGACCAAGGTCTCTATTCTGCAACTTTACTGCATGATACAGATGTGCTTGCGTTCCTGCATGGTATAAAATTAATCTTGAGCTTTAGTTTTATGAAGGCCTAACTCCTTGTTTCATTTCTTGTTAATACACTGTAAATACTTCAAGTCTTAATAAATTAAACTTTGCTGCATTTGCTTAGATCTCATTTTCTCTAAGATACCGTGTTATTATTTCTCTTCTGGCTTTCTGAGAGTGGTGAGATGTAACACTAAATGTTCACAAAAAAAACCAAGGCAAGTAGCACAATTCAAAAAAAATCTGTTCGGCTTAGAAATGTTGTTTCCAATATCAGTTTAGTTGTAATCAAATTGCACTTGGATTTGGAGGGGTGCCAGTTCTGTGCTTGGCAGGCACGTGGAAGCTTATGGTAGTGCTACTTTTCTATTGCAGCTGACCTTGTCTTGAACTAGAAATAATCAAGGTCTGTACAAATCCTGCAACACAGTCCCCCTTCTCTCTCTCTTTCAAGAGTCAAATTGTTCTTGAAAGCTGTGGATTTCTTCACTCACTAGAGAGTAAATTAGTCCAGGAGAAATCACAAGAAGGAGGTTTGGATGAAAGCATCCATTCATGTTATAAGGAAAGATGTTGGAGGTTTACTAGATGTACTGGAAGGTGTGTTAGCTCTTCTCCGGGAGGTGGGGACGGGGAAGGGAGCCTGCGGGGCGGTAGGTCTGTGTGAGGGCAGGCTTGGGCCTTTCCCCTCCCTGTGTTTTCTTTTCTTGGCACAAGCACAGGACTGTGCGTGTCAGTGTGAGGGTGCCATCTGCACTGCACAGCCCGCTAGGCTGTTACAGAGTTGCACAAGCACTAGTCTGAAATCATACTGCCAAACTGTTTTCTGGCTAGCCATGGTGGCTGCCCGGAGATGCAGCTATTGTACGGTGCGTCAGGGACCGAGCGGAGGCTGCAGCCTGCGAAACCGCCTCGGCCTGGCACTGCGGATGTAATCCCCAGCATGAACAGCTAATGGGTAGAGGAGCTGATCAGACTCAAGCTGCTGACAAGGGTAATTGTTTTATGAAATTAAATTAGTGTTTAAAAATAAGAATAATATTTTAAAAAGTAGCTGTAGAGATTGTGTGTAGAGGAGGAGAACGGGACAAATCTAGTTACAGCAGTGATATATCTCCTCAACTTTAATTTAATTCCAGTTTTCTGTTTGCTGCCTACTCATTATGTGCAAACTGGAAATGACAGTCTGCAGCACTGAAGCAAAGTATTCTGCATGTGTATTTTGGAATAGGATTTTTTTGTTTGCTTGCAGTAAAATAAGTTAGCTACTGAAAATGTAAAATCTTGGAGCCATTTGGTAATTTAGTGGCTGATTTTGCTGGGTGTTTTAAGCTAAGGGCTTAATAGTCACGTTTAATAGCTAGACATGAATTGAAGTGAAGCTGATACCTTTTTATCAGTGTCTTAATAGGACTTTGGAATAAAATCTGGATCACATAGATGCCACTCTGGCTTCTGCCACAGTCTTTAATACACTTTTAAGTCCAAGAGCTATCCAGGAAGTTTTATTTCTGTTTTTTTATGCCAGACTTGCATCAAGATATCTGCTTGACGTGCCTGAAAGTTTCCTGGTGTCTAAAGGCAAGCACTGATACACGTTCAAAACACCTGTCTCACTTGTACTCGCCCGGGGAGCTGGGGCGAGTTAAGGGCAAGTAACTCCAGGACTCTGCCTGGTTTCCGTGGGCTCCGGGCACACACAGCACCTGCTGGCAGCGCTGAGCTCAGTCTGAACTGTGGCAGCCATGGCAACTTTGGAGAAACATTGGTGGGAGCAGTGCCCAAGTCTTGCGTAAGAGCGATTGAGTTACAGTGGCAGGGAGCTGGTGCTTGTGTCCCTGGCTGGGTGACTGGCATGTGCCCCTGCCTCTCGCAGGTGAAGCAGGTTCTCAGGGTGGGAGCTGAGCCATGGCGGGAGGAAAGGTTCAGCAATGGGCTGGGTGGCCAATTGCCACAGCTTGGCTGCTGAGCAGCGTCTCGTATAATTGCTATAGCTTGCATATCTGCAATTGCATGTCCTTTTTACGTCTTAATACCAGTATGTATAATTCTTATAATTCTAGTGATTGATATCATTAATATGAAATTGTATCATTAACTGATACCACTGAATACTAATGATTCAAGCATCCAGAAACGGAGTTAGTCTTTCTGCAGCAGTGGCACTGTCACAAAGGTACTCTGGATTTGTCCTGCATTTTGTTTGCTTTTATTTATAAGGATGGCTTTTATTCCATTATTCCTTCAGTCGTTGAGGTATTTTATGAAGGCTTCTTCCTTCTGCCATTGAAGGCCATCGAGGGCTACTGATAGTACAGTGTATTTATGTCTTGTTCAGAGACAACTGCCTAGCTGGCACTTAAACAGGAAAGCAGGAGAAGACAAATCATCTGGACTTTACCTGTGGTTTACTGTAACAGTGTAGGGGGTTGTTTTGATGCTAACCTCATGGAGAGATCGCTACGTGGTATGATTTGTAGGCATTGGGTTTGAATTTAACCTGTACATGGCTTCACTCTGAAGTGGAGTTAAAAAAAAAAAATCATTGTGATATTTCTTCAGAAGGAGTTGCGTTGGAAGGTTAGGTATTGACTTGTACATTTACACTTTATGTTATGAGAAGTTGGGGTGTGTGTGTTTCTAGAGTTAAAAAGCAGGGTAAAAGCATACTAAAACAACTCTCAGAATTTTCATATTTGTTTCTCTGGCCACCAAAAACCTCATTGGAAATGCTAAGAAGGACATTACAGAACTACACCTACACTAAAGGTTACTGAATGATAACCCAACAAATATAAGCATTTTTTACCTGTAGGTGTTTAGCACCACAGACTATGTTGCCACAGGCAGCAGAGGTGCAGGGGCCGTTGTGCCGAGATGCGCCAGCATCAGAACAGAAAACCTTAATGACTGATGGTTGCTGGCATGAGCAGAAAGCCTTGTTCCTGCATCCTTATTGCTGTGTTTAAAAAGAGGTAGACCTGGCATTTGTCACATATCAGCCTCTTTCATCTTCTTAAACCTCACTGAGAGGTAAAGAGTTAATATAGCAATCAGCTCTTTCAGATGAATGCATTCAGATGCTACGTTTGTGGTCTCCTTTGGAAGTGCTGATAACCAAGCATGCTTCCAATGTGTGTTAGCGAAAAGACTGAAAGGTTTATGCAAGCGGAAGTCTAGGTGTCTGTTGGATGAAATCTGTTCAGCTTTCTTTACTCCCTCCTTGTTGTGAAGGAGCATGTGTAATGGAAGTGGTTTGATGAGCGTAAATGTAATGGAATAGAAAGGAGAGGGAATCATGATGCCAAAGTAATGGCAGGAAGTTTTCTTTTTTTCTGTTTTTGGAGAGCTCTTGTTTGTTTTTTTCCCAGTTTATATTGCCTGCTACAATTCATTAAATGTTTTATTAGGTGCTCTTGGATTTAATGTTTCGTATACTCACATGTGAAACTTAACTGCATGAAATTTAATAGGCTTAGTGTAGTGAGAGGAGTATTGGATAGTCTTGGGTTTACAGGTCAACTTGTTTCCTGCTAAGCATTGCATGTGGTTTGAGTGATGTTTGAATTTATGCTTTTCTGAGCAAGGTGAACGCAGTCCTTCTCCCACAGCAGAGTTTAATGAAAAAGAACTTTACATGGGACTTCATTGTTATGTCTTCTTCTTTTCAATGCTCAGCTTCTGGCTAGTTATTGCTAATCTGTTTTGTTTTATTTTTTTCCATAAAACAAGAATAATTTGATGCTTTGCCCTTTCTAGGTCACTCTTAGAAGTTCTTGTTTGCTTATTGCTATTCTGTGCGGGTGCTGAGAAGGTATATGGTAAATGTCCTGATTACTCTTCGTTAGAGTAATATTTCCAATACTTCACATGCAAACAAAAAAATTCACTGCTCTTATTTTGTTTAGTATATGAAATGAGATTAAGGGGTGGCTTGATCATAGATGCGTGGGAGGGAAAATTAGATAAAGTGGAGGTTCTTAAATGAACGGAGAGAGATAAAATTGTTCAGTAGCTGAAAGGGGATGTGTGTGTATGTGTATCTATCTATACCCTTATATATCCATATATATCTAGATAATATATATTTAAATCACTGGGACAGTTTCCCATCCCTAGAAATAAAGTAAGACAGGATGTTTGAAGGGATATTATGATATTATCTAGTTTAAACAGGCATCAGTTCTGGGAAGTCTAATGTCTTGCATAACACAAGGTATTGACCCCATGACTGCTGTAGTCCCTGAACTGTATTATCTGAGTTTCTTCCAGCCAACAATATTTTTAGCAGAGGCATTGTGCACTTATTCTACTGAGAGATTAGTTCCAGTACAATACAGTGCATTACTGTGCCACCAGTAGCTATTTTAGCCCTCCCTAATTAGACAGCTTGTCCCAGTGTGCTGAGGCAGAATAGATTTAGGGGATTAAGTCTCATGTGTGTGGCCTGGAGGTTCTGCAAAGTATATGTAAACAAGAGTTGGGTGTGTTTATGCTTTGGAGAGGAGGAGAGGGAAGGATGCAAGGCAAAACATTGTTTGGAAAGTTGCTACATCTAAGAAGATGTGATTGGAAATATGTAGAAAACACCTGATTGTGTATAATTAAGAGAGTAGCCTGAAAAACAGGTGAGATGGGGCCATGTAGAAGACAAAATGGGTGCAGTCAAATTGGTCTTGGAGAAAAATCCCAGTGGCAGACTGCCAGGCTGGGAACTGGGCAAGGAGAGTTGACCAAAGTGAACTCTTTCACATTTTAAAGCATGGGTGCTGCCTGCTTTGCTGACAGAAGTGACCGCATTAAGACAAGGAAAAATTTGACTGTAAGCAGAAGGAAAAATCACTTTCCTGATTGATGTGTGGGATGGTGGAGGAGGAAGTGTTCCTGGAATCAGTGCTGGAGCAGAATCTGACTTGCATGAGGACTATTACTTGCTGGACCACCCATTCAGTGTGAATAGTAAGACTTCGGGAGCCATGAGGTTCAGGCATCGGCTCACATTTAAGTGGCCAGAAGTCAGGTTGAAGGTGAGCCATTTGTTGCTTACTATTAAGGTCATCATGTTAGCTTGGCACTGAAATGATCAAGAGAGCTATACAAACTTCAGAGCATGAAGTAGCCCTTGATCAGACCTCAGGCTGGGTGTTGAAGGCCTCTTGTCTGCACATCTCTTTTGTGGAAGATGTCTTTCAAACTTGATGTAGCTGAGATCTCTCTCTGGTTGCTACCTCCCAACTCTGTGGCAGGATGGGACATTGTGTGAGAGTAATTACAAAATAAGAAGGGGAGTCTGTCTTTGGGGTGAAGGTTTCCTGATGTGGTGAGACTTGCTTTTTTTTTCCTTTGTGTTGCATATGTGCTGGTGAAATGCTACTTTCTCTCTTAGTGGTGCCTTCAAATTTAGTGATGTCAGGGCACCGTCATCGCTGCTTTGTCTCTGGATGTTATGTTACAACCCAAGCAAAGTGATTCAGCCGGTAACAAGCTGCTAGTAGTCACACAGATTCCCATCAGCTCAGCTGGTCTCTGGAATGGTATCTTGCTGTGGCCTGATTATGGTCATACATAATGCACTTGAAGCTTGCTGTTGTCCTGGGTTTTATAGCATCAGAGCACTCGGAGGTGCTGCCTGGCTGCAAGGCAGGGAGCTGGCTGGGAGGATTCTCATGGGAAGTCTTCGAAGGCTGACATTGAAACTGTTTGTTTGACAGTCCTGTCATCACTGTAATAATTATCATGCAAATTCTTGATATTTTAGGCATGCTGTTTCTCTTTGTGGTCACTCTGAGCCTTTACTTAGTATAAAGGAGAAAATTATTCAGCACCTGTCATAATTGCATCAATTCCTCAGTGTAGAAAATTAATTTTGAACTTTTTTTAAAAAAAAGACGGAATTAAAATAAATGGAGAAAACTTATTTTTTTTTAGTTGTCAACCTTCATCATTCTACAAGACAGTGCTAAAAGCCTTTCAAAACTGGGGAAGAAGTTGGGTTTTTGGGAAAGTTGAGTTTTTGGGATCCACAAAAGTTTACTTAATTTTGAAAAGTTTCCATCTTGATTTTTTTTTTTTTTTTTTTTTTTTTTTTTTTTTTTTTAGAGAAGGCCTTTCTAGGATTTCTTGTGCTAGAAAACAATGGGAGGAGTACCTCTGGAGCTTTAGAAGCCTGGTTTAGAAGTGTTCATGCTTGTAAGAAGAACTGTTTGCTTTCGTGCTGTCTGCACTGGATTAGTGAAAGAATAAGAGTGACTAGTCTTAAAAAGAAGCTTGCCCTCTGACTTCATGGTATTAAAATAAGGCAGTGGAATAACCCACCAAGCTGGCATTTTCTAAGTATTAAGTGTTACAGGCAGCATACTACGAAGAGTTATGGGCCGAATGGACTATTTTTCCAGTTGTGGAGAGTGCTTTTAGGAAAGGCATATGATTGATTTCTGTTTGAAGGCTTTCTCTCCCTACCTAGAAATAAAAGCTATTTTATTAGAAAATCTTCATTGGTCTAGAAGAAAGTAACTTTATTACAAGCTTCAGTATGTGTTTCTCAGGTTTTGTGTTTAGTGGACATAGGTTCTAGTGGATCCAGTTGTTAGTGAAGGAGCTGTGTAACACCTGAATTATTTTTAGTGTTATTTCATTTAAGGGCGGCGGGGGGGGGAACCTTATGATAATTATTATGTTGTTAAAGAGAAAATCTGTGACCTATATTACACACTCTGTCGTTAAATGCAAATACTGTTTGTAGAATATTTGTGCCTATTTTACACATCATAATCATTGCTTTTAATGATACTCTTCAAAGGTTTGTTTAATTTCCACTCCATACTAGAAGGTATGCTGAACAAGGGAGGTACCTCCTGATCGTTAATGAATTTTCTGTAAAGGAATTAGTGTGCAGAAAACCTTACAAATAAATTATGGTTATTCTCTAGTGTCACACAGTGGGATAGAATGAAAACTTTAGAACAAAAATTCTGAAAAATACTCCTGACAGCGATGTACATGCCTGAGTGAAAAATTTGTAATCTGCAAGAAAAAGAAGATACATTGTACTCTGTGGGATTTTCTTACTGCATATTTCTCACTTGAACTAAAGTATATGTGTGCTGATGTAATTTGAATTAGTCTGCAGTCCACTCAGAGCTGTTGGAGACTAGCTCTCTCTGCATCAGCAAGCATTGGCACCGTTGTGGTAGATCAGTAGGTAGATTTGGGTCCTTATGTTACCATTAATTTTTGGAACAAGTCTCATGTGTTTGGACTGGAGCATTTTGGCTTAGTTTCCTCTAAAAGGGGTGTAATTTGTGCACACCAAAACTGGTCGGTGATTTAAACCAACTTGTGGTAAGTGAAGACGTTGGGGGACTTTCCTTCAAGACAGCACAGCTATTCCAAACCAAACACTGGTGTTGATATGGCCCTTAGAGTATCAAGTATGAAATTAATATATGTCTTTAAAGTATACTCTGTGTATACACATCTTCAACTTTGACATTGTGTAACTGAAAGAAGTCACACCGAGGTAAATACGGGTACTTGAATTTTGATATAAATGGAGAATCTATATTAAATATTCCATGATTTTTTTTGTATGTAGCTGTATACTGCTGATGTTTTATCACCCTTATATTTGTCCCCTGCTTTTTAAGCTGCACATATTTGATTTTTTTTTAATTTGTTGCCACTCTGAGAATTTGGAAACACTTTTTTTTTAATAAAAGGTAGTTTTTAAAACAAATTATTACCTAATTACAGCTAGAGTGATATGTTATGTTGGCCAGAGTTTTTCTTCCCAATAGTTAACCATTAAACCAATTGAATCACAAACTTCTACAATCTTCTCTAGTTGTGGTGCTAGTACATTAATTCAATTTTGACAAGACTGCAAGAGTATTTTAGTCAGTAAGGAATTCTTTTCAGATCTCTTACGTTGTTTGTAAGCTTCTCTTTCTGATGATGAGAATTTCTAATGGTTCTTTTTGTCTCTTCCAAAACAGAATTAGACCACAGCTAGCCAAAGAGAAGATTGAAGGATGCCATATTTGTACATCTGTCACACCTGGTGAACCTCAAGTGTTCTTGGGAAAAGATAAGGCCTTCACTTTTGATTACGTCTTTAACATCGACTCACAGCAAGAAGAGATCTATATTCAGTGTATAGAAAAACTGATTGAAGGTTGCTTTGAAGGGTATAATGCCACTGTCTTTGCTTATGGCCAAGTAAGCTTTACAGTTTTATTCTAAAGTATTCATTTTTGAATAAACAGTTTTTTGTAACTGATCTTTCTCTTAAATTTTTGAATGGATTAATCTGTTTTTTAATGTCTTAGTTTTATTTTAAATGAGATCCTGTAGGAGACTGTTTAGGAGTCTATATAGATTCTGTGTAGAATGGCAGTTGAAACACAGAAGATACGTATATATGTGTGTGTATATATATGTATATATGAAGTAGGTCTGAATTAATAGTAATACTGAAAATAGCATGAGTCCGTATAATTCCTGAATTTACCACAATGTAGCAATACAAATTAGTGACTTAATCAGTTGACGTATAGATAGAGGTTGTGCCGAGGTTCTTTTCTGAGCAATTTTCCATCCCTCTGCATTTTCAGACACTTTTGGGAAGAGGAGCTTTTTTTAAAATAGTACTAGGGAACTTCAGGCCACACTGTTTATTTGTGGGGAAAAATGTAGAGATCAGATTCCAAAGTCAGAGAGCTTTTCATAGAGAACACACCCTCTCAGTACACTGGGCACACATTTTGCTTTTCAAAGCTGAAATATTATTGAGTACAGTGAAGAGAATGCGTTATTGTCTTCTGAATATTCCTATAGGAGTTGATTGCATAAAATTTGGTCTTGGATGCTGAATTTCCCCACTGTTAAATGTCATATCTCAAGTTAGCTAAGTGAAGTCTAGTCCTAGTGAAACAAAGCAGTTTGCAGAGCCGGTTTAGTAGATTATGTTGTGATACTATCTTTGTCTTAGACTTGACTCACTAATTAAGTGAAAACACAACACTATCTTGTCTTCTAGAGGACTTCACTTTTAATTAAGCTACTTTCCTAGTGAGGGTACAGCTTGTATTCTTCAGTGCCGTCTATAAATTGAGAACAATGGTAATATTCTCCCTGAGATATTCAGACATCGTAATTAGGGAGCCATTTGATCTACCTCAGCAAGGAATTGCAAATGCTGCTTCTACCTTCAAAATATATGTTTTAATTAACAGTTTTGGTTGAAAACATTAACTATTCTTTTGACCTCAGAGATGACAGCTCAAGGCTGATGGAAGCAGCTTAGAGGAAGCTTGTAGGGGAAAGGTTATACAAGAACGCAGGAACCAGTTCAATTTTTCATGTGATCTGTGGATAAACAGTAGAGTTTGTCCAACTTCTGCTGCTACCCTTTTCTCAAATGGACGGTTATTGTGCATGTTAGTATTGTAAAGATGACAAACTGATGTAGTGGTCACTGTCTACCACTAGTGTTCACAAACTGCGTTTCTCTCTGATGATTTGGTGCTATTAACGTGCTCTTGTGAGTACTCCTCTTTCAATTTAGACAGGTGCTGGCAAAACATACACCATGGGCACTGGATTTGATGTCAACATAACAGAAGAGGAACAAGGGATTATATTGCGTGCTGTTAAGCATCTTTTCAGGTGTATTGAAGAAAAAAAACAAGCTGCTATTAAACAAGGACTTCCACCTCCAGATTTTAAAGTGAATGCACAGTTCTTAGAGGTAAATATGATCTGTGTTTGTGTAAATAACTTCATGTATTTTTTTTTTTAGAAAGCCAAGTAAAAATTTTTTCTGGCTGCTACTTTTGCATTCATTTCCCACGACGTGTTTTGAATTAATCTTCAAGATTTCAAAAGGAAATCTTCTGGAGTTTGCTTCAGCTCTTCAATTTATGAAAAAGTGCCTTTTTATCTTATTCCAATTATTTTATTAGCTTCCTTTTCAGCATTATTTTGAAGTGTAAAAATAGCTATATTAGACTTCATTTGTCCCTTTCTGCAACACACGTGTGTTTGTGAGGCCTGTTGCTCTTGCCTGTTTGTAATTCCTTACAAAACCTTAAGGCAAGAAACTATAAAAAAAAACCCCACAAGCAAACTCAAAAAAAAAAAATGGAAACAAAATAAACCCAAAACAAAAAAAACCCCAAAAAATCAATTGTACTTTGTGCCTTTGTGTAGTGACTGTGCTTTGTCTGCTTTTGTCACTTTCCCACATATTTCTTGAGGTTTCAAAATCTTTTCAGGAGACTTCTTATATAAAGAAGAAACCTAGCATAAAAATACTTCTTTCTGTGATCCCCAATGGTTTAGAATTGGGCTTCTGTGTCACTGTTCCCGCTTTCATTAGATCCAGAGAAAACCTGTGTCAGTATGTGGAAAAACTGTTCCCTTTGTGTGTTCTTGTAGACACAGCTACCGGTAAGAGAGGCCGTAAGACCCATGATCTTTCCAGCCTGCAGCAGCTGTTGGCTTAAGTCTTGCAGCTTTTATGCTCTGTCTCCTGTGCCTGGAACTATTTTTTAAATTGATTGATTCGGGCGTAACACATTTACATTCCCTACCAAGCTGCAAAATCTGATACTTCAAGCACACAGAGACAAAGAATCAATTTAAGGAAGAGCAGGTGTAAATGTGTATTTCTTATTTCAGTAACTGCAACTTTAACTGCTTTGTGGGGAAAACCCCCATTTCTATATTACTGAAGAGAAAGCTGTTGGTTTTATTACTGATGAAGTAAACCAGATCCTTTAGTCACATGTTCCTATAATTGTTTTAAAGATTAACAAGCTGGCATTAGTTTTGCACTAGTATAGGTTTGTCACTGCTAACCTTAAGCAGAGCTTTTTGTTGCTCTGGCTAATGTTTGCCTAGAGAGAGTCCAGGCTTTAGCAATGGGCCATGGGAATGCTGTACTCTTCTGTTCTCTGTTTGAACATCAGGGATCTGCAACTTCATTTCTGCTTAGGCAGCTGCAAGAGTAGTAGTTTAAGGAGGAGTAACCAGTGTAGTTTCTGAATTCCTTGTGTGTTTTGACATGACATTACCAATGTGACTGAGAGTCCCAAAGTAAAGAGCAGTAACTGAATATTAAGGTGATAATGGTATGTGGAATTGCAGCCATTACAACATATTTCAGACGAAATGTGCATAATAAACCCTGTCTTATTTATCTAATATAGAGAAAGTTTAAATTATGTATATAATAGTTTCTCCTTTAACAAAATGCCGCTGCTTTTAGTAAATCTTTTTTTATCATACTGAGGCTAAACTGGAGCTTTCCTAAAAGAGCTTTTTCTCATTAGTTACATATCGTACACTACTCTTGTATTAGAAAATATCCTCTTCTTTCCATCCTACCTACCATTAGGGCTGGATTACATAAACAGTAATTTAGTCATTGAACAATTTGAAGCAACATTTTATTTTGGAATGACTTTTAAGTCTGACAGCTGGATAACTATTGGGAACAATGACTTCTGTTTGCTACTTGCTTGCTTTTCTTTCAGTTTGCTGCACTCTGCCTGTCTTAACTCCTTGCTTTCCTGCTAGCTTTTCCAAAGGATAGGCATATGCAGTCTCATGCAGTTATAGGTGCATTATCAGGATCCTCTAAATTGTGGCACTACTGTGTTTGCACTTAGCAAGGTAAAACATTAGTAAGAAGGCTCCTACATAGAATATTTACGTCTAATAATTAAATATAATATAATTCCTTTTTACTATGTAAAGAATTAAAAGCATCACACAGCCTTTTCTCCAATGGATTTTCACTTGTGAGAGGAGAAAGCCTCTTGCTTTCAGTGTGTGAGAAAGTACATTGGGTGAATACAGATCTATTGCAGTGGTTCTTTGGCTTTTACCTAGGGATGCTGATCAGGGATTTAATCAGTTTGGCTTATGGTCTGCTGAAGTGAATTGGTATAACCAAATTGAAGACCCTGGAACTGTTCCAGCGTATATCAGCAGACATCTAAGCCATGAGATTCCCAGTGAGATGCTGCTTTTTCTGTTGTGTTGTGTTTTTAGTTTTTGATGTTTGCCTTCAACTGGATTTAAACACTTTTCCGAAAACCCAGAATATTCCCATGAAACAATAATCCATCTCTTCTAATATTGATAAATGCATAGTAACTTCTCATGTCTTTGCCCATTCTCATAACATTTACTGACCCTAAAAGTCTGATGTCTTTAATGATTCTGAGTTGAAAACCACTAAATGTACATGTACTTACCTTCAGGAGGCCCGGTGAAACAGGCAGTAAACATTAAGCTGCCTAAAACATGTGGTAAATAGTTGCTGTTGCTCATATGATTGTGCCTGAAAGTTGTAACTAAATCTGGAACACCAAAGTGTAGGCATTGTATGGAGGGAAGTGCAAAAGCCCTGCTCAAGAAACCATGACATAGTATTTTTGGCCTGCTGGTTGGTGTCTATAATAAGCAGCTAGCACAAAAAATATTATACGTTAAATTCGTTCCAGGGCAGGAACAATTCATCTGTATGAGAGACATAAAACTACTAACATGTGAGAGTGGAGATGAGAAGAGGTGTGATAGCAGGGAGAGCAAGTGGAGTGAGTTTGAAGTGTTTGGAGGAGGGTGCAACCAACTGAAGCAACAAAACAAAAGCCAAGCCCAAGGTCAAACCTGAAGACAGCATGTGCCTGCTACAGAAACCACTGCTGCAGTTGTTCTGCTGGCACCAAGTGCCTCCCCTTCCCTGGTCCCACCAAATAATTTTCTCTCAGATCTGAAGTGGAGGAAGTTACCACTGCTTCTGCTCAAGGCCAGGCTGGATGAGGCTTGGGAAACCTGGTCTAGTGGAAGGTGTCCTTGCCCATGGGAGAGGGTGGGAACTAGATGATCTTTGAGGTCCCTTCCAACCCAAAACCAATCTGTGATTCTTTGGGTGGCATAATAATAAGGCAGGCAGATGACTTAATTCGCAGCTGCTCTGTCTATCATCCTATTGTCCTTGTAAGCTTGGATGCTTCACAGCATCCTTTTTGAGAGCTTTGGCATTTGGGTTTTTAGAACCTTCTGTATGTGCCATGCACAGATTTGTCAGTCTTTTGGAGGAATTCCTAAAGTAATATACATTTTTTTTATCTTTTCTTTTCTCTTCAGCTTTACAATGAAGAAATTCTTGATCTCTTTGATACCACACGTGATATTGATGCAAAGAATAAAAAATCAAATATTAAAATACATGAAGATTCAGCGGGAGGAATTTATACAGTGGGTGTTACAACCCGAACTGTGAATGGAGAATCGGAGGTGAACATTGAAAATAAATTTCTCTGTAACATATCAAGTGCTTTCTAAAAACGTTGTCTGTTTTGATAAGCAGTTAAAAAAAGAGTCTATGTTTGCTAACATCTGCATCTCAGACAATTTAAAGTTTTTGGAGTTTAGCTGAAACTCTTATTTTCTTTATTTTCTGTAGACTTAAGTCTGACAAATGTCTGATATTAAGTGCATACTGCTTTCACTTAATGCTAGA
This sequence comes from Rynchops niger, assembly GCA_013400035.1. Lineage (NCBI taxonomy): Eukaryota > Metazoa > Chordata > Aves > Charadriiformes > Laridae > Rynchops > Rynchops niger. Next base: position 255,769 of record VXBH01001016.1, read on the forward strand.
AACAGACTTTTGTTCATAGTATAGTTCTGCTGGGAGAGAAAATTTTGGCATGTGTGTAATTCTAATCTCCTAAATCTTAAGTTTGTTGTTTTTCCCGTGATGGGAAAGCTTTTCATGACGACTAGTGTGATGTAAATTGCCATTCATAAGTGTCTGTGCATTGTAAATCTAAATACAAGTGTTATTGTACTATATGTTTTCTAACAAAAAGTACAAAAGCTGTCAATTTTTGCCACAGGTGAATGGAAGGAGGATTGCTATGTTACTACTAGGAGACAGTAAAAAGAGGAGTACAAACATTTAGGTATTTTCTTTCAGAAACCACAAAAAAGCCTTTTAGTTTGCTTATTTAATAATCTTTGTGCTTTTTGGCATATAGGAACTGAAATCATAGCAAAGAGAAAAAGCTTATTTATATCTAAAACAATAAGCATTATAGCAACAATTTTTATTTAAACTGCAGTTGATGCAATGTACTTGTGTGTTTTCTAGATGATGCAGTGCTTGAAGCTGGGGGCTTTGTCTCGAACCACTGCCAGCACTCAGATGAATGTTCAGAGCTCACGATCACATGCTATCTTTACTATACACTTATGTCAAACCAGAGTCTGTCCTGCATTTAACACTGTACGTATCTTTGCTGTTACTAAACTTTACTTCAGCAACCATTTTTCAAAATGCAAATATGGTTTTGGCAGCCACTGCTTTTTGAATTGCACTTAGTAAAGATGCTACAGTCATCATCATGCTCAATGAGTTTGCTAAGCATTATAATAATTTGATTTAATCTGTGCATATGTAACCATTCTCTAGCCAGAGGCAACAATAAACTGCAGTCTCTTACATGAACCTGCCCATTCTCCTCTAGCGTTTTCTTCAGTATTTCATTGCAACATACACAAGTAAGAAAGTTAAAATGTAATTTGTCTTTAATTGGGAAAACGTTTTTAAATGTCTTAGTAGTTATTTGGTTTAAGGTTGCAGTCAGCTAACTGAAAATGCCTGAATATTCCAGATTAAGTGTTGATATCCAACAAGGAGCAAGTAGAAAAATATTTGACTCTGAAGCTTAGTAGATAGATATATTTCAAATGAATATGTATTTGGGGCTCAGATTTGTTGTTAAGTCTATGCACTTAACCTGAAATTTAAACTATGAATGTACACAGAGGTGTTCTGTAGAAGATTTTTTTTTATGTGAATGTTCAGTTGTTAGTTGCTCTTGGTATATCTTGTAAAGAGCAGAGTTATGAATAAATCCATACTACTGAAAACTGCAGTAGTTTCAGGGGCACTTAATTTGATTATTCTAAAAGTATCATATTTTAAATATTTTGGTGAACTCCTAAGTACCTGGCTAGTATTTTACACATAGATACCACATTTTTAAGCATGTGCAACAGTGAACTGGATTTGTAATGCTTTCTTGGGGCAGGGAGGGTTCGTTTTTTTCGTGTTTTTTTTTTTTATTTATTTATTTATTTATTTAATTTTATTTTGACACTACAAATAATAATTTGCAGGCAAAAGGAAGGTCACTCCCTGGTCCTTTGTGGTATGTAGACCTGCTTTACACCTGTTAAAAACACTTTTTCATACTTTCCACGCTGAAACTGTGGACCTGGTGGTGTGGGCAGCTGTCTGTCCTCTCACTCAGGAGGGGCTGGCATCATGCTCAGATCCCTGACGGGGCATCTTGGTCACTGCGTAGTGACACCGTATGCTTGGAGGTTTTGTTGAAAACTATCTGTGTAGCTGGAGAGTGAGATAACTCCTCCTTTCCAGTGGGCTGTCAGCACAACAATCCGCTGGTGCACTTGCAGCCTTCCCCACCAGCTGAGCCACCCGCAGGACTCTGGCCTAGCCCTGCCTGTTTTTTAGGGGAACAGGTGGCCACCTTCTACCTTGTGTCAAAACATGTTTTTCTCCTTCTTTTTTAGGAGATATGAGCAAGATAATTTGACTGTCTGGAGCAGGACATTGCTAGATCCTGAATCCGAAGACAGCACCCTCTTCTTTCCCTGTAGTATTTAGGAGAGTAGAGATTAGACCTGACACTGGCCTCTGAATGCTCCCAGAATACAAATTAATGTGAGCCCTTATTGGATGGCCAGGAGAGACGCCGCTCAAGTTTCTGTTGTTGCTGCCGTCTGAGTTTTGGGAGACCTTTGTTACTAGGGCAACGCAGTTCCAGGGATGACAGTGTGGGCTCTGTGCCTGTCTCTCTGTGCATGGTCCCGGTGCCTGGGGTGGGCAGGCAGCCAGGGCTGCAGTCCACAGCCATGCTGCTCCTTGCCCTGCGTTCACACCATCCCGGCCGTGCTTCTCAGAAGCTTCTGGCTGTACGTTTGATTTGCTAAATAAGCGAGAGAGAAAGGATGGGTTAATTGTCACTTTGAGGGCTGGGAAAGAAAGAGTGATCCACCATCAGCATAAATGTCAAAATAGTTGAAAAGTTATAATAGTCCAGTCTCCTGGAAGTGGCACAATTCCTGATCTCTTCTGAAAATGCTACAAAAGGAGATCATTTGAGAAGCATGAAGTGTTTAATTACTGTGAGAACAGTTTGGTCTGCAGCCACACATAACCCCTTGCAATAGTGGAGGGAGCTGTGGGCTAGCAGAGTAAGGACACAAAGATCATTGCCACAGAATACCCAAGGCTTTTTTAAAGAAAAAACCCAAAACAACCCATGCTTACTGTGGTAGAATATTCCTAATAAAGCCTGTAGATTGGTCTGTGTGAATGTAAGTCAAGTATACATTTGATAATGCCTGTCACATGCTGCCATGGCGAGTAGGTTAGAAATTGCCCTGCAAAGGGTATCTTAGCAGGAAGGTCAGGAACTGAGTGATTTAAAGAAATTTTTTCTCATTCAGTGTTGCTTTCATGGCAACAGGTCAAACTACACTTAGAGTAAAATAAATCTCCACAGTACATGGTACAGATACACTAATTGACAGAAAAAAACCTTGGGATTATCTGATGAAAGAGGCTAATCTTACCGCTGTCCGTGGAATGTGAAGGGGAAAGAGGCTGAGGGTTTGGTACCTGCCCGTAGTGCAGTGTGTTCCTGGGCAGACTCCCTGCACTAATGGTGCCAGTCATTACAGTTTACTTGGGTGGGTGGAAAAGAAAAGAACCTCTTCTTTCTCCCTTGTTCCCTCTGCTGTCATTTATTTCCTGGTCAAGTCAGAAGTGCTGGTGGAATACTGGCTGCCGGGAAAACAGACTTAAAAAAATAACTCCTAAAATAAAGTTGAAGAATCATGCCACAGGGAAGATGATGATGGGGTTTAGAGAGGTGTAAAATCAAAACATCTTTCAGTTATTTGGCAGGCATTTGAACTGATAATTTAAGACAGTAATATTATTATTACATTTCTAAAAATCTGCTTCCTTTGAGAATTCATTTAAGATTTGCATTCCAGAAGAGGTACACATTTTGCCCAACTTGTTGATGAGTTTCGTATTTTTTAATATGCATATTCTCCTCTGCCCTGAAACAATTGTAGCCCATATGTAGAGGTAATTGGTATATTGGTATTCATGTGTATCTAGAGCTGGGTCTTCAAAAATGATACTTTAGTGGATATGACTAAAATAGAAACAGGCTTTGAGAGATATTGATGTTGTTATAAGAGAATGAGTAAATAAGGAAGGAGGTGGACATGACAAATAGGTAGTCTAGTAAGTAATTGTTAATTGAACTTTGCAGTAGACAAATGTTAACGTGAAAGATCTTACCAAGCTTTATGGGTTCTTCTTTATTTCAGGATAATGCCACCGATAACAGGATAATATCTGAATCTTCTGAGATGAATGAATTTGAAACTCTTACTGCCAAGTTCCATTTTGTTGATCTAGCAGGATCTGAAAGGTTAAAGCGAACAGGAGCTACAGGGGAAAGGGCAAAAGAAGGCATTTCTATCAACTGTGGACTAGTAAGACTATATAATTTGGTGCCATAGGCTGTTGGTACTATCTTTTCTTCCTTCTTGTAGTGCTTGTTTTTAAGTAATCCCTAAAGTAGAAATGCATCATGTGCAGAACAAGAACTGTAGTGTGAGACATAACAGCATATATTGATTCTTAACGGGTTCTGGCTTGCAAACGTTTTCTCAGTTATACTAGACTCTAACAAGCAAATTATAGTACTTCTAACTGTGGTGAAATACAATTAGTTACTCTAACTTTTAAAATACACTGTGGAGATATTCCTTTAACTTCTTTATTTTTATTTTTTTTCTGACAAGACCCAAACAATTGAAGAACATTACAAGCAGTTTGCAAGGAGTACAGGCATGTAAAATGTGGACAGTTTAATTGATCAATAAATGCTGGTTTTCTTGTTATAATTATGAAACATAATGTAAAACCAACCCTAGGCAAAACACTTCTAAGTAGAAATACAATTTTTAACTTATAGCATCACTTCATATTTTTTTTGGTCTGTGTACTGGCATTTTTTAATGAAACATATTAAATGTTTTATCTAATTATGACTACACTGAAAAATAGAGCTAATGATTATCAGTGAGGATTGTAGTTTCATGCCTTTGTTTTGAGCTGCTTGGCTGTCTGGAGGCTCTTGTGAATTCTCTTGTGCAATTCTTGTGTGCAATTCTCTTTTAAAGTCTTAAAAACACATATTTATTTTATATGTGAAGATATGCCTTTTTTCTTGTCTAGTGGTAGGACCAGAGAAGTATTCTGTGACTAGAACTTTCTTAGTGATTCTCTTGCCATCACATGACAACAGTGTTTATTTCCTGTAGTTATTCTGGTTATATTATATGGAAGAGAAAGGGAATTCAGCTCAATTTCATCATTGATTTAAGCACAGAGCCAAAGGAAATTTGGGGGTTTCGATGAATAGAAGTATCCTTAACAAATAGGATACAAAATGCATGAAGGTGAAAATCCAGTGTGATAAAAGTAATATTCTATACGATCACAAAACTTTCATTTACCGTGAATTCCAGACCTCAGCTTTGGGAAAGAGATTGAAAGTGATTTAAACATGTCAAATAAGTCGTAGAATGTGGTGTATATGCAGTTCTTCAACTGCTGGATGCATTAAGACCAGTTTCAAGACTATGAACTGGTTGTACAGGGTGCCATCTAGAGGAATGTTCTTTAATTTGGCATCTGATTGAAGTATGTGCAGTTGCACATTAAAAATATAATTTTACAGCCAAATGTTAGGTTGTTCGTAAACATAAATTAGACCCTTTCTTAGCAATGAAATAGGATAGCCATGGACTAGGTAATTTCAAGTCCTAAACGCTTAAATCTTCATCAGACGTTTCTTATTTCATATCTGTAGAGGTAGTAAATTCTGATTATTTTTTTAATATTAATTCCCCATATCTTATTCTAAATCTAGCATAAAGCAGATTTGATAAAATGAATTTTAAAAAGAATATAGCTACTGCTAAAAGTAGAGATCAGCTTTAATAATCATAAAAAGTAAATGCTTGTTACATGAAGTAGTTCTAACTTCAGTGTGTATCTGACAAACCAATAGACAGTGCACACAAATTGTGCTAAGCGCTTAGCGCTTGCAGATACTGGACTGCGAGTCATCTGATTCACTGTTGATAGCATGGAACAGTGATACAGTAGACAGCTGTCTACTGTAAAATGTAAAAATCTTCAGAATTTTTTTATTATGTTAACTTCCATAAGCATATTCATTTCTTCACAATATGTAGATCTTAGAATCAGTTCCCAAGTAGTTTTATTTTTTTTTTTTTAAAAAGCTATAAACTAACTTGTGCGTTATATGATTTGGTGTGTTATAGCTGGCACTTGGCAATGTAATAAGTGCACTGGGAGATAAAAGTAAGAAGGCAACTCATGTACCATACAGAGATTCAAAGCTTACCAGGCTACTTCAAGACTCTCTTGGGGGAAACAGGTATGAAAACTAGATTTTTTTCATGTATTTCATTGTGAATGAACATGAATGAGTATATAATCTTCAGAAAGTACATAAACATTAACAATGATAAAAATAGACACTCTTTTTGTTGGGGAGAGGTTCCGAAGGTAAATTACTGTCATCAGAGAAAACGCTGGCCATGCAGGGAAAGAATTTAAAGAGGCTTTTTGCATCCTTCTTTTCAATGCTGTTATAGCTTTGCTAGACATGATGCTTCAAGTTACTTAGAAGCTACCATTTCCAGAAGTCCTTTCCATGAAGACATCTTTAGATTACAGACAGCATAAATGGTAAACTTTGTTATTGTGTTAGATTCTTAGTAATTACAGCACAGTTATTATTTTTGTTACTTTTTTTTTAAATGGTGCCTAATTGTTTGCTCTGATCACCATCGCAGGACCTTGGAGTCAGTTTACCACAGACACTGGCATCTTTTGTAAAGGTTGTATATCTCAGGGTATGGTGCATGTGTGCAGTTATCTGGTGTTGGATTAGAGACTAATAAAAACAACCTACTGTATCACTAGAATTGTTTGTATGAACCTGTTCTGCATACCTACTGCACAGGCAAGGAAGAGAGGCTTTGGCCTCTGGAAGCTTTGTCTAAGCAAACATTAATAAATTTGTTAAAACAATACAAATTTTATATTTGTAACATTAACAAATACAAAAGGGGGTGTAGCTGAGTATACTTTAGCAAGTTAGTGCTCTTATTCCTCTATTTAATCCAATATCATTGATTGCAATTTTTAGGAGGGCAGGAAGTTTTCTGGATAATTCACAAAGGAATAAGGAAAAGTGGAAGAGAGTTCTTACATCATTGCTCTGCTCTCCAGAGAGATAGCTTCAACAACAACCTGCAGCACTGCAGTGAGAGGAAAAGCAAAGAGCCAGACAAAAGAAGTAAAAGAATTTTCAGAAGTGCTTAAGGGGAGGAAGAAACTCAAGAATTATGTAAAAAATCAGCAGAAATCAAGAGCATAGTTCTTCTAAGCACTTTCTGGAAATAACTACAAATAGCATTGCTAGACTAAATTTTACATGTACACTAGCTAATGAGCATTTTTTCAGAACACTTCTAAAATTGCACTTTTATTGAAATACTATTTTGACTCCAAAATATTTTCCCATTTTACAGCTCCACTTCTCCCCCTGCTGTTCTTTAGAAGAAATTGCAAAGTTTAGTGTACAGTATATAAATAGCAAATGCTGCCCTAGAGCATTTATGAGGATATTCAGATGTATTCTTTCTGTCTGTTTCTGTCTGATGTTAAATTTGTGGACACCTCCTGCCACCACCACCTCTTTTTATTTATGTGATCATAGAATCATAGAATCGTTTGAGTTGGAAGAGACCTTTTAAAGGTCATGTAGTCCAACCCCCTGCAATGAGCAGGGACTTCTTCAACTAGATCAGGTTGCTCAGAGCTCTGTCCAGCCTCACCTTGAATGTTTCCAGGGATGGGGCATCTACCACCTCTCTGGGAAACCTGTTCCAGGGTTTCACCACCCTCTCTGTAAAAGATTTCTTCCTTAAATCTAACCTAAATCTACCCTCATTTAGTTTAATATGATTTCCCCTTGTCGTGTCGCGGCAGGCCCTGCTAAGTAGTCTGTCCCCATCTTTGCTGTAGGCCCCCTTTAAGTACTGAAAGGCTGCAATAAGGTCGCCCCAGAGCCTTCTCTTCTCCAGGCTGAACAACCCCAACTCTCTCAGCCTGTCCTCATAGCATAGGTGCTCCAGCCCTCTGATCGTCTTCGTGGCCCTCCTCTGGACTCTTGTGCTGAGAGTTCCAGAGTTGGATGCGGGACTCCAGGTGGGGTCTCATAAGAATGGAGTAGAGGGAGAGAATCACCTTCCTCAACCTGCTGGCCACGCTTCCTTTGATGCAGCCCAGGATGCGGTTGGCTTTCTGGGCTGTGAGTGCACACTGTCAGCTCATGTCCAGCTTTTCATCCACCTTTTCATCAAGTCCTTCTCAGCAGGGCTGCTCTCAATCCCTTCACCCCCCAGCCTGTACTGATACCAGGGATTGCCCTGACCCCAGTGCAAAATCCTGCATTTGGCCTTGATGGACCTCATGGACCTCATGACGTCCACATGGGCCCACTTCTTGAGCTTATCCAGATGAAATACATGCTGAGGCATGTCAAATTATCAGTTTGTTGTTAATGAAGAGTTACATGCATTAACATAATATGAATAATTTCTTATCCATGCTTTGGCAACCAAAAAGCTTGGGAAAGCTAAATATTAATAAATATGCAGGTTTTTCTTCTGAGAAATCATGTTGTTAGATTTCTGTTAGCCTGTTTCTGTAGTACTCCAAATGTCACCCTAGGTATTAGAGTCCACATTGTTGTGTTTTGTTTTTTTTTTTTTTTTTTTTT
>VXBH01001016.1:264149-288226 GCA_013400035.1 Rynchops niger
TTTTTGCAAACACTTAAAGAAGATTTACTGGTAGTGATTCAGGTTAGATTGCAGTGAGTCCTGAGTTAACAATGATGAAAAACATTGTATCGCTGTACTATTCTCGCCATAACAGTTGAGTTTAAATATAATGCTGTAACAGTTCTGAAGCAGCATTTATGTTTCTTGAATTACTCAAATAAGAAAATGGAGTATCGGTGTTTTTGGAAAGGATTTTTATAGCATATGATATGAAAAATGAAAACTTTCATAACTTCTTGGGGGGAGCAGTTCAAAGAAGTGGTAAAATAAAGAGAGTAAACCATGTTTGTGTTTTGTTTTGTGTTTTTATTTTTAAAAAGAAACCAAAACACCCTGGTCCATTATACAGTTCAGATAGGAAAGTGGAATTCAAGTTGTTCAGTTTTCTAGACAGACACCTAGCAGAACCAGTCTTTTAAGGTTTAGAAAGGTAATTCCATTCTCAACTGAAAGCACAAGTAGTCCTGATGTCCGAATTAAAAATTTATTTTTAATCTCACATATTCTTACCTTGAGGACTAAACTCCAATGGTTTGGAGGTCTGACACACGTGTACGCAGGAGGTCTGAGGAAGAATTGTTGAGGCTGCATCTTCCTTGTATCCTCTTTCCAGTTTAGTTTCCCAGTGTCTAGGGTGAAGATAGCTGTTTGCCTCACAAAGGGTTGAAGGGATTAATTTGTTTGTCTGGGTCTGGAATTATAGAAAATGAAGATCAGAGTCTGGTCTGCCTAATGCAAAGATTACTCCATTGCCCTGGAGACAGTGCACTCTTCCTAATGCAACCACCTAAACTTTAATATACAATAGGGAAGCAAATCCCTCCAAAACTGGAGGGGAGGACTCTGTCCATTGAATATAGGTGTTTCCCCCTGTTTGTTCAATTTAGGCCATGTAGGCACCTTCAGCGTATGATCTACAGCTGAAACTCTGGTTCTGACCCCTCTAGGCTGTTCTCCTCTGATGTGAAATGACAATGTGCTCCAGGGACAGAGGGAAGGGACCCCGGTTCCTCCATCTGCCTGTTGAATGATGAAACCGCTTGGTTGGAATGAAGAATTTTTTGCCTTTTTCTTCTTTTGTCCCACTGATTTCTGCTGGTCTGTCTGCCCAATCTTTCCTTTGGGAGTTATGTTCCCACCATGCATACCCCATGATGGGATGGCTAGAGAGTGTTGTAAGAACCTGAAAGGAAGATGGTTGGTTGCAGCCCTCTTAGGCCTAGGGCTCAGGTCTTGCTGCTTTTTGTGGAAATGCTCTAAGCAGTGGTGGTATGAAACATGTAATAAATATAGCCAGATGTACTAAGGGTGATTACTAGCTTTTGGGCTTCTGTTGGACAACAGGGGATAATTTGCAGTGGAAAACTTAGGCAGTTTGCATCTTGGTAGAACCCAAGGTAAACAGTAAGTACCTTGGGCAGTTGTGTGTGCATGCATGGACAGCTAAGCTGAGCCTTCGGGCAACTTTCAGATTAAGTAGGTAGGAACCTCAGGAATTAATGAGTGAGGTTGACTACTGCATGATTCACATCACTGTGTAGGACTTTAGGTTGATCTTAAGGACTTAAACCTCAGTTTACATATGATTAGAGAAACTGGATATAATTTGAAAAACATTTCTAGGAACCAATTAATTGTTCTTATAACTTTACATGTAGAACACTTAATGATCTATCATCTCCTGTGCTATGCTGAGGTGATATGAGATGTAACAGCACTGAACTTTGTAGCTGATAGTCTTCTAATGTGAGTTAGAGGAGTATTTTCACAGGTGTTACGAAGTCACTATTATTATTTCACCTTTTACCTCTGAAGACTTGTTAGCTTCTCTCTATTCTTTTTGTTCTTGATGTGTAATGCTGACCTATGTAATTTGCAGTCAAACACTCATGATAGCGTGTGTGAGCCCTTCAGACCGAGATTTCATGGAAACCTTGAACACGTTAAAGTATGCCAACCGGGCGCGGAACATCAAGAACAAGGTGATGGTTAATCAGGATAGGGCTAGTCAACAAATAAATGCTTTACGCAGTGAGATTACACGGCTACAGATGGAACTTATGGAATACAAAACAGTAAGTTTATCGTCTTAATACTTCTGCTTTAAAATGTTTATAGTTCTACAGCTTGTTTTTCTCTTGTCTACTTATACGCTAAAAAAATTTGAATAGCAACCCTAGCTTAAACAACACTTCTAATTCCAGTGGTTACCAAATGTTTTTAGAAAGCTTAGATTGCAACCCCAGAGAGAAGATACATCAAGGAACGCCAATGACACCAACAGATGCTGCATGCTATTTGCGTTTTGAAAGGCAAAAATTGACCTTGTCATGCTCAGCAATGAGAAGTAGTCACTTCTGAAGCAAAAATGACCGGAATTTAGATTGGAACAGAAACAAATGTGAACAGTTATTGTGTGCTGCTCTTAAAAACTTAGCAGACAGTTAAAACAATTCATGCTTTTAAAAATACATTTTAAGTTGTGTGAGCTGAATACTCATACTACACAATGTCCATTTCTTTCTGAATTTTTAAAGAAACAATGTTTTAAGCAATAAATATGGTTGCCAAACAGTGTCCTTGTCCGATGTTATCCCTGAGATAGTATCCTGATTTGATAAAGAATTGTCTTCTCATTTTTTAACCTCTCCAAGAGCTTGTATTTCAGACTAAATTGGAATTACACAGCATGCAAATGCTAAGGTGTTGGTCAGACATCAATGTTTTGAAAACCATCTATTTATTGTCTTACATTTTTTGAGAGGAGATTATCTTTTGCTACTAGAGTCTGCTGTAGAATTTCAAGTAATCTGTGGATTGCTTTGCCAAGTTAAATTTTTTCATGCGTAGGTCAGCCTTTTACTAGTAATAAAATATGTTTACTTTCTTAAGGGTAAAAGGATTATAGATGAAGAAGGTGTTGAAAGCATCAATGACATGTTTCATGAAAATGCGATGCTGCAAACAGAAAATAACAACCTGCGTGTTAGAATTAAAGCAATGCAAGAGACTATTGATGCACTGAGAGCCAGGATAACGCAACTTATGAGCGATCAGGCTAATCAAGTGCTAGCCAGAGCAGGTATGCTGTGGGTGCGTTGTGCATGTGTGCTTAATAAATTCACAAACTTAAGTCAGTTATTTGGTTTTGCTTTGCAGGTCCCTTGGAATGAAGTTATGCAGTTATTTGTGACTGCAATGTAGGACCTGCTTGGGCAGGGATAGGCCCCCATCTAATTCTTTCCTCTGTTTCTGGAGACTTCTAATAATAGAAGTAGTTTGATACCCTGATTTGACCATTCATTTAGGACTACGAGCAACATGAAATGTGAAATAATACCTTTGGATAGGAATTACTTGTATGCTTAGCTTTACGTGGACTTAAATATTTTGCTTTGGATGAGGACATGGACACAGATGGGTGAATGCTGTCTTGTTTTTCATCTCATAGAATAACTAACCAATTGGCTTACCGTGATTGCTGCTTTCTTTTTGTGCACTGTTTGTCTGGTTACTTTTGATTTATAGTACATGCATTGTTAAAAGATGCTAATATGGAAAATAAACGAGATAGAAAGTTACTTGTAATAATCCTAGGAACTAAAAACTTAATGCACGTTAAGGAGGAATTGTATTTTACAAAGTAGATAAAATCTAAATGTGTATCCCATATGACTGTTTCTCTGTCCTGGTACCTTGTACCTAGTAGCTGTATTTGGATATTTATACTGTTACCATCCTTTCTCAATTTCTCTCTCCCACCTCCCCCTTTCTCTCTGTTCTTCAAAGGAGAAGGAAATGAAGAAATTAGCAACATGATTCATAATTATATCAAGGAAATTGAAGATCTCAGGTAGTAATATATATTTGAACAACTTTTTTTAATAAAAATGAAAAATAATAGAGGTGTTAATAAGTAAATACTTACGCTGTTTTCCTGTGTGGGGATAACTTCAGGACAGTGGTCCTTCAGCTTTTAAGACCATCTGGTGTCGCTCTTGGCCACAAAAAATTAAAATGTTAAAGATGAAGCTGACAATAAAAATAAAAGTAATAAATAAATAAAATAATAAATAATAAATAAAAATAATGATGATAACTTGATATTGTTGCACGAAGGACAGCAAGGCTTGGAACGATAGTTTTATAACTTCATAGCCTCGTATATAAATGATAGGACTGAGAAATGACTTGTTACAATTTCGCGTTTTAAAAACAAAAGCATCTGCTTTCTTTTTAAATTACAAAAAGTTTTAAATATTCCAGATATTTTTTTCTCAATTTTTTTTTCATGATACACCTCCAAGAAATAATCTGGCCTATTCCCACTTAGTGTTAGAGCTTTTGTGTAGCTTCAGTGTGATGTGTATATACATACAGCGTAGGCAGATGTGTATCTGTAGCTGTGTCTATATTTAGACAGACATTTATATATATTCTGTCTACGGTATATGATATAGGTACAACATACATAACTGTTGTGTAAAACGGTCTCATGAAGGGATTTACTACACCTGTATTTTGTGAGACTTGACCTTGGTTTATAGTTTCTTTTTAGACTGAAGGTAATGCATTACAGTTATGGATGCTGAAGAGTATACATCTCATGCAATAGCAATACTTGTGATTAATGATCTACAATTCTTCCTTTTTTTTTTTAAGAGCAAAACTATTAGAAAGTGAAGCAGTGAATGAAAATCTTCGACGCAACTTGTCAAGAGCTTCAACAAGATCCACGTACTTCGGTGGACCATCAGCATTTTCTGCTTCTATGCTTTCTTCAGAGAAAGAGACAATGGAAATTCTAGATATAGCCAAGAAAGATCTAGAAAAGCTGAAAAAAAAAGAAAGAAAAAAGAAAAAGAGGTGGTGTATAAATTATAACACTATTTGTTTTCTCTATATTAGTAAAGAGGTGTATTTTTTTTAACCACTGAGACTTTAAAATTCATTTGTTGTTACTGTGTGGGTTTTGATCCTACACTGCTGTTCCTTTAAACCCTTTTGCACATAGAAGTTACAGGCATTTTTCTTCTGCATCTTTTCTTCCAGTGAAGTACGCAGTATTTGTAGAATGAGTGTTTCTGTCGTAATGAATTTTTCTGTACAGTTATGCACAATGGTAAAAGCGCAGGTGCTCTCCATAAAATTTGATATTTAAGTTTTTTTTCTAAAATGCATCTGAAACCCGACAGAAGTTTTCAAAAACAAAAATTAACTGTTTTCTACCATATTTCAAAACTGAAACAGCTTTCTGAAGAAAAGATAATTCTGAATAGCTGGGAATTCTTTGGTAGCTCTTGGAATGGCTTCTTTTGCTTTATCTTCTGCTTTTATGAATGTTACTAATTTGAGGTTTCCGAATTCTCTGCAACATCATGCTTTGCTGGTTTTTGCTGTCCAACTTCTCATCTACTAAAATGCTCATAGTCATTGATATAAATGCCTGTTCAGACAGCAGTTAGTACAGCAAGGGTCTGTTTGTGTACTCCAGGACTTTGATTCCGTTAGAGATCTTTCCCTTTTCCTTGAAATTGTCCACACTTCTAACCTATTATTCTTTCTACTAATAGTCCTTCAGACTTCTTCTACGAGTTAGAGTAAAACAAAACCTGTATAAGCCTGAAATGTAGTCAAAGTATCGAGTAGATTTGAATTCCCATATCTATAAATCCATTCACCACAAAAATGTCTGATACTTGTAGAGAACAGTTATTTTAATAACTAATTTCTTCCTTTGCATGTAATTTTTCAAGAAACTCATACTTTTGATTTTGTTAGATTTTTGTCTCATGTTTGTAAGAACTTGAGGGGAGGATGGAAGTATTAAATGAAAACAGCAGAATGTTCTGTCCTCTCTTCAGCCAAACACTTAACTATGTTCTTTAACCATAAATGCAAGAACAAAGAGATTTGATATTGTGTGTTTCAATACATTTTAAAATCAAGCATGCATTTAAATACATGCTTAGCTAGAGCCCTAATTGTTAGGTTGGGGGCTCAGTATTAGGTAGCACGCAGGTTTGTGTCCAAACAACAGAAAAGGTTACTACCTATATTGAGTAATATCTGTTATTGTAGGAGAGGATCACTTCAAAAAAACATTTGGAAGTTTTACCCTACATACAGTAGTAAGTAAAACACATGACTGTCCATTTTGGTTGTGTGGTTTTTTTTTTTTTTTTTTTTCTCTGAAAGAAGCTTCTGCACCCAGTCATATTTGCTCACACTAGGACAATAATCTTGTGAATGGGATAGCCAAGTGGCCTGATCCAGAAGTAGGGACTCCTTACCATAAACTATTTTTGAGATAATTTTTTTTTTATCCTAGCATTATAGAATTAGACAACCACAGAAAAATTTAAGTTGGAAAAGACCTTTTGATGGTCCAGCCTCTATCTTAATGTGGGTCTTTTGTTCTATAGAATGTCATTATGCTCTTCAAAATGCTGGCAAGGTTTGAATCTATCACTGGTCCATCTGCAGACCACTTTGTAATAAATTCTATAAATTTCTGAGGTGCGTATGTTAGGAGAAAAATTCCTTAGAAGCTAAGAAATGTTATAATTTGAGGGATTATGCATAAAGCCATACTTCTTACCTATGGAGTGCTTCTGCCTCATTAATGAAATGCAAAGTCTGTGTTCAGGATATGTCACTGTGAATTTTTATTTGATTGAAATGTCAGGAATTGGCAATGAGTATACTAATGTATAGCAAAGGGACAATTTGCCCAGCAGTTTGATAGGATTCTTTGCTCTACTTCTGTCTTCTACAGGCATTTAGCTGCTTTTACTGTACTATTTCTTTTTAGGGTTGTTGTTCTTCTAAAGTTGTCTAACTAGCATATTAAAATGGGATCGGTAAGCCTGGTTACTAGTTCCGCCCCATCTGCTACCTTTCCTGATCTGTTTGTTTCCTGGTTACGGGTCAGTATTATGAACGGTGTGTCATTTTAAGCACATACAACTTACCTAAATCGTTGTGAGCTAGCCTGAAGACCTAAGAGCCAGTTTCTGAATGAGCAGCAGGTATGTACTGCTATATATCTGTAGCCTTTAATAAGCATCTGTCATAAAGTTCATTAGAACCAGTTTACATGGCAGCAATGTTTTGGCTACTGAAATACTGACAGGCTCGATTGGGGTGTCCTACGGTGCGACCTATTCGCCAGGCACCAGAACAAACCTCCCATGTCCCTTTCAATTGTTAGTCAGCCTTAGGTACCTGGTAACCTTTTTTTGACTGCTGTCTTTTGACTTCCATAGCATTTATTAAACTATATTAGTGATAAAATTACATGGGGTTCAGCATGTTAGCTGCTGGCTGATACTGAAGGAAGATGACAGGCAGTATAAGGTGAAAAGGCAGCAAAACAAAACCTCTTGTTCAAAACTTTCTTATAACGGGAACATGAGGAATATCAGTAGTTGTTGAAATTTAAGTCATCTCTGCACTTATACATGTCATGCAGACATTTCTTCATGATATGTTCATGTTTCTTCAAGAGGAAAAAGTACAAGTAAAAATACTAACATTTTTGTCCATCTCATTGCTTCTGATGCATATGTTTTGTTAATTTATTAAAAAATAACAAGCAATCATTGGCATGTACTTTTTGAATCCCATAAAACTAAACTGCAGTTTTCTGCTTTTTTTTTAAACTACAACACCCCCCCCCCCCAAAATGCAGTTTGAAGATTGTATATTCAGAATATATAATTTAGAATATCAGTACTAAAATTTTTTCATTACTATTTTATATTAAAATATGTTATCAGCATATATAAAATTAGTGCATTGGGTTTTTTCCTGAGATTATAACTTTGGTTCAATATGGCAGTACTTCTTGCAATTTTTTGTATTTTACCGGCCGATTTTAAATGGCAAAAGAGGAGAAAGCTTTTTCAAGAACTAAGTGATTTTTTGAATTCGTATTACAAATAATTCTCAAAGTGAAATACATTGTCTATATCTAAAACTTCTTCCTTACTGTAACTTGAATTTACAATTGTTGACAGTGACAGATTAGTTAACCTACAAATGTGTCTTCTTTGTTTTCTGTTTACTTTCCAACTGTGCAAAATGTATTGCCTTTTTACTACTTGTTGTCTTTTGACGGTATCTTTTAAAATTTCATTTGAAACTCCACAAGCTCATATATCATTTTTTTACCTTCTTATCACTTTTGCTTTTCACTGTCTGGTTTGTCCTTCATTGGCTTGGCCTTCCAATACTGTACCTCGTGCTTTTGAAGGCTACAGAAACTTGAGGAAAGCAGTCAAGAAGAAAGAAGGTTGGAATATTTCCCAGGTTTTTAATTACCTGTCATTTCAATTAACTGGTTGTCATACATGAAAATAAGTTGGGCAGATTCATAAATACCTCAAGAGTAGTTCATTTGGCTTTTCAGAGAATTATTTCCTGTGTTTTCACATTCAGTAAGTGTTTTAACTTGGAAGAAACCCCTGTTGTGGAATTGAGGTTGACTCTGGGATTGCAGAGTGTTGAGCTAGTGTTTGTGGGGAGGTGGTACCTTTGGGAATTGCGATAGAATTAAGTAAATTTCGTTCTTGCATGACCTGTACAGAATGAAAGGCAGGAGGAAGGTGTAGTAGCTCACATGGTATGAGGCATATAGCAGGCAGTATACGACAACAATAACTTTGGCATGTAAGATCAAGAAAGTCTTAGACCGTCACACCTCAGTCTGCTTCTTTTATTTTTGAAAGCATGTGACTGAACCCTCGACCGTTCCTTCCATGCAGTTTTAGCCAAAGTAGTACATAACGTAGTTAGTCACAGAGAGCAGCTGAGGGGTCTAAAAAGAGAAATATACTGTCACTAAAAATGAAAGTAAAGGAGCTTTTATGTTTCAGCTGTCTACTTTGATCCCCCAAGCCTCCACTTAATTCATGTGGATGTTGTGAATCCACAGATGAGTAGCACGCAAATTAAGCAGTTCAGTTCTGCCGGGGAGAGCTGCTGGCTCTCCTTCCTCCTGGCTCTCCCCTTTACTAGGCAGAAGACAAATACCTTGTAGTGGTGTGCTCTGTGCTGCATGCAGGCAGAAGGGAAACTAGGGATTTGCCTCAGTCTGCATTGCAGCTAGGATCTGTTATCACTTAGGCTTATTAACCAACATAAAACAGTACATATTGTGGTCTGAGTGAGCTGAGAATCTGTGGAAGTGAGATTGCATATCTTAGTGTTCCCTGTTTGGTATATTTTTCTGCACAAATCTGGTTAGACATTTTACTTCCAGCCTCCCTGGCTGCTGTGTGGATTTATACAGTCTAAGCAAAATCTTTCTGTCTTGCTCATAGTCAGCTGTAGCTGGATTCGGTTTCACTGGTGATGAGTGGGGCAGAAGGAACCAGTTATCACTGAACAGGTTAAAAAATAGTATAACAAAAATCATGTGTGCGCAGAAGCGCTCTGTTACTTAACTGGCTCTCTTCAGAGTAGATATCTGTTTTAAAGGTGGCTTTTAGGTGTCACTTGCCAAATTATAGTGTTTCGAATCTACTGACGTTTCTTGTCACTTCACTGAGAATTGGATTTGTCTAAGAGTTAGATCTCGAGCCTGAGCTGCTTCTGGTGTCAGTGGAGAAAAATGTCCATTTCTAGTTACCCTTCCTGATCAGTGACAGTACATAATTTGCCAAACTTTTATGTAGCTGAAGTTAGGTGAGGTGGATTCCACTTTATGCAATACTAACCACGTTTTTTTGTTATTACCCCCTGTGGTGTTTATCCCGGTTTTGTCATGATTTCCCATCTATTGGGGATAGTTTGGATTTTGCACATGTGGTGGTAGAAGGAACTGACATTTGATCCATGACAATTTGCAGAGTGCGATTGATTTTTTGAATTTACATTTGCATGTGATGTCTCAAATATGCACTTAAAAAATGTTAAACTTGTCCTCATGGCTAATACACCAAAGCTTTAAAACAAAACCAAAAAACCCCTGCTGTAATTTGCATAAGCCATCACTACAGTTCAGGTTGCCAAGATAGGAAAGAATATACAGATACTTGGCTTTTAAATAAGTTTTGAACCATAGTCTGAAAAACAAAAGCATGGAAATATATTAAAATGTGATCTTAATAGTTGGGAAAGGTTTCTTTTCCAGCCGGACAGTCCTATTGGAAAACTTCAGTATTTTTCAACTCTTTGGGGTTTTGTATCAATGCCTATTTTGAGCATTCCCTTGAAATCAAAGTAGATAACTGATCGAAAGTAATTATAATATGATAAGGTAGGATATTGTTTAAGACTTACGCATAAATTTTCAGATGATTGTAAGCACAGTAGGCTCTGTTACACCTTGAGAGTGTAGTAATACTTGTAATGTATGTTGTACCTGCACACAATGTTCTTCCTTTGTTTTGTGAAAGCTGTTCTGGGTACACTGCAACTTCCATGCAAAATGAGTACTACTGTGGTATATGAAGATGTGTATTCTGATTGTCCTAGTTGTGCAATATGCCCTAAAACAATGTGCTAATCATTAATACCATTTTGCAAATTAAGATTAGGAGTAACTAAACATTATTTTATTATCTGTGGGAGATTGGAAGTTGTGTTTTACCCATGCCCAACACCTGTACATTTGTCTAACTTCACTTTGGCTTTCATCTTCATTTGGAATGACAACTTTATTGGTTTGGGGGATGGGAAGAACATGTCATTTCAGTTTGTGAATATTTTGTTTCTGTGCCTCTTCTGCTAGTGTTAAAGAAGATAACACAGATAACGAGCAGGAGAAAAGAGATGAAAAAGACACTTTGGAAAGAGAGAATAATGAATTGGAAGCAGTAAGTATTTCGAAGTGTTTGGTTTATTTGTGCATTGTCTGTTTAAGGACTTACATATCTGTTTAAAGATTTACATTTACAAGGGCATTCAGTGATTCTGTGAAATTAGGAATGGGTCAGGTGAATACTGTGGCTTCACAGTGATAGTCACCAAGTGATTGGGAGATGGAAAAGTGTAGGGTGTACTTCAACATCTTTCTATTTTGTACGTTTTACAGGAGGAAATTCAAGAAGTAAGTGATCATGAGGATGAAGAGGAGGAAGATGATGAGGATGAAGATGACATGGAAGTTGTCGAAAGCTCAGATGAATCGGATTCTGACTCTGATGAAAAAGGTGATGTCAGTTCAATAGTTTGTAGAATTTTATAAAATCTGTCACTCCTTGGGTTGTGGTAGGCAAGAGAGTGTGCTTTCAACCCACTGTCCATAATTCTCTGTGGATTGTATGTCCAGTGAATTCTTTTCCAGTTATGGTACTAAAACATGTAATATACATCTGATCAAGTGCCCCAGTACTGGCTTTAGAATTGACCAGAGGCCATAAGATGTTTGGTAACACATTTCTTCCTTAGTTAGAATATCCACAGCATAAGGTTTAAGTACTGGTTTGTTTTTATGTCTCGGAACTAATCACCAAGGTGATAGCTCTCATTCAGCTAATTTGGAAATCGGTAGAATTTAATTTTGAAAGGCTGGAAGTCCCATCAGCCTCCTTCAATTTTCAGAGGCTGTGACTTTATGTAAAAACGTTAAGCAGTGGCTTATGTGTGGCATACAAGTCAGGACTGCTGTAGTCAGAGAGAGCATCAACAGTTATCCTCTCATGTGATTTGGGCCAAATGGGCAAACCAAGTCTGTTGGTTCCTTCTTGTTTTAGAGTCACACAGACCATTAGCGGGGGTTGCAGTACCTGAAAAAAAAAAACCACCAAACCCTCTTCAACTGACATCTTTATTCTGGAGCACATAATCTTAAACCAAAAAAAGGACATAATTGACTACAGAAATTAATTAAACTCTTATAAAATTAGCATGTGGATTAGTTGTTTTTCCTCACTTTTTCCTCCTCCTTTTCTCATTCCCTTCACTGTTCCACTTCCATGATTGAGGCGGCTCCTCTCTTCTCAGAATTTTGACTGTATTTTTCTAAGAGCTAGAGAAAGGAAAGCCTCCCCTTCTAGTCTGCCAGCAATCAATTTTTCCTTTTATAATCTGCTGGGTTTATGAATGGCAATTATTCTCCAGCCCTGAGATGTGACTGAAGTCTCACAGCTTGTGCAACTTTTGTAGGAGGAAGGACGGTTTGCTGATGTTAAGATTTAAAGGTGAGAAATTACAACACATGGGCAACTGTGATCCAATGAGAGATATCTTTCCCTGCCACGTTCCCAGTTCTAGAATGGGGAAAGTGTTCAAGGAGGAGACTTTATAATGAATTGCATATAATACTTTCACTTTCTGCATTGTGCTTTGTGTAGAATTCCCCTGTGCACAATTTATATGTTGGGAAATAAACCTGATGTTGCAGGGGGTATCTAAACTTATGCGATGCTCATTGCTACTTGAACAGAAGTCTTAATTTTTCATTACTCAAAACTTTTTATTTTAGAAAATTATCAAGCTGACTTGGCAAATATCACCTGTGAAATAGCCATTAAGCAGAAACTGATAGATGAGCTAGAGAACAGCCAGCGAAGGTTGCAAACACTGAAAAAACAATATGAAGAGAAACTAATGATGCTGCAACATAAGATTCGAGACACTCAGCTTGAAAGAGATCAAGTTCTTCAGAACTTGGGTAAGGAGTACAAAATCACTTAAATCTAGATGTTGTGTAAGATATTCAAATTGAATTGTTTGCTACTTCCCTCACTTCATTTTTCAAATGTGACAAGAAATTGCAGAAAACAGAAGTAGATTTGTACCCATAGTGCCGATAAACCATACTTTACTCATTCTAATTTCTACCAGAATTGAGAGAGCTTTTTTTTTTTTTAACAAAGATCCTGCTACTAACAGGTATTTGGTTTGGTTGAATAAGCATTTTCAGTTTTCTAGGGGTTCTCATTTTTAGCATAGTTCCTGAATTAAAAGTACTCTTTCTTTTGATTTGCGTAAAAATAAGAACTAGGATTGGCAGCCTTGCAGAGATGTTTTACTGACCAAACTTTTCAATATGTAATTGTGTGGAGGTGAAAAACTAACTCTGGCTCAGGAAGTTGTAAGCCACAAATAGGTGAACTTGGGGAGAGTACTGGGGGAAGTATTTTATTTGTTGCTTTCTTTTTAAAAATATACTATATACGCTTTATACTTACATAGTGTACGTGCTTTTGCTGTTCCCTTATTGTTCCTTATACCTTCCTGTTTGTTCAGTGCCAGAAAAGGAATACTAGGCTTGATGGCTCTTGGGGCTGCTGTTATGACCTTGTGCACATATGCGTGAAGAAGTACCTGTGTGTCTGTGTCTTCATGTACTCAGATATTTGTTGTCTAGTGCAAAAAAAATCAGAAGGAAAGTGCTAATACTTGATCTCTTATCCAAGAACACAGATAAGGTGAAAGGGTCGAAGCAGTGCAGGTGACAGGAGCTAGAGACAAAATTTTTGGACGATAATGCTAAAAGCAGAGGAAGCAGTCATCTGCTGTGGCTGGCAAAGTGAAAATATCCTAAACAAAAGCAGATTAAGAACTCCTTTTTGCTCTAGGTTCTGTAGAGACGTATTCAGAAGAAAAGGCAAAAAAAATCAAGTCAGAGTATGAAAAGAAACTCCAAGCCATGAATAAAGAACTACAGAGACTTCAAACAGCGCAAAAGGAACATGCACGATTGCTTAAAAATCAGTCTCAATATGAAAAGCAACTGAAGAAATTGCAGCAGGAGGTGACAGAGATGAAGAAAACCAAGGTATATTTCAGTATATTGAAGTGTTGTACAATGAGTGTTTTACTGAAATATTGGGTTGAAATCTCCTGTGCACTTAGCTATCAGATAACTCTGTTCTTGCTGTCAGCTGCTCAGAAGTCTGAAAACAGAAAAGATACAAAGACTAGGCTATTCCTGGGGGAGAGGGGTGGCTTTTAGGCTTAATGAACAGAAATTACAGTATCAAACATGAAGATGCTTGCACTGCTTATTGGCTGTTACTCAGCACTGAGTGAAGAAGACATGTTAGATGGAGGAGGTATAATGTGCTGGAAGATGGCAATTTGAAGAAGAAATTCTATATGAGTGGGGGCAGTGAGCAGCACTTGTGTGTAAACGGCTTTTCTAAGTGATGACCTCTTTACAGGTTCGCTTGATGAAACAAATGAAAGAAGAGCAGGAGAAAGCTAGAATGACTGAATCTAGAAGAAACAGAGAGATTGCACAGCTTAAAAAGGAGCAACGCAAACGAGAGGTGATTTGACAGATAAAGAACTTTAGTTTGGAATAAGCATCTATCATTATGAAGCGCATCTGCTTGCAGGCACACAGCATGTGCATATGCACACACTGAGGTGGGCATGAACCTCTATATTTTCACCAGTCAAAAGGCACATAATGTGTTTTGACTTCTATGATAACTCAGTTCCTAGTTTCTGTCTGAAGTGCAACAGAAAATAGAAGGCTCATTGAATATGTACATTGGTATTATTTTATTAGTGAATCTTCACAAAACTGTTAACTACCACCTTGCCTGCATGGAGTTATTCTTTTTGATAGAGAATTGATACACTAGAAAGAGTATGAAACAATTGTGACTTGACCACTTCATGTCACAACAGTTTTGCAAACTTGTATTAATGTGTAAATGTCTTTTTTTATACAACACAGTCCTAGTGGCAGATAATAGAAAAAATATCATGTGCTGCTTGTATTTTTTCACAGCATCAGCTCAAGCTTCTGGAAGCTCAGAAAAGAAATCAAGAAGTTATCTTGCGTCGCAAAACTGAAGAGGTATTGTGGTAAAACAGTAATGCATCTTTAAAAACAGAATTATATTGTATTGCTGTAACTTAGAATGCAGTTTTGGGGAGGGGTAATCATATCTCTGCACGCTGTTTCAGGTTACGGCCCTTCGTCGGCAAGTAAGGCCTCTGTCTGATAAAGTGGCAGGAAAAGTAAGTCGGAAGCTGAGCCTGCCTGAGCATCCTATACAGGAAGCAAGTTCTAGCTCATCAGTTGAGCACGATGGCTCAAGAATAGCAGCACAGCAGAAAATGAGAATTCCTGTTGCAAGGGTTCAAGCGTTATCTGTAACTGCAACAAATGGAACAGCGTAAGGATTAAAACTGTTTCATAATCTCTTGAGAGAACTGAGTATTGCATGGACTTTCTAGCAGATAATCTTGTGACGATACATATTTTAGTAGTTGTTGCTTTTCAAACTGCTGTCATGTAATGCTCATAAAGTGGTCATTTTACCATTATCAAATGCAATTTGAGTTGTGTATTTAAGGCAGTGTGGAATAATATAAAATGGCATTAAAGAACAAGTCACATTAAGAAATCCTAAAATTTCAAAATCCAGTTAATCTGCTCTTAAAGAGAAATGGCCTTCGTGGTGCAATGCCTGCAGTGTTCCTAAGTGTTAAAAAAACCAAACAAAAAAAACAACAAACAAACAAAAAAAAAACCACCCAAAAATACCCCCCAAACAAACACCTACCCAACCACCCCCACCCACCCCAAACAAAGGAAAAACTTGTTGGAAAACACAATTACACAATTTAATGTATTGGATTTATTGGTGATCTTCCACTGTGATTTGAAACAGATCCTCTTGCTAAATACAGAACCGCTGTTAGGTGGCATTTGATTTCGCTGGTGCATCATACAAGATGCCACAGTGTTTGATAGCTGCTTTTCAAATGCAATATATTAGAGTGCAGTAGAGTTCAGGGCTGGGTACAGGTAGCTGTCTAGTGCCATGACAAACTGCAAGAAAAAAGTCCATGAAAAATATTTTGTCCTGGTCATTTCCGCATTCAAATGTGTGATTGGACTACTTCACACTTAGCTGTATGTTTCTCTTGAATTTATCACAGCAAGAAATATCAGCGGAAAACGGTGACAAGCAGAGTTTACTCCTCGAAGGCAGCCAGGATGAAGTGGCAATTACTTGAACGCAGAGTGACTGATATCATTATGCAGAGGATGACCATTTCCAATATGGAGGCAGATATGAACAGGTTACTTACGGTGGGTGATTTGCTACACACCGTTGGTGGTATCATCATATTAAATAAAGAGAGAGCAGTGCATTTATGTTTGCTGTAAATTAATTGCTGTGATGGTGGCATAGGCAAAGTGATTGTAATCCACTGCAGTCATTGATGATGATCTAAACAACTCCAGTAAGCATTTGGACCATGGGATTGCTGTGCTTAGTAAGAAATAAAAAGCACAGTAATCATGGGCAAATATACTAATATATTCACCTGTATAACTTCTTCCTGCAGAAATCATGATATGTTAGTTAAAGTATAATAAGGAAAGGAAAATAAAACAAAAAGGCGCTTAAATGCCTTAAGTGTTTACTAATTCCTTTTTATGCAATATTATGTCTTTGGGGGAAAATAGCAACGTGAAGAACTTACAAAAAGAAGAGAAAAGCTTTCAAAGAAAAGGGAGAAGCTCATCAAGGATGGGGGTGGCAGTGAAGTAGATAGAAATGTCCAAAACATAAATGAAGAGATGGAATCACTAACTGCGAATATAGACTACATTAACGACAGCATTTCTGACTGCCAAGCAAACATTATGCAAATGGAAGAAGCAAAGGTAGGTCAAGTATTATGCAAAAAATAGTAAAATGAAGAAAAGAAAAAGCAACTGTTTTAGCCTTGAAAAATTTTCTCATTTAGAATGGAATTTTCTTTTGTCTGCATAATTATTGAACCAGGAAATGAAAATTGGTGAACACTTGGGTGAAGTCTGAAACGAAGAGTGTTTATATAACTCAACTTTCAGATCTGAATTTTAGTATCAATAGTGTAATGCAAGTTAAGATTGCAAAGTATTTAAATGTCAAAGCTGATGCTTTCTATTCTGCTGGCATTAAATTAATATAATTCTTGAGACTGAAGGCTAAAAGCTTGTATCATCTTCCTGCAGCTGTTGATATGCTTCCACTCCCTGGTATTGTTTTTGTATGCTTTAAATAGATTTAAGTATTTTTGTATGTAAGAATTTATATACATTCTTTATATTGCCTTTAAGTATATTTTCAATTATGGAACAGTGGCTTTTTATAACTAACGAGCCTTTTCAGCCCAAGTTTCTTGTTTAGGATTGACTTTTCAGATAATAATTGCCTATTATGACTGATGTAGAAATTTGAATATTACCAAAAGCAGAAATCCAATATGAAAACCCTTATAATGTGCATCATACCTTACATGATCTAGCAGGAAGAATCCACCACATACAATCTCCTAGACATCTTGGCACAGGTAGCATGAAGTCTGAACTGTAATACTTACCAGTATTTTTATATGGCAGTGCTCGGGTTCTTCCTCTCCCACCATGGGCTAATGTGTGCTTTACATCTCTTTACGATCTGTTACATGCCCAGCAGCTTTTACTATTTTACACAGGTCAGGGTTTCTTGAATTTTGGACAACATGGTGCAAGGTTACAGGACTTTACTAGTCAAGAAGTAGTGAACACAAAAGGTTTAATAACTCTTAAGGGTACCAGAGTGCTTAATACTGACTGAGAATAATCGGAAGAAAAATGAGGAATAGCCTAGGGGAAGAACTCTTCAAACGTGTGAAGGCTGCAGACAGTGAAGAAATGCACTCATTTCTGCATCCATTGTGAATACATTAGCTTATAGAAAGAAGGGATCTGAGTTGGAGTTTGGCTATGTGCTTTCTAATAAGAATGGAACCGAAACACTGGAAGGACTGGGAAGGTTGCAGAATCTGTTCTGTGGGGTGTTTTGGGATAGTTTGGAAAAAAGTCTGTCAGACTAACCATGACAGACATGGTTAGGGGTACCAAGAGGATGAACTGGATGATATTGCAGCATCTTCACTGTTTCTGTTTTCTGTGATCACTGTAATGAATTAAAATAAAGCGTTTTTCTGCATCTGCCTCTTCTTGTTGTTGCACACATAGGAAGAAGGAGAGACCTTGGATGTAACAGCAGTGATTAATGCTTGCACTTTGACAGAAGCTCGATATTTGCTTGATCACTTCCTCACCATGGGTATCAATAAGGTAATGCATTAAGCGAAATAGATGTATGCCAGGACCTATGCCATGTACCAGGAGCAGACTTGTGCTGTCATAAAGACTAACTAGTGTGAAATCATACCTGTGAAAAGTAAGCTGGTCAACGCTACAGAGCCGTGCTGATTCTCAGTGTGAAGGCCCTTGAGATCCATTGTCCCCTTCAATCTGTTGCCTGTTTTTCAACCCCCAGTAGAGCCTGCTTCACTAATTACCTCATGTTGTTCTTATAAGCGCAGTAGCTCTTTGTAATCAAATAAATAATGTCCTTCTATGTTTTTCAACAAGCTCCAGAATGCTCAGGATCTTTTTAAAAGAGTGTCTCAGCCACTTCCTTAAAAATGAGCCTTTAAAATATATTGATGTATGGCATACTTTAGTCAGACTTCTACTTTCAAATAGAGCAATGTGGGCTTTTTCTGAAAGCCTTGGGAAGTAATATTTTCAAAATGAGTATTTGGCAGTTTATAACCCTGTGCGCACATGTATCATATGCTCTCACAGCTGCTTCTCTTTCTGTTTGGAGGCCAAACTCAGTGTCATTGAATCAAATGAAAGACTTCAAGGCTATTGAAATGGTCTTTGTGTTAGTCCCACTGACTGATTGATTACCTGTTCTTTTTTTTGCATACTTGTTTCGTCATTATGCAGGTAATCAAAAAAAGTTCATATTGTTTTTTTTTTAAAAAAAAAAAAAGAAAAATCACACAATCACATTGGCTTCTGCAAATTTCAGAATTTCAATCTTTTGATTTTTTTTTTTTTTTTTCTTTCCCCAGCCCTTGGGTGGGTTGAATGGGTATCTGATGTCTTGCAGCACGGTTAATATGAGAGAATTGTCTCTGACTTACTCTGTTAACAATTGCTGCTTATCATGATAAAAAGCTCCATTATGTGAAGGTGTTTCTCCTCTTTGTGATGAGTAATTGTCGTGTAGAAAAACTGAAGGTACATTTTCATGTAAAATTGGTCACGCCTGCTGTCTCTTCTGTCGTTTGTTTCCACATGCAAAATATGTCTATTGATATTTTGTTTTAGTTCATGATAAAATCAGAATTTAATGTCTAAGTCTGTCGTACTGCACTTCTTTCTCAAGTGCTGGCACTCAATGTCCTCTGTTATCCTGCAAGTCTTTGAGAAGATGTGTTATACCTTCATTTTTCCCTGCTGCTGCTTCTATTTGGAAACTATTCTCTGTAAATTTCCCTGGCTATGTTTTCTGCAACTAAAAAATGCCTACTAATCCATGCATCCAGCGGAACGTTCCTTAGAATGGATTCTCTCTTAAGTTGGGCCTTGAGATCTTTCAGCAGAAGTTGAAAGTTCACTGGGCGATTCTGTAGAAAAGACTACTGCTCTGGTGTGGGGTTTTTTTTGTTATTGTTTTGTTTGTTTTTCTGCTATTTGTTATAGAGTAACATTAACATGAGTTAACACCATAGACAATCACTAAAAACAAGTACTTTGTGAAAAACGGAGGTGTTGATTTTTCAGATGCTTGCTACTCTTAAATAAATGCAAAGAATCTATGAATTGTCCTTGGGAGTCACGTCCAACTTAGGCACTACAGGCATATTTGCAAAGCAGAGTCTGAGGAACACAAGTTAAATGGAAAAAGAAAAAAAAAAAGTCCATTGGTTGACATGTGGTCAGTTGACACCTGATCTTTAGGATGTGGGAGGAAGGTTACAATGTTGGTTGTGTTTGTAGTTTTTAAAACGTTTTGGCAATTCTCATTTTGTAACAAAAGATTTGTGATAAAGCATGTGTCATCTTTTCTTTCTTTCTCTTTCCTAGGGTCTCCAAGCAGCTCAGAAAGAAGCTCAGATTAAAGTTCTTGAGGGACGCCTTAAGCAGACAGAAATTACTAGTGCTACTCAAAACCAGCTGCTGTTTCATATGCTAAAAGAAAAAGCTGAGTTAAATCCTGAACTTGATGCTTTGCTGGGTCACGCTTTGCAAGGTAATTTTGTCATCTTGTATTCTGAATAGTCAGCTGCATGTCACATTTGCCTTTCATGCATGGTGTACTGGGCATTCTAGACTATTTCTTTTCTGAATAGATGCTGTATTTTAACATCTTAAACTCTATTTCACAACTGATGTGCATGTATGTAATTTTTAAATATATCCCCTCGGCATTGAAATGTAGGAAACAAGTTGTTTTTTTTATTATCAGGACTTTTAAAACTCAAATAATTTGCTTGTTATTTTTACAAAAGACTATGCATTTACAATTTGATATGATTTTAACTTCTGAGTGTGAAATTCTAAGTATGCAATCCTGTTCAGTCATCATATGTTAGTGGTTTTGAGAGTGGCATCATATGTCTGTTACGGCATCTATTCTACTTCTCACGAGATGATATTAAGAGAACTTTAGAGTACATTTGGGTATTTTTGTTTTATTTCTTTTTATAAATGGATATGTTTTGATTGGAGTGTTGCTTTTGTTTCCTTGTTGCTGTTATTTACACAGACCTAGATAGCATACCGTTGGGTAAGTATGTTTAGCTTTCTGTGTACTGTACAGCTGCATGAGTTACTAATTCATTCATGTTCACTAACTGGTGCATCTTAGAATTTGTGAGTTTGTGAAGTTTGCATGAATTATTCTGTAAATGTACTCATTATCATGAGTTTACAGAGCATTTCTTCCCTTCTGAAGTCACCCATAGCCCTCATGCTAGTTAGATTTGTCAGATAAGAAGTGAACACAGTAAGCAGAGCTGTATTTAGAACTTATGACTTACTGCTTACGAACCTATAGTATGTTCAGACTATGCAGAGCAATTTCATTATATACTGCTGTTGTGACAAATTCTGCTCATCTTTCTAGGTCTGGAAAAAGGTAATTCTTAATGTGCAGGCTGTTTTTAACCTTTTGCTGACAGCTTATTTTGTAATGTAAATATTTTACACAATGCAGATTATATCTCACTTTTTTCAATTGGGGTTTAGTTACTGATTTTGAGGAGATGAGTCTGTTGTTGTTGTTGCTTTGAAATGATTCCAAATAAATTATGCTCCCTTGCTCCTAGCCATAAAATTGGCTATGTTTGAAACTTGAGAGAAAATATTCATGATGTCAGTAACAATTCCTTTTATATTGTCTTGTTATTACTTCTAATCCCATTATGCTGTCTTGTGCTAATTTGCACAGGCATCTGAAACATTTCAAAAGCACAAGACTGCCTGAAAGTGTATATATCATCATCTGGTGTAAACTGGTGAGAACTTTGCCAGATTCCTCACAGGTGACACCTGAAGTTCTGTGTCAGGGCATCTTGCTGCATGTGGCCAGTATTTATTCAGGAACCTCAATGGTTATTACTATCACAGTGTATCTAAAATAGACCCTTAATGTGTGTGTGTGTGTTCAGTGCTGTTGGAGGGAGAGCGATGCTTCTCCATTCAGGAAGTTAGCATTGCATTTTCCTTAGCTCTGGACAGGCTTTTACATATTAAAAGTATCTGGAGCAGTGGAAAGACACTTGTTAAATGCATTGAAACAGTAGCTCTATCATGACAATTTTAGTAGACCATATCTCATTAAAGAAGCTTTTTAACATTTTGCACGCATGAACTGAACCTTTTAAAACACCGAAGCCACTCAGGACTGTGTTAACGCTTTATAGGAAGAAAACTACACTGTGGGTGTTTCTTGGCTGAATACGCCACACTAACCTCAGTCCACACTGAAATCCAAACTGCTGATCATCTTATGTCTTGTAGATCACAAGTAGCTAAATCTTTTGAGCTGCAAGGAGTTCAGACACCATTATAGTGGGGCTTCAAGGCTGGGACAGGTGCAGGGGCTCCCTGGTAACCTGACACAATTCCCAGGGGTGGAAGTGTGGGTGGCAGGAGATCCGGAGACCAGTTTCACCAGGCTGCCTGACAACTCAGGGGCGGTACCCAGCCAACCCCATCCCAAGCAGAGGGGTTGCACCTCCAGCGAGCTTGTCATCTGCTGCTTGTTAACCACTCCCTTGATGCCTACTTTCAGCTCTGATACATTCAGAAGTTCTTAGCCATTTGAACATGCTTGGCCTGAAGAAGTTTGGGCATTCCCCAAGTGTAGTTGTGCATCTGTATTCAAGCGTAGACTTAAGAAAAGGGTTCAGTCTGCAGCAAAGCGCATCACAGGCTCAGGTTTTGACCCTCAGAACGGGTTTTGAATGCACACCTACCTTGTGTGGGGATAAACGAGCTGCCATTCACTATCCCATCTGCTCTTGTGCAAGAATTAACATGACCACAAACTTGAGTCCTGAAGTGTGGCTGGAGTGTTGTGGGAGCTGCTTTTCCTTCCCACCTGTGACATCTGGATGTTCATGGATGTGACTCACAGCCATGTACATACAGATCTTGTGAGGGCTGGTCAAACATCACTTCCTCTGGATGAACTGTGCTGGTGTACTGCATTGTACTGGTTACTGTCCAGTTGCCTCTGCATAGCGATGAAGACCAGTCATCACAAAAGCTCTCCACTGTTCTTTAGTCATTGGTCTACCAGCAGTCATCTCTGCTGCTCCTCGCAAGCAGTACTAACTTTGTTGCTCCTTTCATCTCTGCTCGCTCAGGATTTCTTACAGAATCTTGCTCTTCTGCCTCTTCTCATTTTCTTTTGTTGATTCCATGTGCTGCTTTCTATCTGGGGGCTTCCTGCAGTCTTTCTGTGCTGAATTGCAGACAAACTGAAGAAAAATATCAGTACATACCAGGTCCCATGAGTGTGAACCTACAAATAAAATCCCATCTTTTGTAGCCATCTCACTCTTTCTACTTTGTTACATGTAAAAGCTGATCGCAAGTTCTTTGAGAAGGGGGTGAAGTAACATCACCCTCATATGAATCATATATTTTAAAAAAAAAAAAACAACATATTTTATTGATGCTGCATTTGTGCCTTGCTAGAAGGAGCAGTACTCTAGATCCCCTCTTTTGCAGAATACATAGAATAATGACGTGTATAGAAAAGTTTTAATGTGGGCTCAAATCCAGAATGGAACAAAAAAGAAAGTTCAGCATGCTATTTCTGTGACCCCGCTTTCTTTATAATACTGTTGTATTTCTGATAGTTAAGGTTACATTGTTAAAACTAATACAGCACTTGAGTACCTCTGAAGTACATTGTGGGTGTTGATACTAGATTGATGTATGGGTTTGATTTATTTCAGGAAACATTCTTAGATGTAGCATATACAAGAAGGCAGCATTTTCCTTTTTCCTTCCTTCCTTCTTCAGAATTCAGCTGGACACTATATCTTTCTTCCCTTTCTCTAAAGCATGAACTTGCACTTAAAATGTATAGATGGACAAACCTATTTTACTATGGGTGCCAAACATATTCATTCTATGCATTACAAATTGTATCTGCTTTCTGGCAGAAATTAAGTAAATAAAGTGTCTTTAATAATAAAGAAGAGATGTAATGGAATTTCATGAGTATGTTCAAAAATAAGGGGCTTTACTTGCAGGAATGTATTGGCTATGTCCTTAATCTATGCTTAAAATATATTGTTAGAATAATATGCAAGTTAGGGGATTTGGTTTCCCAAAAGTTTGGAACTGATTTTACATATGCCCTGAACTGGTTGTCTCAGCTTAATGTTTTGCACAGTTTGCATGCGGACACGTTGATCTGATGTTTGACAGTGTTAGTGTGTGACGTGCATGCTGGCTTTGTCTTTTGTGGACAGGTTTGTGTACACGTGTTACTTCAGGAGCATTTCTACTGAAATGCTTCATTTTACAATTAACTTCAATACAATTAATGTCTTTTTAGGAAGAAGTTCTAAAGTAACAAAGGGGTGGCATCATCCTTTGAAATCTAAATGCTTATATGCTAATAAAGTGCTTGCTTCTTGTCAGTCCAAATGGTGCCATTTTATATAAGCTGAGGCTGAGCCTCAGCTCACTAGCTAGTTAAAAATACAGTTTGGGTTTTTTTTCATTATAACCAGCCTGATTCTGTCTTAGAGTAAGATTACAAAAAAAAAAAAAA
>VXBH01001016.1:301703-399678 GCA_013400035.1 Rynchops niger
CTCCTCCTTCCTCCCCATATTTAGGTCTTCAGGCCAGGCCATGCCTGGTGATGTGTGTTCAGGAAGTACTAACAGAACAGTCACTATCCCAGCTGGAGAAAACCAGATCAATCAGATTGCACTAAATCCAACTGGCACATTCCTCTATGCAGCTGCTGGAAACTCAGTGAGGATGTGGGACCTGAAAAGGTACAGTACCCCAGCAGAAGAGAATGTTCTCTAGGTTGTTACATGTGGATACAAAGTCAATTAAGTGTTTCCTGTTTATGGTAACGTCCATAACCTGGGCAAAATATGGTCAAGATATGGATCAATGGATCCATGCTGTGGTGATTACTGAGATAATGAAGGTGCTCATGATCTCCTCGTGTATTAAAGTTATGGCAAATAGTTTCGGTAAAAATGATTGGAAAAATCACAGAACCACATAATAGTTTGGTTTGGAAAGAACCTTTAAAGGTCATCTAGTCCAACAACCCCCTGCAATGAGCAGGGACATCTTCAACTAGATCAGGTTGCTCAGAGCCCCGTCCAACCTGAACTTGAATGTTTCCAGGGATGGGGCATCTACCACCTCTCTGGACAACCTGTTCCAGTGTTTCACTATACTAATTGTAAAAGATTTCTTCCTGATATCTAATCTAAATCTTCCCTCTCTTAGTTCAGAACCGTTACCCCTTGTCCTATCGCAACAGGCCCTGCTAAAAAGTCTGTCCCCATCTTTCTTAAAAACACTCTTTAAGTATTGAAAGGACAAACGCAGGGAAGGAAAAAGGACAAAACGCATTGAAAAGAAAAACACAAGGTTTTGTTTAAGATAGGCTCTATAAAACATACTCTTGTAAGGTGACAGATGCATGAATCCTGACTAGTAATAGTTGATGAGATGATGAAAGCCAGCTGATGTAAAGTAATATAATACAGGGTTATGATAGCCGCACTATAATAGCACTTTTCCAAACAGAACCCGCACCCAAAGGGTGTGTTCAAAATAGAGAATACTTTGAGGGGTTTGATTTGTCTTTACTTAATTTTTTTTAATTCTTATTTTACATAAATAGATGCTTTTGTTTACATTTAACATAGATTTAACATTTACACTTGGGCATGCGTGAGCAATAGAGTATACGTAACCATGGGATGGATAGTGAAGATATGGGGAAAATGAAAAGATGTGTTCTGTCAGAAACTGTGCTATAGGTTGTGTATATATATAACAAATACATATACAAAATAACAAATCCTCATTTCTTCTCTTATTCCTGAAGGTTTCAATCTACAGGAAAGTTAACTGGTCACCAGGGTCCTGTTATGTGCCTTACTGTAGATCGAATTTCCAATGGACAAGATCTTATTGTCACTGGTTCAAAGGATCATTATATAAAGGTAAACCCTTAGTATTTGCTTATTTATTTAGACTCTTCACATCAGCTTGGCATGCAGGCTTCAGCAGAAGTGACTCACATCTCCACATCCGAAATGTGATAGCCAAGATGGAAATTCTTTCATCATTTATAGACTATGAATAATGTTCAGTTTTAATAAACTCTTAATAATCTTAATTATCTCCTAATCTTAATAATTACTTCATTGCTATTTTTATTTGGATGGTTGTCTGTAGTTACCTTTTCCTTTTTTTCTTCTAAACTTTTTCTTAATCCCCAGTAAGGTGGACATCAGGTGTGTGAAGTCTTAGAGAAGTATTCATAACACCTACTCTTAAGAAACATTTAGCTCTTGAAAGTATCTTAAGTCAGTGCCTCTGTTTTGGAGTACAGACCTAATTGCCTCAGCAGAGACACTGTGTGCCCCCCACAGAAAAGAGTGGGGTCTACCCAAGCTCTTGCTTAAGTGTTATCAGAGTTCTGGGGTGGGGAAGGAGAGAGAGTTCAGCACATCTCAGCCAACGTTCCCAGTCTACTTGGTGTATTCAGTAGCGTTCAAGTTGCTCTGAATTGCCAGTGGTGTTACGATACTTTCCTGCTTCTGGGCATTGGAATTAATTCACTCAAGAATGGGAAATCTGGTTGGGTGTTTTTTGGAGGGTGGGGTGGGTGTGTCTGGTATTTTGTGGTTTTTCTTCTTTTCTTTTTTTTTTTTTCTTTTTGGGCCCACTTCAGCCAGGTGGTATTTGAACCCACAAGGTCTTGTTTCTGAGGAGTATGCCCAAAGCACCAGACTGTGGGAACTATACATCATCTTGCCCACAAAGCTGACACTCACGTTGCAAAGAATGTGTAATTCATGAGGCCAAAGAGGGAATGAGCAAGACACTCTAGTCTGTTGTGATGGGGTACCCTTTGGTCTCAGCTTTATACTTCTTGCACCCTGGAAAAAGTGTATAAACATCTGGGAGTGGAGCAGAAACCAGAATCTGAGTCGGCTTTCTCAGTGAGCTGGCCTTTCTCTTTTTGATGTTATCCTGCAATTCTTGGACGCTTGGCTGTGCTCTGGGCCAGCATGGGAGGGGGGTGCATAGCTTGATGGTTTGGGCCATGGGTTTGAATCCTGTCAGCAGTCTCTATGGTTAGAGGCCAGAGGATTCTTGGGCAGTAGGGTGACAGAGAGGCACTCTAATAATTACTTCTCTGCACAGCTCAGAATATTGAGTCAGTTAAGGGCTACCATCCTGGCACAGTAGGACCTCAGTGGGGACAAGAGGATGTGATCATGTAATGCAAGTTTGTCGTGCTACCAACTCATGTGACGAGCAAGGAGGTGAAAAGGCTTTTGGAAAAGAGAGCTGTCAACAGTCAGAGGAGGTTATCTGCTATTCTTGTGTGCTCCCTTGCTGTGGTCAGGCTACATAAATCCTTACGAGGCCACCTGCTTCTTGACTTACACCTAGAATATTAGGGATATTTGGCCATGTGTATGTGCTGCGGAGTAGTGGGTGTTCTGCAAGGTGAGTGCGACCATAAATTGTCACGCTGCTTTGGATAGTAGAAATGATCTGTGTGTGCATGGTCAGCACAACAGTTTGGGAATTCTCAGTGCTTCTCCACATGGGTAGGCCCACTGGGGGTAGTAAGTCTGGTCACAGATACTGCTTTCCCCTGCCACAGCAAACTACTGTTTTCTCTACTAAGCCAGCACTATTAGTCACCTCTAAGTGCCTCATTTTTCTGATGTATCATTGAACTTTTTTTGTTACCATTGGAGCTGATGCACGTTAATGGAATACTGTAACTTAAAATACCTTTAACTCACTCAAGGCATTCTTTTACTCTACCATTCATGCCCTTTTTTACTGCCAAACTTATTCATTTTAAAAGGTCAATGAAGAGCAAATAATGGGGGATGAAGTCTGACATTTGCTTGTGAAACAGTGGTAGTGGTTTAAAAAGTTATGGCTCCTCTGTTCCTCCTCAGCTCAGTCTCACCGGGTGAGTTCTGGATCATTACAATGCATAACAAAACAGGGTTGCTTACATTGCTTCTCTAGTGACAAAGAGCTGACGGGGTCGATTATGCCTTAAATTCCTAAAATGCCCTCACTTAAAGAGTGTGTTTTAAGCCCCCATTCTTGGACCACAGGCAAGGAGAGATGTGAGACTTGTCCATGGAAAGCATCAGCATGTAATGGTATTGCCCTTGCTAAAACACCGTATTCAGAAAAATATATTAATGTCTCTTCCTGCAGCTGCTTGTACAATTATCACAGCGTGAATCGTGTTTTTCATACTCACTTGTGAGCTTTGTTCCTCTAGCCCACCACACGGTACCTACATAGGCTCTTTCTTGTGAAGATACTGTGTATTTCATACCCAAGTAGTAGCACTTCTTCCCAGAATGGTCTTCTCTGAAGTCAGTGAAGCATTCCTGCTTCAGGCAAGAGGTAGAAGAGGACAAAAGACTTGTTCTGGTAGATAAATTCTGTCAAATATACATCATGATACAGTGGCCTGTAATAAGACTTTCTAAGTTTTTCCCCTGAAGTTTTTCACTGCAATGTCTTCCAAGCTGGTTAGATGGCAGATAATTTTGCGTAACGTATTTATCTTTTATTTTAGATGTTTGATGTGACTGAAGGGGCTCTTGGAAGTGTAGGTCCTACACACAATTTTGAACCTCCTCATTACGATGGCATTGAAGCACTTGCTATTATGGGAGACAACCTCTTTAGTGGATCCAGAGATAATGGAATTAAAAAATGGGATTTGACTCAAAAAGACCTTCTTCAGGTAATGGAAAAAATCACATGGCTAATGTGACAGTCACGCTGTAGAACTGTTTTCAGGCTGTGTAAATGTTCAGGCTCATTCAATGACTATTCACTTAGATACTGATGTTTTTAATAGGGAAGGCATAGAGCACTGACTAAGACAGAAATCGATAATGTATTTGATCCTCTGCACTAGGAATGCAGTTGCTTTTCTTTTCAGTGTGTGTAGCATCAGGAAGTTCTGGTGAAGTGGTTAGCCCTCTATTTTTGCTCTGAGTAGGTGGATTTTGGCTCTTGTGCTTCAGAATGAAGGCAGCACCTGCCTCCTCTATGATTGGAACCATGGGGTATCATCCTTGTCATTGACAAGTTGGTAAATTTTGGACTGGGAACTCGTTAATGGCAAACAATGCTTTAGATCAGGCTACAGAATATTTTCTTGTGAAGAGGGTTTACAACCTACCTTGCTCCACCCAGCCTTATTACTAAAAAGCTTAGTCCTTAGATCTCCATTCATCTTGTTATACAATGCATATGTTATGTAGTGTAGTACACACACGTAGTAATCTGTTTGCTGCTAGAACATATTTGCTGTAAGTTTTTATTATTAAAAAAAAACCAACCCAAAACAACAAGGGGAGGGGATGAGGGGAGCAAAACCAGACCCCAAATCCATGGAAACTTGGAAGTTCATTGTAATTTGTCTGACACGGAGAACTTTGATTTTTGGCTACTTGCTATAAGCCAGTCTGTACTTCGAGGTCTTATGAGAGGTGGTTGAGGTAGAAATACAATTAAGTTGAGACTGTGTGAGATGCAGAAAGCAGAAAAACAAATGCCAGAAGATACCGCTGTTCTTGCAAAGGTTTCTTAGATACCAGTCACTTAATAATTTTTGGAGGAAGGAGGAGCGTGTCTTTATATGTATTTAATGTGCAGACTAACGTGCAAGGAAACAAATAGAATATTAAATTTTTGGAACATGAGATAATAAAGGATTGGTCACTTTAAGAAGCAAACTTCTATATGGGCATATTTAGTATTCCACAAATATACAATCTTCCGTGATGTTCTTTGAAAATCGTCCAACTGGGTGCCAGTTCCTTTTCAGAATACTATTAAGATTTCACAGTTAAAATAAGGATTCAGAAATTCAGCTTCTTACAGAAAGTCTTCAATTGGCCATATTGGGTCATCTGCCCTCATATCTGTCTGTCTAGGGATATGTACTAAACAGCTTGTTAGCAAAATCAGGAGGACCACAGGAACAGGAAAGACTTTGAATTCTCAGGATGGCTTCATTAAAGTTGTAAAAAGCGTCTTTACTCTTGCATTTTAGGCTC
This sequence comes from Rynchops niger, assembly GCA_013400035.1. Lineage (NCBI taxonomy): Eukaryota > Metazoa > Chordata > Aves > Charadriiformes > Laridae > Rynchops > Rynchops niger. The sequence goes on from VXBH01001016.1 coordinate 307,212, forward strand.
ATTAAAATATTACGCAATGTGCATTTTTACCGTTGCAATTAAATTAACAACAGGAAAAAGACAGGGGCAGGGGTGAAGTAGTATGTAACAGTGGACTAGTTGTATTCCTTTCCTTATTTTCCTTTTGGTGTATGTGAATTTCATGCTTTCTATACTTCATGTTCCCCTATTTGTTTGTTGGATTTCAAAGTAAACTTAATAAAAAATGATCTTGCATTCTTTTTCTTATTTCTATAAAATATTGTGTGTTTTTCAAGGCAGTGACAACAAAGTATTTGACAAAACAATTTACATAATTTTTATTCACTGCCTTTTTAGGGAATGAAGAGGAGTGCTGTTACTTTTGCTAAGCATGGGGTAGTTCAGAAGGAACAGGCCACTGGAGGTCACACAGGGCAAAGCTGACCTGCTGATCCAAGCAAGGCCAACTTTGTAATTAGGTTTGGTTACTCAAGGCCTTAACCAGCTGAGTTTTCAAAGTCTCTGAGGTCACAGATTGCACACCTGCTCTGGGTGACCCACTGGAAGCCTTAAACTACTCTTGTATGAATTTTCCCCACTCCCCCATATCCAGTCAGAATTTCTATTGTTGCAACTTCCTTTTGGTGTGTACACTTGACTGTTTTAGATGAAGGGGGAAAAAATCCCTACCCTGAAAATGAGCTGGGCTGCATTAAAGTATAACATTTCAACAGAGGCCCTGGTTTGGCACACCTGCGTTAAAAAGGGTTGGTCCTCTAAAATTTATGAAAAACCCTTAACAAACATGCTATTCAAAAGAATTTGGACCTTATCTTCTTGGTGCTTCACTTGGTGCTATACAACCCAAGCCACAAAATGCTTCTATGACTAAATTAACACTTGTAAGAAAAACTTCCCCCCACCCTCGTGCTGGTTTCATTAAGTGCTGCAGGACCAGACCACCAGTGTTGTGATAGCAGCGTATATTATAGATAAAACACCAAGATGATCCTAGAAAGCTGAATGTACTCCATGATATGAGAGAGGCAGCCTACCAAAGCAGTTCCTACCAAACTGAACTGGAGAAGAGCCGCTCTTGGGTCCCCTGAAAAGACAGTGAACTTGGGCTACTATTTCCCCAGTGTTGGTACCAAATGGATGTTGTTCTCAGCTGCTCTGTGCAGCATTTTGCTTTCTGAATAAGCTGTAAAATGCTAGTGTCCTTCCTCAATGAAGAATTAATGTATTTTTCTGAAGTACAACATCACAAAATCAATTTATAATGTGTAATGGGAAAAGAAGAAAGGAGAAAAGCAAATATAGAAACAGTTTCTGTTTCTGATGAGTTTTTTGAGCAGTATTTTGGGTTTTCTTTTTATGCGTTTTATAACTGTCTTACAGACAGAATTCAAACATATATGGAGACCATATGTTCAAATATGGATTCAAATATGCATTTGAACATATGCAGATTTAGTGTTAGCCTAAATTAACTTCTGTTCCAAGTCAGGTCAGTTGTGCATATTGAATTTCCTTGTTTTGCAGTACTATTTCACAAAGAGAAACAAACTCGTGGTATAGAAGTAGCCCCCTCCTTGCCCTAAAGGAGGAGAAGCCACGGGGCTAGGATATACTCAGTGTCATGTAGCAAATCTGCCTCAAGACAGGAATCGAGCTTAGAACTTGGAATTTTTTCCATTTCTGCACTTGTTCCTTTAAGAGATTTCGCAGCCCTTATGATACTTGCCTGCTTCTCTTTTTCAGCAAGTTCCTAATGCTCATAAAGACTGGGTGTGTGCTCTTGGCCTGGTACCTGGCGCTCCGGTTCTGCTCAGTGGCTGCCGAGGAGGCACCCTCAAACTCTGGAACGTGGATACCTTCGCACCCATTGGGGAGATGAAGGGACACGACAGCCCTATAAATGCAATCTGCACCAACTCCAGCCAGATTTTCACAGCAGCGGAGTGAGTTTTTCTTCTCCCTGAATCTTTCTTTTCCATAGCTCCTGCTAGGTTCCTGTCCATGCAAATGCATTTAGGAGATCTTCAGTTGTGTAACTCGCTTCATAGCATGCATGGGAAGAGCTGGTCCATGCCCCTAAATGCTCATCATCTACTGCAGTGAACTCCAAGTGGGGTGCATGCCTCCCAGAGGACGAACAACATGATCCATGGGGCTGCAGGAAGAAAATATTAGAGCTTTAGTAGTACATGTGTATAATTTATAAATAAAAATACACACAGAGGTGTGTGCCCAAAAAACTTTTAGTGGTAGGGGTGCATGATCAAAAAAGTTTAGAGACAACTGGATGGCAGGGAAAATCTGGCAGTAGTTGAGAACTTTACCAGCTAGTCTTTACAGCTGGGCTATGTACTGCTAGGACTGATTCCTGACCTGTGGAAATTTTTCTAAATGCCATGGTATGCAGTTCTTTGGGTTTTTGTTTGTTTAAGTGCTGGCGTACAGCGTAGGCTTTGCAAGCCATCCCACTGTCCTTTAAACATCTTGATTTGAACATTTGCTTCATCAGTAATAGTTGAGTAAATTGAGTACCTGAAATCTCAGGGGGCTTGACCAAGAAAAAGATCTCATTCTGGAAAACATGCAGGAGACAGCCCGCTTAGTGGCGTAGCCGGAGCACAGGAGCTGTGAAAGCTGTCCTGTTATCTTCTAGTGCCAATCACAGAAGCTTCTGGCCTTTTGAATTGAAAGCAAGTCCTTCTGAATCGAAGCAGGATTTTGAACTTGCCAAGTTTCCACAGTTGGTGGCCAGTTTTTATGTTTAATCACTAATAGATAGGGGTAGAGATGTCAAAGCTTATGTCTCTGCCTAAAGATTATTAATAATTTTAGTATGTGCACTCACCTGAAATTTATTCTTTATTACTAGTGAAAGAAAATCCCAGCCTTTTGGCACTTGTGGTGAAGGTCTACAGAACTTATGGTGCTCCTGACAATTTACAGTGAAGTGAAGGCTCAAGTCAGAAAACCTCTGTACTGTGATAAAGTCTGTCCTGCCTCCTGGCTTTTTTGAGGGTGTTATAAGGAATACATGAGTCAATGTTTGCTAGTCACATAATTCAATGTTTGAGGAGTTCATAACTTCTACTTCTCTTGCACAGGATAAATTGCTATTTAATAAGACTAGTTCTTTATTTTACTTTGTAATTATGATAATAGAGTTTTGTAACACATTCCATGTGATACTTTACTTACACATATTTTAAAATATGCGTAAAAGTGATCGTTGCCAAAAATACAGAATTATACCTTGCCTCTCCTGGGCTTCCAAACACCAGCTCACTGGTATTCACTTTCCAGCACCTGGCAAAGGGGTTTTTTTGAGGGGAGAGGGGTTAAGAGTTTCTGTTGTCTTGTGATTCTGTGCTCCCCCCCCCTTTCCTATTAAAGACTGAGAGCTCTTGTGCAAATGAGGCACGTTTCAGGTCCTGTTTGATTTAACCTGCTATAACTTTTCTGCACACTTTTCTAATGGCGGGAAGCAGTCTTGTCCTATTGAGTCTGTCTCTCTGTAGTACACTGGCTGTTTACTCGTAGTCTGCTGAGTTGCAAATAGTTACATGGTGGAAGCTCTTCTCTGATGCCAGTCTACTTAAGCCTATTACCATTAGCTATATTTTAAAAATTAAGTAATGTTGGAGTAGGATTTTACTTTTCCTTAGGCATAATCTTTATACTTGCCTAGATGGTTAAAGGTAGCAGCCAGTGCTGCGATGGTAAGGTTAGGGAATTTTAAATGTGGTACCTCTTAGATTACAAAGCCTCCTTGAGGTGGAATGACCCTTGCATATCCATTAAGGAAATCTTATTTTGCCAACAATGCCTTTCTGAGTAAGGCAGCTGAGTTTTTAAGAAAGCTCCTCCACATCCCCAATTTATTTACCTACCTCTAATACCGCTGCGTTATGTTTTTCAGTGACCGGACTGTGAGGATCTGGAAAGCTCGAAATGTAATAGATGGGCAGATCTCAGATACAGGAGATGCGAGTGAAGATCTTGCCAGTAACTGAAATGATGGGGACAAAGGAATATTTTGATGAATTGGAGGTGCACTCTATGCAGTTTGCTGCATGCTTGTTAGGTAAACACTGATGACTGGAATGAACTGACAAATAAGATTGAACTCTTCTACTAGACCTGCTGTCCTTAAAATACGTACTGTATTTAAGAAAAAAAATAACCTCTCGGTAACATGCTTGTGTCTCAATGGTCACGTGTATATGTCTATATATTATGGCTGAATTTGTGTGCATAAGTAACACTTGCAGTTTAAATTAACTGGAAAGCAGTCTTCTCTAATGGCCATCTCAAAATTATAACCTGGAACATATAACAAAAGTGCTCTGCTGTATTTCACTCACAAGTCTGATCAGCTGTTTTGCATTTTAGGGTAGCAGGGGAATGATAATGTCCCAGTAATAAGCCTTTGATTATGACAAGCAGTTTCAAGATTCTAAAGGTCACTTACACTGTTGTTAGGAAAGTGGAGTGAATAAAAGGTGGGAAGAAGCTGTTAATGACACGTCTATCTGTCATGGCTGCATCCTGCTAACAGCGAATGCCCTATGATTTGTGTTAATGTTAGCATATAATCCTGGTTGACCAAAGTTGTGCAGCTATGTGTACTCTGTGCTCAGGACTAGAACTCAAATGCTCATAAATTGGTACGTTTGATTAGTGTTTTGCCTATATTCTGTAATGACTAGGTGTTCTTAATGTCATGACAGAAATATATCTTAATCTATTTTTCTTATGGATTTGTTTCTATCATCTCACGTTTTCTTTTTTAAAGCAAAATGTCTTTCCTTTTTATCTAATTTTATATGCTGCTAAATGTATTTTAAATACACTGTTTTGCAGACCTTGGCAGTTACTTTGAGAACTGAACCACGTGTATTGGAAAAAGCTTTGTAAATAGGTGGTTGTACAAAGAAAATATCTTATCTTGTGCCTGTATGACTTTTAAAGCTCTTAGAGTGTGGATATTGAGGGGAGGATGTATGATTTACCCAACTGCTCTGATTATTAATTTGTAAATTCTGCAAATTTTAAAAAATTATGTAGATTCAGATACAGTGTTTGGATATTGAGGTTTTTTTTTTATTTTGTTTTGTTGTTTTGGTTTTTTTTTTCCCTGAAAGTATCAGTCTGTAAATTATAGCTTATGTAGGTAACACTTAAATAAAGATGTGAATGTGAACTACTTCTCTTTGCTGCCTTCATCATACTTCCTTATAAAAAAAAAAAAAATCACTTTCCTTGCAAAGGCTCCAAATATAAAATGCACAATTTTATACAATGCAGTAGCATAGATTGCTGATTAATAGAGCCCGTAGCTTGTTCTGGTATCCCACATCTGTCTTCTCGTTGGCCATTGTGTTTTGATAGTACTTAGGAACCCTAGTAGGATTCCCTCACGCTGAGTACGGACTTAAGATGAAGCAGATGGCTCCCGTTCCTAAGAGATGACAGTTCTTACCTTATTACGTATGGTCTGTCAAACAAAGAAAAGTTCTGATGCCTCCCACTGGTCTTAGAGGAATTATTTCCTTCTCAGCCCAGCTTGGGAGGAGATGAAAATGCATACTGCTTGTGATATGAGGCTACTGATTTATTCCAGTTTTTGGCCGAAACGAGTAATGATACATATTGTTCAGAAACAGTGTAGAGGTTAGTTAAAATAAACAGCAGCACTACCAATTACTGTTTATCTACCGTGCTTTCTGACTACTCAAGGGGCGCACACACATAAGATTTAGGACCACATCACAACTTTGTGCAAACCTCCCAGTGGAGAGTGGATTTACGTGCAAGACTCCCGGGAGAGGCTTTATGTGCCTGGTGCAGGGTCTCTGTTCCGCCTGGCCACCCACTGTCCCAAGCTACACCAATGGTGCCAACAGCTTGGTGACCCCTGGTTTTGGATGGCTGCCATCTGGGAACCCTGGGTAGTTTTGGTTTTTTTAGTGTGTGTGTAAGATTCATGTGAATATTGGGTTCTGCAACCGCAGGACAAAAGTCCTTACAAACCTAGGAAATGACAACCTGCTCTCAGGCTGCTCTGCTTTGATGGACCCTATGGTGAAGGGCTGTGGTGGCAGCAGTCCAAACTGCAGCCACTTCTCTCTGGTGATGCTTGTCAGCACAGACGTTCTGTCTTACAAACCCACCTCCTGATAGGCACCGATATAACTTTGATAATGTGTGTATAGGGAGACTCTTCCCCCCCGCCCCCACCCAGGACGACATTCCACCTAAACCAGATCTTGCCACAGAACACAGCTTTATTCTGAAAGTTTTTGCCATCAAGTAATTGGAATAAAATTGTCATTTTGTAAAAGTCACAGTATCAGGGTCTTGTTTCAATGGAGATTTCTTCAGCTGGCTATTTTTCTCCAAACTTTTCATTTGTACTATAAGACTACACATGTAACAAAAGATAATATGAAATCAGGGAAAGGTAGGCGCTGGACTCGGATTGTCTGAAGATGTTTGTTTAAAAAAAAAAAAAAAATGGAGGTGGTCTCTGAGAACTGAATTTTTCTGAGAAATTAATTTTCTAAGAAGTCCTGGGAAAAGCATGTTTTTTTTTCAAAGTTAGAATTCAAAGGTTCATCGAAGTTGGTGGACAAATAAATAACTACATCCCATCTTATCTGCTTAGACATGTTCTTAAATACACGCAAGGTCATGTGTTACAATTAATCTCATGTAAGATACGGATGCTGAGAAAATATTTGCAATGTTTCTTGTTGCGTATCAGAACAAGTGCGTATCGTGCCCCTGCCTTGTATAAAAGGCTCCGTGCTGCCCGCCGAGATCAGCGTTCGACCATGGAGAGGATGAGGATCCTGTGTTTCCTGGCTGTTGTGCTAGCAGGTAAATGCGTGGCATTTGTATATCGTCATAGGCTTCAGAGCAAGATCCACACGTGGTAACAGAAGAGCTATTAGAAGTGGAGATCTTCTTTTTACATAGAAAAGGAGAGAATGGGCATGGCTTTAACTCCGCCTGGGGTGACTCTGGAGAAGACAGCAGGGCTTGTGTAGAAGTATATCCCAGTCAGCTCTTGGGCGCCAGCAGAGACACACTGGCGTCAATGGGACCGTTCAGCTGCTGAAAGTTACCCTGTGCTTTGCTGGTCTGTTTGCTGTGATTTTTATCCCAGTATACCAGAGGTTAATTCGGTCCAGAGTCTAATAAAGGGAGAATACATCTTATGTTGCTACATAAAGAGGGAGCCTCTGCAGCAAATGCCTCTGAAACATGGATGAACCCAAAATCTAAAGACTATTAAATTAAAAGATGTGTGGCGATACTTTAATTCCTTGCTTATGCTTTACTGCAGCATTTTCTAATCTAATTTCACAAAATTGAAGTCAAGGTTTTAAAAAATCAATGGGGATAGTTTTTCACATATATGTCTTTCAAAGTACCTTGCTTTAGCTTCTGTTCCCATGGAAATTATCGTGGAAAAGCAGCAAGTAGCCACAGCCGCTGCTATATTCAACCGCTCGTTTGCATTTCATGTTCTGCGTATGTTTACAGACGTGGGCCATAAAATGCAGTGAAAATGATGCAGAGCTTTTAAAATTAAAACGTTTTTAAAAAGTCGGGGAGGAAAATTGCATCTTCCCACTTGCTACTGTCCCATTTGTACTCTAATAGATGTCAATCTGGAAACAAGGGATGAAGGAGGCTGCAGCCTTGTTCAGCTGCTCATACCTGCAAGTGCTTGTTTTCCAAATTTGCTGGAAAATTTATCTTCACATTGATGCAGGGGGAGGAATTTAAAGAAACGTCTTGGCTTCTGCTGGGGCAAGTTTTTTTTTTGCCTTGAACTAGCATTTTCATTCACAATATCCTTCTTATGAAGTATTTTGAAAGGATTTTATTATACAAATGAGTTAAGTGTCCCGTGAACCTATGCAACGTAAAATGACGCCTCGTTAATATTCTGCATTCAGTCATTTTCTTTGATTTCAGCAATGAACACACTGATGCTGCCTTTGCCTCCCATTAGGAAATAAAAAAAAACCCAACCCCCAAACTAAATGAAATGTGATGGGTCCACTCTATTTTGTGCTTTGTCTGCCAAGGTGTTAACTCGAATGTGCAAGGCACAGCAGGGCAAAGCTGCTGGACGCAGAACCGTGCGCTGACTGCAGAGGTGGTGCTCGGTACGGCATTTTTTTTTTAGCCTCATCCGTTGCACAGGTTTAAGGACCTTGGGATGCAGAGGGCAGCAGGAAGCCTTTGAAATCCTTCCACCTCCCTCCATAAGCAGAAGCACTCAGTGCGTAGTGGTAGTTATTTCCATGGGACTCGCAATCTGTCTTTTCCACATCCACAGCAGGGACACGGTACAAGAAGACGAGGCTTTACCCACCCATGCCCGAGTCTTCAGTGTTTCTTTAGACCGTTGATGAATCCTCTCTGATTTGTGCTCCAAAATGAAATAATTTAGGGATTGCAGAGGGATGTTCATATTCCTATTATGCCTTGGGTGAAAAAGGATCAGAATTGAGGTCTTTCCCACGTGACGGATGACAAGGGGTGGATGCTGGACAGAAAGCAGCCAGCCTGTGGGGCATGACTGTCCACCCTAGAAAAGAAAGGTGGAAGCCCAGCCTGCCTCTCTGGCAGCGGGCGAAGGTTAACAGGATTTCACCTGTTAATTCCCGCCTCTAGAAGGTGACACAGGCGTTGTGGCAGTGAGGAGCCAGCTCTGCTGCGTGTCCTGGGAGCATCAGACCCAAGTGTCAGACGCTGCTACGTCAAAGGGAAGATGAGGGTTCTCTCAAAAGACAAATGTAGATGGCACTCAGCTCCTGCTTTTCCTGCATTGCCATCCCCTGCTTGGAAATCAACTTTGGCATGGCAGCACGATGGCATTTTCTAGTGAAGCTGCAGGTATTTTCTGTGAATTTCCCCAGTATATAGAATTATTGCTTGTGCACATATGCTCGTAAAGTTCTTTATGCGGAGAAGCCCAGCCTGCATCAGCAATCCTGTTTTAAGCTTTCAAGCACACAACAGTCCACATAAAAAAAAAAAAAAGTTTAAAGCAGAGGTATTACTCATTTTATGGAAAAGAACGATTATCGTTCAAGTAGATTTAATCTTTGAATATTGCCGTAATGACTGAAATGACATGTTAACTTCAAAATAAGTATTCTGCCTGCAGTATGCTAGTCTTAAAGACTATTTGGTAACGGAGCGTTTTGTCAGCACAGCAGGGACCTGGTCCCGTGGTCCCCTCCGTGTCGGGTGGCTCGCTCCGCATGGGGGAACCACAGGGCTCAACCTGCAGCTGCACGAAGGGAAAAGATTTAGTACGTTACTAAGGTTTTTGTCAGGATGATTCTGCAAGTGACTCATTTGTGCCTTTTCTTTTACTGCTGGCATCTTCCCTTTACTCATCACCATACCTGTATTAACACAAACTACTAATACCACATATATGTTGTCGTCATACAATATAGAAGTGAAACCCAACACAAACATATGTGTGTATATATATATAAAATCGGTATTTTTATATTTATATATTGTACAGGTGCACGGTGATTTCACATATTTATTTCTCCATAGATACAGAGATAATTTCTGTGTATAACATGAGAGTAACTATACAGAAAATGTAGCCTTTTAAGATCAGTAACAGTTTTATTCCTTACTGAAGTACGCCTGCAGGGTTGCTCTCACGCCTCACCGGCAATTTCACTAGCCTGCTATTTAACTTCCTATATGTATTTGGAGCAAGTCGTGCTTCAGCTGAGCACCAGCAGCTCTGAGCACTGAACGCTTCAGCCCCTCTGTTTTGCCTTGTAAAAGAAACCGATGGCTCTCGTCTCGGTTGGGAGCAGGCTGCTCTGCCGCCATCTGGGTCAAGAATCACGTGTATTAATCCCAAAATTGGGAAAAAACCACAACCAGAAATAAGGGTAACTGAAGAACTGCATTGCGGGAGGGGGTTTAACATGGTTTTCTCCATCTCTAATGGCTTTTCCCTGTGTCCAGCCCCGGGGGGCTGCCTGGGCGCAGGCCGGGACGGGCAGTGCTCCGGGGCGGTGGCGAAGCGCATCGACTGTCACCCCCAGCCGGGCGCCAGCCAGGAGGTCTGCGAGGCGCGGGGCTGCAGCTGGTGCCCCACCGACGTGGCCAACGCTCCCTGGTGCTTCTTCCCTGAGGACACTCCCTACGGCTACTCCCTGGGCGGGAACACCGAGGAGACAGCCAAAGGCTGGAGGTAAGCGTGGGTGGCTCCTGCGGTGCTGCAGTCCTGCACGGCACAGCGACTGTCACTGCTGCCCTGGGGGCAGCTTGATGGAGACCTTCCCCAAGCTGCTTCGCTAACGCATGCTCGGCTTGTGACAAGGAGGATAATAGGCATATTTTCCTGTGTATAAAGTCACGCAGAGTTGGCGTGTCCTCACCACACCAGGCTGATGGTGAGGAAACCATGCTCCGTCACGGGGTGGTCCTTCCCACTCTGGAAGCCAAGTCCCGGGAGGCTTCCTTGCTTCAGCAGCACCCATCCTATCCATTAATGTCAAGGAAAGCCTAAGCTAATCTCAAAGAGTATTTCTCTCGATAAGTCAATGACTTATGTTTAAAGAGCTGAGGTAGAACAGCTGAGGTGCTCCCCCCAGCCCGTGCCAGGCTGGTCGCAGGCAGCCGGCGGTTGTGGTGGGCACCAGCGCCTGTTTCTGCCGCAGGGTAACGCTGAACAAGCGCCAGGCCTTGTCCCTCTTCGGAGACGACATTTCCCCGGTCGTCTTGGAAGTGGAGTTCCAGACAAAGGACAGACTCCGGTTCAGGGTGAGTATTTTGTGTGCGGGGGGAATGATTTAACCAGAGCTAACGAATGGGCTAACCTGCCTCCTCCTCACCGTACTTTAGCTCTATGACCCCAACAAAGAGCGGTTTGAAGTCCCGCTCAAGATCGACTCCCCTGGCGTTACCGCCGATGAGGCCAACTACGAAGTGGAGTTTGCGGATGACTCCTCACACTTCAAGATCAAGAGGAAAAGCACCGGCACTGTGCTGTGAGTACCAGACGACATTCATGTCACTTTGTGCCGAAATGAAGCCTGATGGGGCGAGCACTGTTTCCTCACACCCTATTGCTCGTGTCTGCATGACACAGGCTCAAGCACAAACTGGATGTGGCGTAAATACAGATTTATGCCTTGTCCCTGGAAAACGCTCATTATTAATAGAAGTATGAGGCTGCACAACAGACAATTATCTGCGTGCATATATATGAAAGGTTATTCAGCAAGTCAAATAACTTTTGAGGCTACAACGTCCCAGCTTGGGACGCTGGTAGACTCAACTCGTGAAAGCGCTGAACTAAGATTTCTGAAATGTGGTGTGTTTTAATATGTCAGAAATTGAGCACCAAATCTCCTGGTGCTCTCCAAGAGGTAGTCCTAGGAAACCAAATCTCAAAGCCACAGAGGCCATAAGCCTCTAACTTTCACTGGTTTCAGTCAATGGCATTTGTGTGTCTAGTTTGTCACTCTGCAAGCTGGTACTGTAAGTTTAACCTCAGCAAAAGCTGCCCTCGCCAGCAAATGTCACCAGGTGTCATAATTTCCCATTTTCTTGGCTTCCACCATCACACCTCTAGCGTGTAATGCTACTTAGGAAGAGAGTCGTGATTCAGGTGCACTCCTGACACTGCATTTGGGGATGCTACTGCATGGCATTAGCAGCCATCTCTGGCTGTCTGTGGTGACAAATGACAGTGTCACAGACCGCTCTGGGTTATCGCCGTTTGACTCAGGCGGGCGAAGGAGATGCACAGAATATAGAAACATGGGTACCGTTCGCATCAGGCTGCGGTTGTGTCCATATTAGCATTTTAATTCAGATCAGCAGCGTGTTTGAAGTGAATCTCATGATTATACCCACTTCTTGCGCGTTGGCTGACCTCGCAGCGGTCCCGAGGAACATGGATCAGGTCCCTTCCACGCAACATTACTGGGAGGTGTCTTCTCACACACAGTGCGACCCAGCTGCGAACGGGCTGCTTCCGAGCGAGCTCCCGACACGTGTGCGGCCGCTGGGTCCTCAGCACCAGCTCTGCCCATCTTGCACCCCGTCACTAGTGCAAACACGTTCCCAGAGGGTCACTGGGACCCAAGTGGATTTCACGCATTAGAAAATCTAACCCCCAGTCAAGAAATTAAAAAATCAGCTCAGATTTGCCCCTTCCTTTAACAAAGAAACTCTTTGTTAAACAGACTCAAAATATGAGTGTTATCTTTGAGAGCAATGTAAGGATGGCTTAACAGGTGTGATGCAAATAAGACAACACAGCCTCTAGAACGGTTCGAGTCTGCAGATGGAACCACTGCGCTCCGTTTTTAATTAGCTGCCCATCCTTTTACATTACAGTCTTGTGGCACCTCTTTTCATACACGTCATGGCCAATTCTGTAAAGTTTTCTTTTTGCAGGCTATTGTAAATGAATAAATTATGCATTGCTCTGATAACAAAAATAATTTAATTCCTTGTTAGACTTAACAGCTTTGTGAAAACAGGGGGCTTACTTTAAAGGCCCAGTTTTCCTCTCTTTGTAATGAGAGATTTTTGTAAAGACTCATTAATTGGAATGGTGATGTAAGAGGTGAATGCACAATGAGACATGGCGAGCGGCTAGCTCATGGCCCGTTCCCATTCAGTCCTCCCCACCTTCAGCCAAACCCCAAGGGTTTAGGCTTGGTTAGTCAGGGCATGGTCAAATATGGGACATCCCAGTTAAAGGAAGGGGCTTTGAAGCCGATGAAGGGTTTGATCAGCTGAGCTGCCAAAGGCGCAGCTCCAGCGAGAGGCAGAGGAGCACGGCTTGGTTCCCTCTGAGCAGGTTTCCAGGAGGACACAATTGCTGGCCCAGGGAAGCCTCCTCCATGCCCCTGGCAGTGGGCCACCCCTTGTCCCCCAAAATCTGCGCTCAGCAGCGGCGCAGCCGTGGGGTGCAGCAGCGATGTGCTGCAGAGGATGGGGAGGTAGAGGGCAGCCTTGGTTAGCAGCATCGGCGCAGCACTGGGCTGCGATGCTCCGCTGCCGAGCATCACCGCTGGAAAAGTGTACGCTGCCTCCGGGGCGGGTAAAGGAGTTCTCCTGAAACCCAACCGACCCCAAAAAGAGGAAACTGCAGGTGAATGTAATGCGCTGTTAATGGGTTTTTATCCTGCAAACAAGGGCAGGGCTGCTGCCGAAAGATTCTCATCAGCAGAGACACAGGATTTTGCATATAGAAAGGGGAATTATATGTTCCTGGGAATTTTTGTTTCGTGTGAAATGGCACAGCCGGTACTTATAGAATGAAGGATCACATCCTGGCAGGGAGCCATTCCTCTCACAGCTGAATCATATTTGGAGTTAAATTCCCTGCATGAGGAGCAAAAGTGGTTCCCTTTCATTTGCTCGCCTCTGCGTCCCGCGAGCGAATGCAGATGCTCAGGGATACCTGCACAGCCTGACGTAGCGGGATTTGCAACCTCCTTAGCCACCAGCAGAGCTGTGCAGATGGAATTCTGCAAAACAGGAGAGCATGTTATATATCCTGAGCTAAAAGCCATGGGAGGCTGCATTTGCTCGACTGGGGAGGATGAACCCCCATCAGGCAGCGTTACAGGAGCATCCCCACCAGTGACTGCACCGGCTGGCTGGGTCGGGGGAGCACTGGTGGCATCTGGCGTGTTAAGTAGATTTTCATGTTAGCTCAACCTGCCCAAAGGCAGGTTTGGACACGTGGGAGGTGGGTCTGAGGATGCTCCGCAGCTGCAGCAAGGGCTCAGCAGGAACCGCTGGAGAGCATCTTCGTCGTTGCCCTGTCCCGTGTGCCTTTCCCAGGTGCAGCCTGCAGAGAAAGTGCTAAAGGCCAAATCTTTTCTTCTGGGCTCCTTGCAGAGGTGGGAGCTGCTGCTCTCCAGGCCACCCATCGCTCCCGGAGCTGCAGAGCCCCCATGGCTATGCCAGGCCAGGGCAGGCTGTGTAGGCAAGGGTCCCTGAGAAACAGGCAAGCACGTAACACCTGGGGAGACTTCAGTCTCCTATTTTAAGAGGTGAAGAGCCATGGCCTTGCTGTCTCAATGAACAGCTGAATCAACTGATAATCTTCACACATGCACAAATACTGCTCAGAACAGTTGATGTGTGCAAATAAAACCTCTTCGACGGGTTGCACTCCCCAGATGTGAGTGGAAAATAACTAGTATCTGCACCAAACCAGGTCCGGGTGCTCTGCTGGACCTTTCTAATATCTCTGAGGAAAGCTTTGCCGCTGTAAAGTGATCCCAACTGCTCAGAAATCTGTTTTACATGGTGCTCCTTAAGCAGCTTCATACTGTTGGATGACTCACCCCCCCAAAAAAGTCTAAAATCCCTCATGATCCCCAGCATGCTGTGGCATGGCTGACCCAGTCCACGTGGGGAGGGAGCAGCCGGTCCCAAGCGAAGACATGGTATGGGTTTGGGTTGTTCTTTGAAAGTCTATTTGAAAGTCTTTGAAAGAGAGGAGAGAAATACCTCTCTTCTCTCCTTCCCGTGGTGCAGTCTGTCCCGCCATCGGTGTGTTTGCACCGTGGCCATGGCGGGGTGGGGGGGGGAGGTGGCTGACAGCAGGCTCCCCGCCTGCCTGCATGATTTAAAACCCCATCCCTGCTCTGCCACTCGTAGACAAAAAGCTTCCTCCTGGTAAGGAATGATTTAATACCGTGTTGGAAATGTTGCAGGGGACAGGCAGCGCAGACTTTGAGGCGTTCCTGAACGTGCTTTACTGGTGTTTCTCCCGCTCACTGGGTGCGGGGAGCCTTTGCCGTAGCCGAGCCGCCAAAGCAGCAGCTCAGGAAGGGCAGGACAAACTCAGGGCCCCGTGTAATCACCATAACGGGCGAGAGGAATGAATTATGTGAGGGGAGAGCCATTAACAGCTGATTGCAAACCTCACGCGGAGCCAGGAGCAAGAATAAAAGGCCAAGTCCCGCTACATTTTCAGCTTGCTCCGAGGTAATCAGGCGACAGCCGCTGCTTCGCCTGCATGGGGCAAAAATTAGACAGGGTCATGCAGGGAATGATCCAGGCGCTGCTGGGGGCTCCGGGACCAGGAGCTCTTGGGCTGCCTCCCTTTCTCCTCCTGGTAATGCCTCTTGGCTTCCTCCCTCTTAGCTCTCTCCTACTCCACTGCTGTCCTTCTCCCTGTCCCCTCCAGTCCTGCCTGCTCTTCTTCACCCTCTCCTGTGTTCCTGCTGTTTCATTGGCAGCTGGGGAAGGTCCACCCCTGGGGTGAAGAGGTGCTACCTCTATGTGATCACTGGTGAAGGGCCAAGGAGGTCAGATGACAGCAGGGGAACGCAGACCCACTGCTCCTACACAGATGTCAGGTGTTTTCTGTTTTACCAGGGATGTAACCCAAAGCTCCAGCTGACTTAAGGCTCCAAGCCTTAGATCTGAACCAGCAGGGACTGGGGTCTGGGTCTCTCACCACGGAGGTGAAGTGCCCAAACTACCAGCCTTATGGGGCTGTTGAGGCTGTGGGGAACCTCTCCCTGCTCCCGTGATGCTGGGAAAAATATCTGTTTTGGCAAATCGGCGTGATCAGTGGCAAAACGTGTTGTCAAGAAATTTGCAATTGGCTTTAGTTTAATAAATCCTCACTCACACTATCCTAGCTGATCTTGCAGCTCTGCTGGGAAGCTGGCCCATTGTTGGCCAGGGCCCTACAGTAATAAGAACAGGAGAGAAAATATTGGGTTGTAATAACGCAGGCGAGGGAGCAAAACAGAGCCTCTGCATTATTTAGTGGCACCCTTCTGCTCTGCCACTAACAGCAGCAACCATGGGAGGAGGTAATATCAAGTGTGAAGGCTTCAAGAAAGCATAGATTTCCTCAAGAACAGAGAGTAAAAGCCCGGGGATGGTTTGCTTTAAGGCAGCGATAAATAACAGAGACATCCTAATTTTGCAGCGTGTGAGTGCTCTGTGGGACTCATTGCCCCAGGGCAGTACTGACACGGGAGACTTATCAGGATACACGTTCACACATCATAAAAATATAATCTGTACAAAAAAACCCCACAACACCCAACTATTTTTGTCTCCATGTTTCTCAACATAAGCTAATTCTATGAAAACAGCCAGAACCTTCCTGCATAAGCAGATTATTGCAAGACTGGCTCTGAGTGACATCTTATGCTTTCCTCTGCGATATCTGGCCTGGGCCATTGCTGGAGACAGGCTGCAGAGGGATGGACTATTGATTTGATTCTCCACTTTAATATCCGTTCTCCAACTGACTTTTCTTTCATGATGTCATACGAATAATGGAAGGCAGAACGTTTTTCCCAAGCCAGATAAGTGCTTCTCTCTCTCTATTAAGAGTTTGGAATACCTCGTTTGCTATCACACTTGGGAAGATACGGCAGAAATAACTGAAATCTAATCAAGTTTTTCCCTAATTTCCAAAAAGGCTGCTGCAGAGTTCAGCTGCCTCTTTTATTGATTGTGGTAGTAAGCACAGGCGCCACTCACCATGAAGACGTTTTTACGTAGGCAAGGCTATTAGAATGATTTATAATGCTATTGTCTTAAACTGCAATTTTGCTGAAAGCAACAGGAGCAAATTGTGTGCATCATGGGTAGCTTGGGTTTGCTCCTAGTTTGTAAGAACCATTATTTTAGTCTTCTAATCATTAAGATTTATGTTATGTAGGTGAGAAGTATTGCAGGTATATCACTTATCCAAGCGTTTTTCAGAACAAAAATGAAGCACTATTTATCCAGCCATTTATAGGAGATGCCCTGATAACGAGATGATGAATACAGTAGAAGAACAGAACTGTGTCAATAACTGTAATATACCCTGCAATTCTTTCTTTTAAAATGTCACGTTGGTGGAAAATCTGTTGGTTTCTTGTGCTGACTTTCTCCTCCTATTTGCTAAATCACCTTAAAAGTAAGATAAGCATTTAAAATTTCCTTCTTGGTGTGCATTCTGCAGGCCAGTGGTGCCTGGGCTTGTCCCAAGACTTATAGAAAATAAGGAATGCGGCTGTTGTGAGATATTGGAAGAATTTTTCAGCAATCTGAGAGCAATGGAAAATCATGGAGACCTGGGATCCTGATGTTCCCCAGCAGCTCAAATGGGTGACTCAGGGGCCAAGTGTATTTGAGTTTCTTCTGAAAGTAGGGCCTATAGTCCGCAGTCCCTAAGGTGCTTTACTGCTTTATAGGCATCCTGCATGTACAGCGATAGCCCATGCCCTCAGAAAAGGTATGCCAAAGCTCTGCCAGCAGCCTTAGACCCACTTTTCTGATAGGCATGTGAAGTGTTCACCTTAATTTGCACACAGATAATATATACGGTGTGCTCGCTTTCACAAGGCTACATTTCCAAAGGGTCTGGAGGCCAAGAAAAGCAGATGTTATAGAGGACATTTTCTCCAGGCAACTGAGTGGGACAGGTGTTCACACCTGAAAGTAATGAGCTCATTTCTCTTGGACTCATTGCAACAAGAGGAAAATAACTCATTTCCCAATCTAAAATGATTTTTGAATGTCCAGATAATGCATGATGCATATCTTAATGATGTATCGTATGTGTCCCAAGTCTCCTCGTTCTGGAGGTTTTATAGGACCACCTTTACAAGTGTCACCAGCTGCTTGCTCAGGGCAGGTGAGTCAGTGCTCCAGGCCGTGGCACACACCACAGTTATTGGTCTCCAATAAACTTCAACAGAGAGAAGTCAGTCAACCAGATAAATCGTCATGTCCAGCTGGGATTACAAAGGACTGATGACTGCACTTCTGAAAACCGTTTTATATTGCCTTTTAGTCATCCCCCTTGAACGTCGCGACAACATTAGTCATAAACTACGCCTTCAACATGAACAAGACGTTTTATCTATCTGCCTACCCCCCTTCCTTTAATTCTGCTTCCCTGCTCCGCTGTAGTTACGTTTCGCCCCGGTGGCCTGAGGGTTGACTGCTGGATGTGAGACTAGTTCACCTGCTGGCCAGAAACGTTAATTTTCACAGGGATCTTTTCAATCCTGAATCATTCTTTTTTTTTTTTTCACCCCTGATGTGAGCTTAAAAAATTGAGAGGTTTACTCTTGAGCGTAGCGCACGGTGTTTGGAAGAAAACATGAGCTTTCACCAGTCAGACCTCCCGGAGAGGCAGCAGGCAACTGTCAGCAGGGGATGGGCCAGGCAGACGTGTGGGGACCCCAGTTTGTATTTCCACAGGCAGAACTGTTCCCACCACACAGGTTAGGACTTCCAGCAGTGAACCTGAGTGCAGCCGTTACCTCTTGTGTGAAGAAAAGGGTTCTCATCTTCACAGGCTTTGCCATGTCTAACTGCGGGTAGGGGTTGAAAGTTTGGCAGTGAAAACTGCTCAGCTGTATTTTTAGATTTTTAGATCCCTTCTGCCGTCCATCACAGCACTGTTATGTTTTGTAGGACTGTCGGAGGAGAATCGCGCAAATTCCTGCGTGCATGGAGTCATTCATTTTCTGCTCCCTCCTGTTTTGTTCCTTCTATCTGCTTTAAACCAGCAGGGAGGGAGGTGGGAGAAATATAACATCTTCTTTTATTGTCTCCAAGAATTTAAGGAATGACAGACATCATATATATATTNATTGCTCTTTGCCATCACAACACAAGCAAACATGTAAAGCAACACAACAGCTTCCCACAGCGCGCTGCAGAGCACAGGGGCAGCTGCTTGGGAGTGGAGGCAGAGAGAGGTGCCGAGGGAAAACCTGTCCGTGCTTTCCCTTCAGGTGGAGAAGACATAATGGTGCCTGGAAAAAAAGAGAGAGTCACTACCAGTCTTTTAATGTCGTAGTTAGTGCTATATTTAGCGCGTGGTGGTTCTGTCAGTGTAACAAAAGCCGAGGCTGATGGAGAGTGGTGGCTGTCAGCGCGGCGCGGGGAGCCGAGTGACGGAGGGCTGCAGAGAGGGGCACTGCTTGGCGATGCTGTGCAGAAGTTGAGTGCTTGACAGTGGCCCAAGGGAAATACATGAGGTATAAAGCTGTTTCTCCATGCCATGCGAAAGTGTGGTGGGGCAGAGGGGCTGTTCCTAGGACTACGGTTTGTACCACCCCAGTGACCTTCCTGGGCAGGAAGAGGACTTGCTGAGCGGAAAGAGCACTTTTAATGCCATGGTAACACTAATTGCTCTCACGGTGGGAAACGTCAGTGCCACAATGTGGGTACCATGAACGTACAAAGCCCCATGTCCTCTGAACAGATACTATGGAGAGTGCTCAATGAGTTAGGACAGATATTTAAGCTCTTCCCAAAGCATTTCCCCTCTGGCATCTTTTGCTTTTTGCATAACCCCTTGGTCTGCTCAGAGCGGAGACCGTGCCTGCCTTGGCCCACAGCAGAGCTACGTGATGGCACTCCTTTGGACAGGAATATAGCTCCAGAGCCCATCCCTGTTCCTACACAGCAGCAGCCTCTTGCAGAAAGGCCTCTGTTTGCCAAGGGCTGGATTTGGGATATTTTGCGTGCATTAACCTTCCTATAAGAAAATAGCCTTATTCAGTGCTGCGTGTGGGTGGAGGAGATGATGGGAAGGAGAGGAGGGTGGCCGCTGTCAAACAACAACATCAAGACTTAAATACAAATTCTTAATTTTCCTGCTTGTGGAAAGGTCAAATAGACTTTTTCAGAAATACATAGACCGTTCAGAACCTGTGCTCGATTTAAGACCTGTCTAGGACACTTTAGCGGTAGATTGTGCCTGCTTTTTGGATGGGGAGGTAGGAGGGTGCCTTGGATCCACCTCCAGGCATCCCTGTGAGTGGTCGTCCTTGCTTCCCTGTGGGAAGAGCAGAGCTGGCGTGGTGGCAGTGGTGGTGCCCTCCCAGTTCTCCCAGCAGTGGGGACTTGTCCCCAAGCAGCGGTGCCAGTGGAGTGGGTGGCAGCCCGGGCTCATCAGAGAGCGTTGTCCTCGCAGGGGTAGCGCTGGTCCCCAACGACACAGCCTGTCTTCCACTTCTCTGATTTACCGGTCAATTTGATCAACCATTTAATTTTGTCAAAATCATTGACAAAAGGCCATTAAAAGGAGAGTTATGCCACTTCTACACTCTATGGCTTTGGCTCATTAATTTTAATTAGCTGTAACAAATTCATGGTTAAACAAGGCTCGAGAGGGTGCTATCTAAATGTGATACTCATGGCATACACAATACCATTAACGAAACACTTCTCCACAGCTTGACTATGTTCTCCCCCATCTAGCTTGCAGCTCATTATAGCACTAGAGATAGGAAACAGAATGTAACACCTAATTAAAATGTGAGCCCATGTCCACAGATGAGTCAATAGAAATAAAGGCATTAAGCTGGCGAGGGAAGCAGGAGAGAGTCATCACAATATAAACATCTCATTCAAGTGAAGTCTGGAGGAAGCTATCGCTGTGCTTTAGGTGCCAGCACAAAGTCAGGGGTAACAAGAGTATTCGGGTCCTGATCCAGCAAAGCATTAAAAAGTAAAAACTGATAACAACTAAATGTCTGTTGTTCTCATTAAAGATTCTGAACCCCACTGCGTAATAACAATTTTTAGCCTTCCCTGTTGGTTGTCATAGAAATAGCACAAGCAACCACTTATTTTGGTAATAGGGTTATAGATAGTGTATTCTGTTATTTTGGTTGTTCTTTTCAAAATGATACCGATGCATTTTATTGTATAAGTAGATGAGATGTCTATAGCCATTGCAAGATTAATTTAATGTGTGTTAGGTTAAGCGCGTTAGGGGCATGCATAGAATTTAACAGTTTTTAAATATTGTTACTCTCCAAAATACAGAAAAAATATACATAGCCAGACATGAACTTAAAATGACGCATACCGAAGATAGGCAAACTAATCATGTCTCCCTCTATTTGTCGCAGGTGGGACAGTCCCCTGGTTGATCTGTTTTTCTCTAACCAGTATCTTCAGATCACAACTGCTGTGCCATCCACTTCGGTGTATGGGTTTGGCGAACAGGAGCACCTGTCCTTCAAACACAACATGGACTTTGTTACCTATGGCATGTTCAGCAGGGATCAGGCACCAACGGTAATTCACTCCGTGCCGCGCTTTGTCCTAACTTGTACCACCAAAAGGAGGTGGCGAGGTACAGCTTTGCTGAGGGAGCACCTCTCTCTGTATGGTAACACTGCTGATGTGAATCCGTGGCAAATAGGGGACGTCACAGGTTTTGCAGGTGTTGTCAGTTTTAATTAACTGACAAAACCAAGAGTCATTTTAAGGGGACTTTGAAACCTTTCATCTGAAGCTTTCCCATGGTGTGGTTAGAGTTCAGAAAAAAAGGTATTTTGGGTGCTAAGATCCTGGTGCAGGAAAGCATTTCATTTCATGCTTGGATCAATCCATGTCCATTCAAACAGGCTGGGCTTCAGCAGGGCTCATTAGACGTTTGGCTAAACTAGGGTCAGTGGTTGATGAGTTGTGTTTTTTACCCATGCTGTTTTGGAGGGTTTGGCAGAATATGGAAGGTTTAACTGAGAGAGGCTAAAAAGTACATTTGTGATGAGACAGAAAACCAACTCTTTTCTATCAACTTGACTTCACATCGGTTTAGGTTAAAAAATGCCCAACCTTTCAAAACAAGGGTCTAATTCTGAATATATTTTTTTTCCTTGTCTTTGCATATGTACCTAGCTGGCAAAAACTATGGGAAAAAAAGCAAAGTCAAGCCATACCTAATGTGCTGTTTATGTTTCAGCCATTTGCCAACCTCTATGGAGTTCACCCTTTCTATATGTGTGTAGAAGCTGACTCCAATGCCCACGGTGTTCTCCTCCTGAACTCCAATGCACAAGGTAAAAAGATATAGGGGTTTTCTATATGGACTGCATATAGAACGATGGTAAATTACTAAGTATAAAAAACTGTTTTACTGATTGCTTTTTCAAGTACAATCAGTACAAATATGAGTGACTGTTCCAGAACTGAGGTTCCAGGAATTACTGTAAAGTTTTCAAAGGGATTTTATCAGAATGACTGTTTAAGAAGGTAAGGTATTTTCAGTAAAAATACATGATTAATATTTTTTTGAAAATAGATGCACATACAGGGAAAGGAGAAGGTGGAAAAATTTCCTCTGGGATTGGCATAACTGAAACAAATCAATTTAAGTTAGTCCTATATTCTGTCTGTGGAGCATAGTTTTGTGCGTTGCCATGGTCACCTTACTGTATTAATCCAGTGGTATAATTTCAGAAAAGGGGAATCTTCACTCAGTCTATAAAATCAGTTTCCCCTGGCAGGCAATGACTTCCAATAAGATTAAAATAGCACAGAGGAACCCTAAACACAAGCTTGTGGTTCCTTTTTATATAAATGAAACTGAGAAAATGGATCTGTGCAATCTACTCTGTGTGGGTTTCTGTGATTTATTGCTGCACAATGCCGATATGAAAGCAGAGATTACAGAAACACTGGGCAACTGCTAGCCTACGTACAGGTCCTGTTTGCTCAACCAATCATACCCCGAGGTGCCGGGTTGTGACTTGAATGTGTAGCCACCTCTGCCTGGGGATACATTTATGCATGTAAGAGCCCAGGGTGCATACACCTGGGACGGAATGGAATGGAATGGGATGGAATATTTTCAGCTGGAAGGGACCTCTAACAAACATCTAGTCCAAATGCCTGACCAATTCAGGGCTGAACAAAAGTTAAAATGTATTATTAATGGCATTTTCCAAATGCCTCTTAAACACTGATAGGCCTGGGACATCGACCACCTCTCTAGGAAGCCACTTCCAGTGCTTGACCAGCCTCTCAGTAAAGAAACACCTAATGTCTAGTCTAAACCTCCCCTGGCGCAGCTTTGAACCATTCCCATGCATAGTGCAGAGTTGGTTTGTACTGAGAACCTGTTTTTTTTTCTTTTCAGATGTTTCTCTGAGTCCAAACCCAGCCTTAACTTTCCGCACTATTGGAGGGATCCTGGACTTCTATGTCTTCCTTGGACCCACTCCCGAAAACGTAGTTCAGCAATACACAGAGGTTAGTAGAAAGGCCCACACGGCACATGGGGCAGTATCTTTTAATGAAGAGTATCGAGAGCAGAAAGTGCATTAAAGGGATGCAATGATTAGAAAGAAATTTGTCCAAGCTTACTCTTTGCCAGGCCATGATAGTTTTACAGTCTTCACTACATGACCATAACTGTGTTTTGACACCGGATAGAGAAAACAAACTAGGCGGAGAACAGATGGGGATGTTTGGGAACTTTACATCTGCTGGACTTTCAGAGATTTTGAATGAACTTCAAAGGCTTTGAGCCTTTATTTGCCAGTGGAATTGCCTGTCGATTTTGTAGCCGTCAGCCTGTTTTTTTACTAATGAAAACCCATGTAATTGCACTGGAGAGCACAGATGTGAAAAAAACTTATTTACTGCCGTCTCACTTGCCCAGTCTCTTCCAAAGAACTGAGGGTGGACATGCAAATAGCTGTTTTGGGAGCATGCATGCAATTCTTATCTAGTGAGGGCTGCCTGGAAAAAAGTGGCAGGTACCATGTTCTTCCTGGTCACCAAATGCCAGGTGATGTGTTAACCGAGCACTTGCTCAGAAACTTGCCACCTCAGCAGCAAGCTCTGTGCACAAAGAAACCAGCACAAAGCCTAAAGAGCCTGGAGCAAAGCTGAGAAGAAGCGTGTCACTGTGAGAAGGGGGACTTGTGGGTGCAGACCCTGAGCATTAAGCTGTAACCGGAGGTGCCAGCAGCCTGTGGTAAGGCGTCCTGGAGCTGGGCAGCCGCAGCTCGCGGTGACACATGCACACTCTCTGCCTTCCCCTCCGCCACCCCATCGAAGGGTCTGAGCTCTTATTCTCAGCAAATAGTTTGTCTTGCCTGGCTTTTTAAAGCCTCTATATCCTTTGTTTGCTGATGTTTAAGATGCCTGAAATAGAAACAGAAATATTATGGTTTAGACCAAGGGAAAAAGAGGATTTAGCCCAGAAGGAAAGTATTGCTGGGTTCCGTTTTGGTGATGGAAGGGAGAAGCCTCACACTGGGAGGCTGTCATTTTGGGAAGGCTGGGCTCTGCCTTTTCCAAGCAGAGGTTCAGGTGGTGCCTCCCAGAGAGGTGGGGGGCTGCTGGTGCCTCTCAGCATCCCCGAGCAGGGGTGATTCCTCTGTCACTCAGAGGTTTCCAGCTCCCTCTGAGTGTCCTGCCCACCAGCCGCCTCTGACCCCGGAGCCACAGACCAAACAGCAAACAGGGTTTTGACCTTAGACATTAGAAATCAAACCAAAAAAATACCCACAAAGAAAGAAAGAAAAAGTAGAGTGACTCTCCCCCTAGACTCAGCTGGGATCCCTGCGATGAAAGCACCTATTTCAA
Organism: Rynchops niger; assembly: GCA_013400035.1. Taxonomy (NCBI): domain Eukaryota; kingdom Metazoa; phylum Chordata; class Aves; order Charadriiformes; family Laridae; genus Rynchops; species Rynchops niger. Next base: position 331,596 of record VXBH01001016.1, read on the forward strand.
GGGAGTTGCTGCAGTGGTGTGATGGAGATTAGAGGATTAGAGCCATCCCCTTTTCTTTACAAAGTCTTTTACTGGTGTTTGAAGGCAGCATTTCTGTGGCTTAGCAGGTGGCCAACGGCTGAAAATAAAATAAGAGAGTTCTCACTCCCCAGCTGATGGGTATTGGCAGTTCCCTTTCCACCCCTGCCTCCCTGGAAATGGAGCTGGAGTGAAGAAAACAAGGTAAAGGGGAGCCGGTGGGCGTCTCCTAACTAGACATGTCACATACCAGGACAAAAAATCCTCTGTTTCTGTATTCTTCGAGCTTGCGCTCGGCTCTCTAGGGAATCTTAAAGAATGCATGGGGGCAATTTCACAGTGAAATAACTTCTTCAGTAAACATCCTGAAATTCCCAGATCGCAAATGTTACAATTACCATATTATTAGTCTCTAGGGTAATGATTTGGCTTTTATGTACAATATATGTGGGAAGGTGAAGGAGACTTTATTTTTCAATTGTATTTTCTGTCCCACCGAGAAGACTCTCCCGCGTGTCCATTGTCATGCCCCAGGGAAGAAGCAATGTGACCTATGTCTGCAAGGCACCACCCAGCACCATCCCTCAGCTCTCTTGGCTGTTTGCATGGGTCTCCTTTGGGAAGTGGTGTTTTGGGAGCTCCTGGCTGCAGGAGACCCTGGTGGGGCCAGGCTGCCCTGCTGCAACGAGCAACCTGGGGGAATGGCACCCGCCTCTCACCTGTGCAAGCATCTGCCCAAAATCACAGAGTGGGGCTTGCTGCAGGGACCACGTCTCCAGGGTGGCCCTAGAGGCATGGCAGTGTTGGCCAGGTGCCAGCCAGTGCATGGCCATTGGGAGCAAGGGAGCTGTGTCCCGAGCAAAGTGCTCCACAGCTTTCTCAAACATCTTGTGCTGTTGCCTTCAGTGCCACTTCAAGACCTGGGCCACCCCACTGGCCCTTGTCGTGCTTGTTGCTGTGAAAGATTTAGGAGCTTAGCTCTGCTCAGTGCTTTTATGCAGCTCCCTCCAAAACAGTGAGTTAGGACAGCTTTGTAATGAAGCTCTTTACTGGGTCTCTGGAGTATGTAAGCTTTCCCTATCCACCTCTCCAGGTTTCTGCCAACACCCAGAGGTGGCCCATGGGCTCTTGCCCAGAGCCGGTGCTGTGTAGTCATCTGGGGGCCGCTGGGCTGTTCCAGGAGCAGGGCTCCCTGCGTGGTGATCAGGGATGATTGCGGCTGCCCTTCCAGAGCCAACAGCCTCTCCATGCATCGTAGAGGCCAGGACTGGTGTCAGTGAAAGATGTGGTGGCCCTGGCTACTAGCCTGGCCCAGGCTAGTCTGCTTTAAATGGGCTCCAGGGGCGATGCAGGGAGTGAGAAGGGAGCAGAGGGTTGAATGTCAGTGCCGCTGTCACCCCTGCTGTGTCTTGCACGGAGCAGAGGTGGGCTATAGGATGCATCCTGCCAGTGGCACCACAGTGCCACAGCTGTGATGGCAGTGACAGGACAGGTACTGGGTGTCATGCAATGGGAAGGAGAATTCTCCATCCTGATTCTCTGCTCCCTCCTGTCCCTGGGCCCAGCTGTGAGGAGTGCTGCTCCTAGCACATCAGAGACGGTCCTGCCACAGCTATATGTATCTATTTGACAGTAATCACAATTTTCTCCTATTACAGAAGAGGTCTGGTGTGCAGAACAGTTATATAATGCAAATCTCACTTTTTATGGCAAATGCCTTGGTTTGCAGGAGGATGGGAAAAAGCAGCAACAAGCTAAAGAGCTCAGCCATTGATCTGAGCCTAGCTGAGTCTCTACAGCCAGACCTAATACCAGACCACCATTGCCATGTCCACCGGTGGCCTTTCAGGACAGAGTAACAGTGCTCAGCAGTGGGATATGAGCTCCATAACAAGACACTCAGGAGCGTTATAGTTCAACAAATGGACATTTAACAGTGGTTGGGTGGAGTGAAGGCCATGACTTTGTTATTTTAGCATAAATTCTCCGATGATAAGCTTTAAGAGGGTATACTGCATGTCTCCTAATTCTGTTTTGAGAGCAAATTACTGGTTTACTTTCTCCTTATAGAACCGTAGGATAGTTCTGGGTAGAAGGGACCTCAGAAGGTCTCTAGTCCAGCCTCCTATTTGAGAGGTAACATGGGGAACCTGCTTGTACCTACAGTTTATCACAGATGATTCAGGGAGAGTCTCACAGTTGAATTCATGGGTCCCCCAAGAAAGACCAAGCAGCTGATTAAGTGTTTGTGCAGCAAAGAACAAGGTTTGAAGACCTTGGCATTGAAAGCCCTTAAACTTTTTAGACTGCTGAGGTTGTGAGCATCTTCTTAGTGGTTCAGCAGTTGCAGTACCTTTCTTCTTGCTCTCCTAAAACAAAGTTCAGCTTCACTCACTTTGAGTGAAGGTTACCCCCTGCCTGACTGGGTGCCCACAGCACTCACCTGCCTGCCTCAACCATAGAGGGCGAGCCGGATACAGGTATCTGGGCCATAGCAGCACCGGTGAAATTTAGCCATTGTGTGACTATCCACACTATTTCTGTGTCTGAATCCAGAGCGTTAGCCCACTTGGATTTTTATAGTTTCCTCCTACAGCTCTTCCTTCCAGAAAGGAAGGTGAAGCAAATAACAAGCTTCAAGAGTCATTTTGTACGGCTAATCAGGGTGCAAGATTAGTACTCTTTCATGTTGAGCCCCTGTACGTGCATTGCTGGAGATCTCAGCTCCTTTGCGAGCATGGGAAAGAGTATCTCTCTCTACGGCCTCTATGATATATAGGGCATAACTCTCCAGCTGACTCGCATGAAAGTCTGTGGTCATAGTGTTAATAGAATAGGATCCTCATTTACTATGTAGCATTTATATAGTTGATATCCTTGATGCTCACAGTAATAAAGATACATGTGCAATAACCCAACACATGGGAAGTGAATACAGATCACTTGCTCCCTGGGCACAGATTTTAGCTGTTAGATACACGTTTTCTCTGCGCTTTGTTCTTACTGCAAAATGCTTCAAGGGTACCTCCTACATTCATCAGCTCTCAGGTGTATTTGAAAAAAGTGGAAAAAAAGTTACGTAATGCCAAGTTATGTAAACTTGGAAAAACTAGCAAGTGAATTTATTAAACAACACCAGGAGTTATTTAAGAACCAAGTGCAGGAGGAATTGTGGAACAGAAAATAAGACCTTTTTTTTTTCTGCTTCTGCACTACCATATCTTCCTTTTTTTTTCTCAGTTTGGATACCCCATATGTTTGCTGTTTCTGCATTTCTCATGTTTTCCTCCCTTAGTTCCCCTGCCATACCTCATTTACCTTTTCTGATTCTATGGGAGGCAGTTTTGCCAAGCAGGCTTTCTCTGCCTACTGCATTTTGTGATCATTTGTATGCAGAATGCAATCTATATGAATTAACTACATCCTAAATATATATCAAATCCAACATGAGTTTTCAGGTTTGCAAAATTACATCCCTGCCTCTGCTGATCCATCTGTGAGTAGGTACCATATGTCAGTTACTTTATCAGGAAGCTTCAGGGGGATCCATTAGAGAGAGTCCGCAGCATAATTAGAAAAAAGAACATTTGTTTTCCCAGCTGCCCTGTTTTCATCCTTCCTCTTCAAATGTTCTGCTGATTTCAATTAAGCTCACCATAGATGCACCAACCTGGTGAACCTGGGGAACTAATTGCTTTAAAACTTAATACCTTGCTTGCAAGGTGCATTTTCTTCATTTGGTTCAGCTGTAATCCCAAACTTCTCAAGAGATGCTGTCACAAAGTACTGCCTTGCCATGGGGCAGCTCTGTAGTCCACAGGCAAGACAGCATCAAACTTCAGCAAACACCTGTGCTGGGGATGTGCTGTTTGGGAAGGACCCTGGCTGGCACGCTGGTGGCCACAAGCTCCACCTCCAGCCCTGCTGGTGTCCACCTGGGTGCTTGATAGGACATGGGGGCAGAAGCAAATCTCCATCCAGCTCTTGAACCACGTTGTATTGGTGATGTCCCAGGCTGACTGTCCTCCCCAGCCAGGGGCAACCCCGGGGTATCACAGGACCCGGAGCTGCGCAGCAGTTCCTGCTGCCTCTGCCCAGGCTGGTCACCCCCGTGGTGGTTCCAGTTTCCCAGCCCACTTGGGAGAGGCAGCGGATGCCACGCAGACATTCTGCCAGGGCACAGAGCTCTGCGTTTGACCACAGGATGAATATTTATCAGCTGGTTTTCCCTCTTCCTCTTGTCTAAGGGTAGAAGCCTGTGCACAAAACATTTTATTTCATTAGGGAGTTCTTTTGTTTTGGTCTGTCTTTTTAACCTTGTTTGTAGAGGTCACTCTCTGTTTACAGCAGAGAAAGTGAGGGCAAAATGCGCATCTGCTTTAGGAGCACAAAGTGGTGGGGGTCACAGAGCCCATCTTGCAGCCTTGGCTGGTCTAAGACAAGCTCTGCTGCCTTCTCAGATGAATTTATCCTTAGAATGGCGAATGCAGTTGTGACAGAGAAGACTTCCTGCCCTGAGGCTTGCTGTGCTCTGCTGGACACCTCGATGGCGGCTCACTGCGTGTCTAGGAGATCATCCTGAGCCATCGTGCCCCATTCAGGTCTCCACAGAAAACCCTAGCAGAGCTTGAAAGATGGTCTGAGGGATCAGGTGTGTCCACACAAGCTGGAAATAACTAATGACACATGTAAACAGATGAGACTGCACAGTGGTGGCAACGGCATGTCTCTGCCCACCAGCCTCACCCTGCATGGTAGAGGGCCATCTTCATCTGCTCTTGCTTCCTCTGAAGGGCTTAGTCTCCAGCTAAGTTGGAGGTGAAGCAGGTGTAGAGGAGGATGAAGAGGGTTAAGTCTGGTGGAATGGGACGAATAGCAGGAGTATGGGGCAGCTGTGCTGCTCAGCTGGAGCATCCCTTCTGGAGGGACTCAAACCATTAACCTCACCAGTTGTTCTGGTCTCCTCCTTCTTTTTCTTAGGTGAGATAGCAGCATCCCAAAAAGTAAAGCACACTGTGTAGCCAAATTTGTAATGCTTAGTGCTTAAAGTTCACCTGTCTGTCCACAAGCCGTTCTCATTTGGAAGCAATTTACCCTGCGTGTTCCCTCAGCTCGGGTGCGTTAGAACATCCTCTGGTTTTCCCGGCTTCTCTCCTGCATCAGTTTTTCTGTCTGGTGCAGTTTGCACATCCCACCAGCTCTAGCATCCATGACATGTTTTAGAGCAATTTCAAGTTCAGCATTACTCTCCCGGGTTAGACCCTTACTGGAGAAAATCCCATAGGAAGATGTGCCTTAACGGATCGTGATCTCCAGAGAGCTTAGCAATGCAATAGATACAGAGTGCCTTGTTTTATTTGATTAAAGTATGTGGGTTTCAGCTGCCAATATGCAAGTTTTGTTCTTTTTAACTTCTTAGCCTAATTACCTAACTATGGAGGACCATAAGGAAATAAGGGAGGAACAGTTATTCAGCCAAAGGGAGTAAATAGCTGCAACTGATTAAATAAGTCATGGTGCTTACTAGCTACTTGATTTCCATCTATTGCCTGCAAGGATGGTACAAATACTGAGCAAAGGTTAATTTCATGGGATCTAACTGTCTAAAACTGGAGAAAGGATTTCAAGAGATGTCGCACAGAAAACACCAGTGTGTAGTAATGAAGCCACGCCAGATTTCAGTTTATTCCTAAGAACAGCCACATCGTGGTTGCTCGCTGCTTGTCCCAGGTTGCCAGAGCATCTCTCACCGGGGGAAGCAGAGCAGGATGCCTCGCTCCCCTGTGCTCTCAATTGAGTTTCCTCATGCAATTTACAGCTCGATTATGTGGAGCCGGTGGAAATAAAATATTTATAAAATCATATTTAACTCATTACCTCATGTTTCAGTTGAGAACTTCGGGACCAAACAGTAACTCTGACTTTGAAGTGTCTTATCAATGCCTGGCAACACAATGATGTGGGCCAGCAATAAGAGCAGTCAGTCGTAAGTAACTGAATTTCATCAGGGTAGTGTGTAAATATAATTAAAACTTCAGAGAGCTCAAATAAACATCAGACTCTTGATGAGTTAGTTCAGCTGGATGCATCAAGAGAAGTTAGGAAAGCTGAAGTTGCTGTGTAGCATTGGAGTTTGCCTGCTGTTGACCAAAGGGTTTGTGGACTTGGCACGGGGCAGGCTGTGCGAGGCTCCACGTTGGGTTTCTGCCGGCGTGTGTCATGTGAGTGAAGGCACATGCTACCGACCGAAGGCTGAAACCTCAGTGAGACCCTCATTTGACATCAGCCTGGATTTCATACACTGTGTCTTCCACTGGGGTATTCTTAGAAGCGATCCTCAGTGTGAGTGTCACTCAGAGCCTCTGCTAAGGTCAAGGGCCCACCAGGGGAAGTGCTTTTTTGAAGCCAAGCATACAGTACAGTCAGCCATTCTGAGAAAGGAAAAGGTATTTCGTGGGTGGGTGATACCTGTGCCCTGATCTTTGTGGTTTAAATGAGCTGGGAGCCTCTCCTGGTGTTTCGGAATAACTTCTCTTCATCTCACCCTTTGCCTTTCTGTATTCCTCATTCCTGCTGTAGGCCATTGGACGCCCACACATGCCTGCATACTGGTCTCTTGGATTTCATCTCTCCCGGTGGGGTTACGGCAGCATTGATGCTTTAAAGAAGACTGTCGATCGCATGCACTACTATGATATCCCATACGTAAGTATGGATTTTTCACTGTGTATGCTAATTTTATAATCCAAAGTGAGATGAATAAAATTATAATAGAGGAAAAGTGATTATGCCACAAAGAGAATTGTAGAATAGAAGGAAGTTCATAATCTTATGTAGTCGTTTTGCATGTAATATCTTCATAATGCTTAAAAGAACACTTAAAGTGGGCTTTGAACGTAAGGTTTAAGTGCTGCTCTTGGCTGCATAGCAGGCGATTCTGGTGTGGATTTACTGTTGTGCAGTATGAGGTGCTAGCTTTTTAAAAATAAATTATGGTACTTCTGATGCATATCACTGCCAAACAGTTGCTAAACTAGGACTTCTATGTTTGCATTTTGTCCATTGCTACCACGTAAGTTTATAGGAGTTGAATTTGGCCTGACGATTTACTGTTATTATAGCCAATCTCTTAGGTTTCGTTTCATACATTAGCTACCTTTTAGAAATACAGTTGCATACATTCTGATTTCCCTATCAAATACTTCAATCATAGAATCATAGAATCATTTGGATTGGAAGGGACCTTTAAAGGTCATCTAGTCCAACCCCCTGCAATAAGCAGGGACATCTTCAACTAGATCAGGTTGCTCAGAGCCCCGTCCAACCTGACCTTGAATGTTTCCAGGGATGGGGCATCTACCACCTCTCTGGGAAACCTGTTCCAGGGTTTCACCACCCTCATCATAAAAAAATTCTTCTTAATATCTAGGCTGAATCTACCCTCTTTTAGGTTGGTTTTTTTTACCCCTTGTCCTGTTGCAACAGGCCCTGCTAAAATGTCTGTCCCCATCTTTCTTATAAGCCCCCTAAGAGTACTGAAAGGCCACAATAAGGTCTCCCTGGAGCCTTCTCTTCTCCAGGCTGAACAACTCCAGCTCTCTCAGCCTGTCCTCGTCGGAGAGGTGTTCTTTCTGATCCCTCTGATCATATTTGTGGTCCTCCTCTGGACCCACTCCAACAGACCCATGTCTTTTCTGTACTGAGGCCCCCAGGGCTGGATGAAGTACTTACGTAATGTTTACTTTAAAAATGTTTAGGATGTCCAACATCTTGATATTGACTACATGGAACGTCGCATGGACTTTACCTATGATAAAGTGAATTATGCAGGTCTGCCAGAGTACCTCAAACAGCTGAAGAAGGAAGGAATGCATAATGTCGTGATTCTGGTAAATTAACAATATTGCTAATTATTTCTCCATTTATATGAACTATTTGCAGCACAGTGTTTATAGCAGCATCTAGGTGCTAACGTACACATGCTATTGTAGCAGATTTTCCATTTTTGTCATTTGTTAAGAAGAACTGAAGAACAATTTCTCACAGATTTCATATTTAAATTTGTTGCATTTATCGGGTATCTGTGTACCAGCACTGTCTCTATACCCTAACATTAATTCTCTTTCACTTTTTCCCACTCAGTTATGAGAAATTTTGCCTCTGTTTGGGGCTGAGTTGAGATGTGATTGCTTTAATGCAATTCTTTTCCTGAAAAAATACCCAAATGAGTTTAATATGCACATAAAAATTGTAGAATAGTGCAAAAAAATCTACTCATAAACACTCTGGAGAGCTAGTAGCTACAGTTCGTGTTACCTTATATTTTTAATCATCTAAATTAATGTAAGATGAGTTTTTTTGCATGAAAACTGGTGGAAAATGTATCTTGAACCTGTAACCAAAATTGATATATGACCCAATGAATGAATTTGGTCAGAAGTGAAAATTGAAGATTTCCATCTTCTCCCGTCAATTTTTCCAGCAAAGATTGCTGCTTTTCTCCAGCAAGTTCCCTTATGTGTCCTTGCACCGGACTTACTTTTTCCCGCAACAGCTGAGTGAGTGACAATGGTGGCAAGGAAATTGGTTGCCAGAAATTAAAGTACTTGATAGGTGTGTAACACCTGTCCTAGCACTGGCTGGGGCAGTCACACCAGTCACACCACCTGGGAAGGATCGGGGTGGGAAGGCTCAGGAGTGTGGGACTTGGAGCAGCTCAAGTGGGTGTGAAACATCACCACAGAGAAGTGTAATTTGTTCTCCGTAACCATTAAGGACAGGATAAGAAGAAAAGTGCTTTGAATTGTGGCAGAAAAGATTTAAGATAGATGTTAGGACGAAGCTGCCTGTCTGCAGGGTGAACAGAGCAGGGAGCTGGCGGCCTGGGGTCCCTCCCCGAGCTGGTGTTGTGAACGTGTCCAGCAGATGCATCAGGGACGGGTCAAGCTGCGCTGACCCGCAGCGGAAAGAGGAGGATACAGTCCCACAGAGTCCCTCTCAGGACTTTTTAGGCTATAATTGCAGCCTAAATGGTCAGCTTACACCTTTCATTTGGGTGCTATTATTCTTCTTTACCTCAAACTGCCGGTCTCTTGTCCTACTTTCTTTCTTGATACACTTATTCGAACAAGCGTATTCTCCCTCAGCCTTTTTTGCTAGGCTAAACAAGCTGAAGTATTCCATTCTTTTTATATCGGGGGAGGTCTTCTGATCTCATTGTAGTAGCTCTCCCCTGTGTGTGCCCCAGTTTGAATGCATTTGCCTGTGTAGCAGATATAACTGGATTTCACAGCGCTCCAGATGATGCCCCCACAGTGTTTGGAGAATGGCAGAAATATTTCTTTCTTTCTGCTAAAAATTGTCTTGTATGACAAAACCCTGCATTGCATTTACCTACATTGTATTGATGGCTCATACTCCTAAAGAGACCAATAAATCCAGCTGAATCATAATGGACAAGCCACTAATGTCAACAGTCTCCAAGTTGATCCAGCCTTTTTAAAATAAGGGACACGTTCCTCATCTTGTCATGGGGGTCCTGTAAAACACTTGTGGGAAGAGAGGCTGAATAGCAGAGTCCAAAATTGTGGGACAATTCCTCTTTCACTTGTGGTGGTGTATCAGATGCTTACTGGAGTCAAGACAACCGAGAGCTACTGCAGTTTCCTGACTTAAAATCACATTATCTTGTCAAATAGATAGATTAACTCAGAAGCGCCTCCCTGGCCTTATTTTTTCCTCCACAATTTGTTATAAAGTTTGGCATATGACAGAGGATGGACTAGTCAGCACCACAGATACCCATATTAGCATTTTCTTTTTAAAATACAGTTAGGAGGTTTGCTGTTCTTCGGTCTGATGGGGTTTTTTTGGTAGTTTCATTAAAAATACCTGCTCTGTATTTTTTACTGGCCTAATCTTCACTTTGTTGTAACATAATAGCATTTGCTGCTGGGAATCTGAAACAAAACCACACAGCCCAAGTGATCAATTACATATTGATAATGGAAATAGCAGCCTATATAGTGAGTGCTATTTGCATATTCATTCCCATGAAGGTCCCGGTTCTTTTGCAGCTGTAAATCATGAGAAGCTCCAGGGTGCAGCCGTGAAAAGAGTTTCTGTCACTGGAGGTCCAAGGCACAGAGTTTAAACAGTAACAGATTACTAAATCACTCTAATGGAGAGCAACTTCAAGACAAAAATAGTCCAAAATTAACTGGATACATCATTGTAAATAACTAACCAAGTGGTAGATGAGCACATGTGCTGTCAGGGCTGAGTGCTCTTTCCAGCTATTAGGCATTTTAGGCTCCCTGTATCCTCAATACCGCTCTAAAAATGATCTAATCTCTTAGAGCTATAACATTAAATACCACCTGCCTATTTATTGGTTTATCTCAAAAAAGTTTGCGAGACATGAATATATCAGCTAAATACCATGAGTCTGGTGTAGCTCTTCCTATACACACCCTTCCTTTCAGTAAATACATGGTAGTCACCTCTCTTTCATCAAAGTTAGGATGCCTCCGGTGATTTTGCACTTGCTGCTGGTTAAGAAGCTACAGGCAAGCAGTCACAGTTTAGTGGGTGACCTATGTTATCCTCTTACTTGTGAGTTCAACCACATTTTTAAGGCCCTTTCAGTTCTTCAGATGGTGCATGCCAACGCAGTGCAGGGACCTGCTGCTATATAATCTAAATTCAGCTGTTAGGCTAATGGAAGGAATATAACAACAATTCTTAATTTGTGCAATGAGCTAATGGGCATCCGGATAGGAAGCTCTTCTTTTCTCCTTCCGCTAACCTCTAACTGAGGACTGTCTTTTGCTCTAGTCCTTTAGGTAAGCTTGTGAAAAAGAACAAAAGCTGATGCAGTTTGTCCTTAATTTTTTAAAAGTTAATGGGAAATACGGGTTGCACTGATAGCGAAGTTTTCTATTTTCACTTTAGTACAGTTGCCAATATTTCTGTCAAACTCTGACTCTGTTAGCATTCTTTAGTGATGTAAAGCATTCCCGTAAGTTGAGTCGGGAGCTGGAAGAGTATGAAGGGTTTCATTCCCAAGTGGCAGCAAAGCCATGCTAACTGCAATCAAGGCAAGTGTAATGCAGTTTGATACTGCAAGAACAATTTTCTATTTAGATTCCCTTTGGATAGTGACAGCGATGAGTGAGTTCCCCAAGTGTAGCAGATTGTTGCCTCCCTCATGATGAGTTCAGGAAATGGGCTCTGATTGCAGTCACTTAGTGTCATGTAAAACCTCTAGTAAATGGATCTGGGGAGGCGGGTTCAGTCCTCCTCATCTTGGGCCGCTGTGGTCACAAGCAAAGAGCAGATCCCAACAGCCATCAGTATTAACACCGGCAACCTGCCTGAGGACAGGACCCTGAACTCGGTTGTGCTACCACCGCTGGGGCACCTAGTGCCTCACCATCACTAAGTCCAGTCCCGATGCTTGCATCCAAAGCTGAGAGCCCGCCGTGCCTGTGGCCACCTTGATAGTAGCATGGCCCCATTATCAGAGTCTCTAAATGCAGCCCTTCGGCACTTCTCTCTCCTGATCTCTTCCAGGGGCCACCTCCATTTAAGGGAAATTTTGTCTAAGAGTGTCAGTGCTTGGTCATCATTATTGCACTGAATAATGTGCATGCTTCAGCTGAGTCAGAACAAATATATTCTTTAGAAACGAAGAAAGAAGTTCTAAAAGTAACAATGACTACAATGTAAAATTATAAGCATCATTACTGAAGAGCAGCTTTAATGAAAGACCTTGCATACCTTCCATTAAATCACACTAAAAATAAAAACAGCTAGGAATGACAGGAGTGACAAATTACTTGCAAGTCAATAGCAACATGCTCATGATTCAAAACAATGCTTGATAGCTTTAACATTTTAAAGTCCAGCTCTATGAGCTGTAGAGGCTAAAATTTCTGGAGATGATTTTTTATGGATGTGCTTCAAAAGCTATGTTTGGGGCCATAGGTGGAAGTGCATCGGTCTGGATAAGTGCTGGGTGCCCCAGGTCTCTGGGCACCTAACTCAGCTGGAGTTAGGGATGCTCAGGTCCTCCTCTCCAACAGCTGCTAAAACGATGAGTTAGGGAAGGTTTAAGAGACATGAACTTCCTCCCCCACAAACAACCCGTGAATGCATGGGAGGGTTTTGTTCTCTTTAGGACGATACTAAACTTGCATAATATATCAGATTTATGCACTGGAATAACCTTTCAGCTGAAGGAAACCAGAAGTTTGGATTAGGAGTAGCTAATTAAGCTGACTTCTTACAGCCTTCAAGTCCCTTGAGAGACATCTTTTCCACAATTATAAGCTAATTATCGCAGATGGACAGTTTTCTCTTTTCCAAAGCTGAACCATTAAACAAGTTAAAAAGGTAATGGACACTTATACTCTTTATGGAGGTGACACTTGAGCTAGGTAGTTAAAATTGAAGAGAATTTTGGACTTATGGTAGGGATTTAGCAGGGGCTTTTATTTTTGAGGCAAGGAAGAATATATTTTCCTCACCAGGGCTGTAGCTATCAGAGGGCTTACAAGTAAATCAGGCAATTAATTTAGGTATTAAAATGAGCTTTAAAACATGCCTTTAAAGAAATTTACCATTTGGGATGGGATTTTTTTTTGTTCTTGAGAAGTTTATTAGTTAGACTTCTATCACATGTGAATTAAAATTCACTTAAATTATTGCACAAGCTATGAGTGAATGGAAGAATTGTTCCGGTGGTGTTTTTCTCCATTGTGCTTCATAACTGAAAGGTTTTGCCTTAAGCAGAACCTGAGGGAATAACATTTTCTAAGAGAAATGTGAAGGATTCCCTTCTTGTAAAATGGCTGCAATCTTCCTCTGTTCTAAATATCACTAAGCAGATAGCTGCTCCCAATTAGGGACATATTGCGAAACGCACTTATCTCCTTTTAGTCCCAGTTGACTGCTGAGCAGAGTTGAATAGTGTCTCTTCATTCACTGGCATCTCAAAGTATTCCTGACTTTATTACTTACTAACATGGGGGGCCACCATCTTCCCCAGGAGCAGATTAGGCTCCTTTTCGAAGAGCTTGGTGGTTACAAATGCCCATCCTGAGGCAGAGAAGTTGGTGGTGTCAGTGTCACTGTCAGCAATGGGAGGTGGTGACAACCCAAGCAGTGAAATGGGCAGCAAGAATGAGCTATGGGGGTGTGAAATGCTGTTGTTGTCACGCCACGGGGGGAACAGAGACACATGGCCCTGCAGGCATGCAGGGTGGGTTGGATTACTCTGCACCAGACTGGCCTAAAACATCCTTGCCTGACATTGGATCTGAAGGGAGGGTTAGCGAGGTCCTTTCGAGGTTGGATGTGTCCCAGCTTCAAGCCCCTTGAGAAGTTTGAGTTATTCCAGCACTGAGCTGCTGATGCTGAGGCAGATGGAATGAGGGTTGCCTTGGAGGGAAACCCAGAGGTGTCCAAGTGTGGGAAAGCCCAGTGTGGCATCCTGCTCTGCCAGGCAGAGACGTTGGTAGGGGGGAAAGTAAAATCTAGTGCCTCTCTAAAACCATTTGAACATAGAATGTCTCATAAAAAATAAACATGAGGTTATTTAATAATTTCACATAACTTTTGCCTTATACAAGAAATACTCACGACACATCTTTAATGACTTTTCCTAAATTATTATGTGCTCTCAAGTCTTATTAAATTTTAATGCTGCTTTCTTCCAATATTATTGCAATCTGCATTATGAACATCATCCAAATTTTTCTAAAATATACAAATAGAAAAGTAATTGTTACCTTTGGGATTTCAATAATGGAAATGCAATCTCTGTTTTCAGGACCCTTTCATAACTAAGGATGAAGAACCGGGCACTTACAGGCCTTATGATCTCGGAGAGGAAATGGGAGTCTGGGTGAACAACTCTGATGGCACTCCTGCTGTTGGAAAGGTTGTTTTATTAAATTCTCTCATTCATTTGGTCTAGTGCTGCTTCAAAGTGATAAAGCAGCTGTGTAACAGAAATGAGAAGATAACCAGTTGTTTTACCTGTGAACTCCAGGCCTGGCCACCCGGAGACTCGGTGTTTCCTGACTACACCAACCCCAGGACAGTTGAGTGGTGGACCCAGCTGTGTCTGGAGCTTAAGGATGTCCTTGACTACGATGGGATCTGGATTGTATGTCTCATTATATTTGTCCTCCCTTCTTTTAAAAAAAAGAAAACGAGGTTTTTGACATGTGTCTCACTCTCTTTATTAAAGGATATGAATGAACCATCCAATTTCTTGAAAGGCCAGTTTCCTGGATGTGCTGCTAATAATATCAATAACCCTCCTTTCATTCCAAGTAAGTCAAGTTTCCTTGATAATATTTTTTTTTTAATCACGGATAGGTTATTTCTTAGAAAAAAATTCCTTCCTTTCAGTTTCCATCTTTCTCTGCCTGTTCTATGCGTTCAGTTGCATATTTGTTCAGGACTTCATTGGCTCAGCTTTACTCTGTCTAAGTGACTTTCCTCTGTCATGGGGGCTGCCTCGTAGCAGGACTAGAAAAACGGCCTTCCCTGCCATTCTTTGAGAAACCGATTTGCATCAGAGAAAGGGCAAGGTACCTGTATACTGTAACTCAGCAACCCTTCTGCCTTACCATCACCACTGCTAGTCCCAGGGATGGGCAGTCTCTGCCTTTTCCACAAACCATGACAAGGAAGACATATCTCTCTGATGCCTTAATTCAATATCTTTTCTTCCTCTTAGGAAAGGAATTTTCATTGCCTTCCTAGAAACAGGCTAAAAATAAGTTTAAAAATGTCCAAACTTATGGGAGACTGATAGGATGGGAACACCTTTTCCAGTAGCTGTGTTAATGACATGCTCATTCTTCCCCAGGAAGCTGTGAGTACTTACAATTAGTGCCAGTGGTCCTGGCAATTAATCCAGCCAACATTTCCCCAGGAAAGCCTGGCTGCCTGAGCAATGCTAATATGCAGCAGGAAGTTGATACATAAATGAGTTATTGACAGTGAAGTATTGGAAATGTCCCCTTTTTCCCTTCCGGCTGCTGTACTGTCATGTGACTTCTTCATTTTATTTATTAAATCTCATTTCTTTTTACTCTGGATGCAAGAGAAACATAAACATAAAAAAAGCATGACAAAATACTCTAAAAAGATTGTAAATTATTGAAACCAGAAGCAGAGCTTAAATTATTAATTATTTAATAATTTTATTTAATAATTTATTTTAATTATTTAATTAAAATTATGATTTTGGTGTCGCTCTCTTTGCGGAGAAACCGCTGATTGTGACTGTTGTATACTGGCCCTGTGGGTCTTGTCATTGACCAAAGCCCAGGAACTGATGAAACATTTCCACCTTTGTCTTAAATTACCTCCATTTTTGTCAGCATTCAGAGCTGAAAAAAAAAGGTGTGAGACTTTGGGGAAGATGGCCAAAAGGGCAGGGCTCCATTTACCGTCACAAATAAAGGACTGAGGGATGGACCCATAAAGAGGCTTCTGGGCCATGAAGGTGAGCTTTGCGACAACTAGTGTTGAAGTCTGAGCCATTATAGAGGAGTCAGACTTGGAGACCTAGATGTCTACATGACATGTAAAGACAATGAGTGATGCTGAAGGCAGGTGTGTTTTGAGACCAGTTTTTCCCCTGACTTGCTCCTTCTTGTGCACGTATGCACCTACTTCTGCACGTATGCACCTACTTCTGCTTGCGACTCACAGTGTTGGTCTCCCTTCTGCAGACAGGAGCCTAAGGCATTTTTTACAAGGCGTAGGAGATCTGTTTTCAGTGTTTAAGGGTTTTCTTTTATATTCCACTTCACGCAAACACTGCCCTTGGCTGTCCAAGCCATTGACTGGTGTAAGTGTGAGGTGGGACCCAAGTTGCTTAGTCCAACAAGACATTAGGACCTTCCTGGGGTTGGCAGGGTTTTAGGGGTTCACCGTTGTCTTAGGTGACTGAACCTGTGCAAGACCCAGTCTCAGTGCCTCGGGCTTTTTGTCCATGTAGCATTCAGCCTCCTTATCTAAATTATAACCACAATTACACATAACCGTGGTTTGAACTTCTAAAAGCAGATTTCCTTCAAATCCATTTTCTATAAAACATTTTATACTGAAGATTAATGTGCAATTGTAAAATAATCAGTATTACTGAGGCAGAATACAAAATAGACTAAGAATGAAGCGTGAAAATTTGACTCATGTGGAAGCATTTTCTTTCATATCCCATCTTAATTTTATGGGGCTAATAATTAAGTGCCACTGGGACATTAAGTGTGACTTTCCCCAGAACCTTAGTGTCTTCTTCAGAGCCATATCAGTCAAAGTTACTTGGAAATTGCCTATAAATTTATTTCTGATGCAGATCAGCCATACTGGAGTCCTTGAGTCTAAAAATCCAAACAGAAGGATTCCAGCTGTGGTGGCACAGCAGAACAGAGAGGCTAGTGGGGTTTCAGGTACAGAGAAATGCACTTTGTAGTAATGAACTTCAAACATACAGTAACGTGCAATTAGGCAGTGAGATTGCTTGCTCACGGAGAAATATTTACAACAGTGCATGCACCTAATTAAGCATGCAAAAGAAGAATATCTAAGAATCTACTTTCTTTCTTTTTTTGAGAGGATTTCATAACATTTTCAACTTCATCTCTAAAAAATAAATAACATCGTATAAACCAAACATCTGACCTGCCCAGTTCCTGCTGAACTTCACATGGCATTTTCATGGAGGTTACCTGCAGAGGATGAGAGTCACATTTTTCTGTACCAAATGGGCTTTGCCAGTGACTCCTTAATATGGGATCAAAGACCAGGCAGCGTCTGTGCAGCCAATTTGTGCCTCATATTGCTCCCCCATGGCTCAGCTAAATGGGTGCTGTGCCAGCGACGTCAGGTCTACCCCTGACTATTACTGAGGGAAAAAAGCTACTTCTGAAGGAAAAAAGCCTTCACTGCCTGTGACGTGCTGATAGAAAGTTACTGGATAATCCACCTGCATGTGAATATACCCATTATAACTTATCCTTGCTCTCTTCTGTGCAGTGTATTGGGCCATAGCAGATGACACCCGATGAACTGTGTCCAGTTCTGGGCTCCCTGGTTCAAGAAGGACAGGGAACTGCTGGAGAGGGTGCAGCAGAGAGCTACCAAGATGATTAGGGGACTGGAACATTTCTCTTATTAAGAAAGGTTGAGGCATTTGGGTCTCTTCAGTCTGGAAAAAAGATGGCTGAGGGGGGATCTTATCAACACTTATAAATACTTCAAGGGTGGGTGTCAGGAGGATGGGGCCAGGCTCTTTTCAGTGGTGCCCAGGGACAGGACAAGAGGTAACAGGCACAAACTTGAGCGTAGGAAGTTTCATCTCAACCTGAGTAGGAGCTTCTTTCCTTTGAGGATGGCAGAGCACTGGCACAGGCTGCCCAGAGAGGTGGTGGAGTCTCCGTCTCTGGAGACATTCAAAACCTGCCTGGACGCGTTCCTGTGTAACCTGCTCTAGGTGACCCTGCTCTGGCAGGGGGTTGGACTAGATGATCTCCAGAGGTCCCTTCCAACCCCTATCATTCTGTGATTCTGTGATTGCTGCACCTCATACTTTTTACTCCCCTGCACACCCCTGGCACTCCCCACTCATCACTCCCAAAGCTGCCTGGGGCCGTGCCATCAGTCCTGCTGTCCTTCAGTCCTAGATGCCTCAGGGGAAGAGAGGGGCCAGAGTTGAGTTTAGGTGTTGCTAGGAGTTGAGCGAGGGCAGAATTGTGCTGCCTACCTAGCTCTGCAGCTGAGTGATAGGCACACCAAAGTCTCATCATTTCACACAACCATCTAAGTTCCCTGGATGTCTGAATTTCTGATTTTGTTTTGTTTTTTGTTTTTTTTTTTTTTTTTTCTTGCAACATCTTTGCTTTTAAGTAAACTTTGTCACTATGTAAAAGACTACGTAGATGTATTTTTAATTCAGCAATGCAGAAATTTTCTTTTTGGCTATTACTTACTGAATACATGGTGTCTGTAGAGGTGTTTTGAATTATTGGGCATAAAACTTGAACTAAATTAGCAGTGTTTTCGCAGTCCTCTCACCCACCTGAGCATACATGTGCCTGTCTGCAAGCACGTACTCATGGCTATGTGCTAACCTCGAATCAGTGCAGGCCTGGCAATTCTTCAGCTGTTTCTCTTAACAAAATCCTTTGGTTTTTTCACCCCTAACTGAGTAGAAACATGAAGAAAGTTGAATTGTGATGTGTATAATTTTACAATGATTTGTATCATTCTCAGCCATTACTGATCGTTCCCTGGCACAAAAGACATTGTGTCCCGACTCCAAGACTTACCTTGGAGAGCATTACAACACACACTCTCTCTTCGGCTGGTCACAGACAGAACCAACCTTCAAGTAAGTTTTCCAAGTATTTCTAAGCAGATTTCATGTGGCTGAAATACATTTTAAAAGCCACTGATTTTACCTGGGAAATTGGTAATAGTATCTAATAAGAAAGTGCCCCATGCTTCATTTTACCATTTGGCATTTAGTAAAAAGTTTTGACGAGTATCTTGGAAGAAGAAACAGAATCTTTTACAATTTTACTTTTCTTAGCTAAAATCTGTGTCTGCTTGTAGGGCCCAGCTCTTCAGCTGCTGCTTTTGCATAACTAGAGCAAGATGTTCCTGTGCTCCGCTAAAGCTGCTCACGTGCAGCTGCTGCAGATGCAGCCTTGTGTGGTATCAGGGGAATTCTTCCATCCCTTCATTTCCGTGGCCCAAGCAGAGGAATTTCTATCGCTGCCAGTGCAGGATCTGAACTGTGCAGCTCTCCCGGCTGCTGCTGGAGCTGCCTCTCTCTCCCGGCAGGCAGCGTTTTGCATTTTGGCTTGGGCCTGACTCAATCCGGGAGGGCAGAGTTGCTGTTGGCTAATGTAAAACTAATTTTGCAGCTGGGAAGCACTCAAAGCTAGCTTACACAGGCAGACCGTTGCTGTGAAGCTGGAGTCACAGTGGAAAGCTAGCTGTTGGATTAAATCAAATGGGCAAATAGTACCTTTTCTAGCAGAGGTTGAGCTAAAACATGGATGTTTAATATCTCAATGTAAGTGCCACAGCAGGGGTCCCTGTGGTGGCTTGTTTTGGTATTTAGCACTCATTTTCTGCAATTGTATTGTGATAGCATCCAGAGGACATGGCTAAGTGAGTCTACTTATGGTGTTGGTGCACTTGTATTTTACACGCCAAGCCTGGGGGAAGGGAAGCACTGGGTAAAAGCCAGAAGCAGTTTGCCAGCTCTTGTGGGCCGGGCTGAAGAGCAGTCCAGCTGTTGAGAGAAGGAGCAGAAATCCCTCAAACCCTGGACCTTGCTGGCCACCCAGTCCAGCTAGGACTCATGGGACTTAGCATGGTTTTTTGGCCCCTATACCCCTATCTCAGCAAAGATCCTCCAATCACTGGTCTCTCCATCAGGATTTGTCCTCTGCACACTTCGGCCTGTGTAACCATACACTGTCTTGGCAACACTTTTTGAATAGAGGCTTTGGATTTGCCTGTCTTCTTGAGCTGTTTTCTTAGTTTTATTCAGGCTCTGTGCCAGCAAAGCCAATTGCCTGAGACAAACCCTGTGAATTTATCAGGAAAAGCTCCGTGTGCCAGCACATCTGCCCCAGCCCCTTCGGTGTTCACACTGTCCTGGCCACGCTCACCCAGACCAAAGATGCTGGGACCATTACTGCTGCATGGCTCCTTGCAGCCTCCACCAAGGCTGTGAACCTTCCCCATTCCTGCAGCACTTGCTTCCAGGCCTCTTTCCAAAAGAAACACCTGTTTTTCTCAGCCTAATGTAGAGTCTTTCAAGGCTGGAGAATCACCCCCAAAAGCATAAGCAGAGGTTGGGTTCGCTGCAAAGTTGGGAAAATTTGGTGAAGAATTTTTCATTCATATTCATGTGGGTTTCTCAAATGTATTTCTTTTCAAGGCTGGGTGTATACCCTTTCTGCATTCGCTCTTCACAAATAATATACTAAATTAAATTGCTGTCAGGAATATTTAGCAAACCAGCGTCAATTGCAGGATATTGTCTGAAAAGAAGTGACAAGTTCATAATCGCATAAAAAACAATTCTAAGAGTTATTCTAATGCAGCCAGAGAATAGGAAATGTGTCATCTGACCCATGTCAAATGGCTTGAATTTGGAGACATTAAGTAACAGCAATCAGCTTGTGCATAGCTTAATGCCAAGAGTTATTTGCACATGATATTCTGCAAATAATTTCAATCAACAAATACTTTTGACAACATTAGGACCTGTTCAGCAATGGTTCACAATAGACTGAAACGTGTTCAATGAATTAATTGTTGCAAATTGTTTATGCAGCTCTGGGTCATAGTTGGCTTGATGCGGTGTTGCCCTCATTAGCACCTGCATTTGCAAATGGAGCCTAAAAATGGTGCTGCACAACCAGAGGAGAGGACTTATGCTTAGGACATTCTTGAAATGGCTCCAAAATGCCATTTTTACAAAGCACATGGGGTCTTGCGCAGTTACCAGGCCCAGCAGAGCACCTACAACCCACAACCAGCAGGTCTCGCACGGTTCAAGAATTGCACCTCTTGCTGCATACGGCCCATAAGGTTGATATGTTTAGGCTTGCATGAAAGCTGTTGGGTTTTTTGCTTCAGAAACAAATGTTGAAGCCTTTTAAAGGCTCTGTGCTGTTACAGAGCCAATACCGAATATTGGCCAACCTGAATACGGATGAAAAAGCTCTTGATCGAATCTCATTAAGGAAAGGGAGAAGGATGGTGAACAACATGATTAATATTTCACTCTAGGATTTCCCAGGGAATCTAAGTTGTGTTACCCAAATCGTGTTAAAGCAGAGCTGAATTTGAGTTCCCACAATATATAATAGTGCAATATATAATTAGGTACAGAGATTATCCTATGTTGAGGAATTTTGTAACAGATTTGTTAATAAGGTGTATTGCACTTCCTTGATTTTTCTGGTGATGCAGCAAAAGTATTTTCAAAAGGCAAGGAAAAATCCATTACACCATTAATTCTGTAACGAACCTCATATATCAAACAGTGACAGGAAACCAGAGGAAATACTACAAGGATGGGGTGACATTTTCAATTATTACATTTTTGCTTTCTTTATTGATTAATTCTTTTTTTAAGATGTTCAGATATTGTTTTGATTTTTTAAAAAAGCTTTTAATTACAGGGTATTAGAACTTTATTTACCAATACAAATCTCTAAATAAATCCTATATTGAAAAAAGGACATATTATACTGGTTTTTAGGAACATGTAGGACACTAAATTAAATGTTCTAATATAGAAAGGAAATTATGTTTCAATTTTTCAGTTTGAGACACTGTTGAGAATAAATTAAACACAAATTAAACACTAAAAAAACCCTGAAACAAATTGTTTTGTGGATCACATAGATCTTAGTTTTTTATTTTGGGCCACTGAGTAAAACTTGCCATTATTTGCAGTTTTGCAGCCACATTTTCACATGACTCAGGACCACAATAATTATTGTTTCACGAATAATGCCCCTTCAGATAAAACTGTGCCTGAAAGCTCGGGTTGATTGTATGGCTCTTGTGGTTACCATTCTTATTTTTAATGATTTTGTTGCATTTTTTTGCAGTGTTGTCCAGCAGGCAACTGGAAAGAGAGCGTTTGTCTTGAGTCGGTCTACATTTGTTGGCAGTGGGAAGCATGGGGGCCACTGGCTGGGTGACAACTTCTCTCAGTGGAGGGACATGCACTTGTCAATCATTGGAGTCCTGGAATTCAACCTCTTTGGCATCCCCTATGTAAGTCCAATGCCCTTCAGGCAGTTGCTGGCTCAACTTTAAATTAACTCAAATTTTTTCTCAAATAAGCTGCTTGAGACGGCCGGCAGTAGCGGCCTCCACAGCATAAGGAACTGCGGATTAAAAAAAGCTAAATGTCATCAATCTTGGATGGCTGAAGAGAAACAAACATAGCACTGCGAGATACAGATTAAATCACTGCATGCCATCCAAAACCAATCTCTTTATATTATGTATTCTACCATTGAGGTCCCTCTACATATTTCTGGTTTTGCAAGCTGGGCTGAAGAATCTGTAGAGTCATTGATATTGAAGATTCATATCACTATGGAGCATTCTCATAAAATCATCAGAAATAGGTATCTTTTCCAAAAATTATTTTTATTAACAAACTTCTGTCGTTTCTCATTTTTGGACCTCAGTCACAACCACAAGCACTTATCCAGTGATTTTTTTTTTTTTCTTTAGATCGGTGCCGATATCTGTGGGTTTAACTATAACACTACATATGAACTCTGCTTGCGCTGGATGCAGCTTGGCTCTTTCTATCCATTTTCCAGAAACCACAATGCAGAGGGAAATATGGTAAGTAAACAAAGTTACACAAAGCTGTAGTCTATGATTACAGTAACGGCAATGGTGATTTGTATTTTGTCAGAAATTAACCTGCCGCTCTCCGGGTGATCTGGAGCGACGGGTGAAAAGGTGCTGCACCGAGACGAGGAATTACACAGTGAAGCGTAAATTTTTCCCATCCATAGCATAAAGATGGCATAGAAACATTGAAAAATACGTAGTATGTAACATCTGAAAGCCATGCAGAAATGTGTGCTGTGTACTTTGAATGGCACAAAACGGTCTTCCCACTCTGTTGGCAAGATTCAACCCCTCCATCTTTTACCTACTGAAGCCCAGGTTTTATTTAAGAGCCAGTGAGTGTCAGCACATCTTCCTACTCCCTTGTTTACCTCAATTTTTGTTTCTGTAACTATAAAAGGTATTGCAGGAAGGGGAGGGAGGGCGTTATACACCATCTTTGCCACTTAAAAGCAAGTTTCAGACAAATGTCACATTTACAAACTCCAGACAAATGTGTGAGAATTCCAAGGAGAGCCCGTGATAGCGACAGCAATTATCAGCCAAGAAGCAACAAAGTCTGAAAAAGGCCAATGAGTCCATGAGAAGGATGAAAAAGTGCAGTCTCAGTCCAGACCCGTGCCCTGGCTCTGTCTTATCATAAAGTCATTTCAAGACTTGTCACAGATAGAAAGAACTATAGGTAGTTTCTATGACCAGTTTGAAGGTCTTGCAGCCTTTGTAAGTACACTGTGTTTATCGGCAACCACGATGAAACGGTTCTGCTAGTTCAATAAATGCCTTTTTTTTATGTAAACTGATCTATGCGACGCTGGAGCTCATGTTGTTAGCTAAACTCGTTTTCTTTGAAGTTGCATCATCAAAACGTTGCAACATTTACATCCTCAAAAAGACCTTTGTCTCTGCAGGAAATTCAGCAGCTGGGCAAATGCAGGACTAAGAAACTATAGTGCTGTCATTAAGAGGGTCAGGAGTGGTAATCCCTGAGATATGCTGAGATATTTCTCTCTAGGAGAACAAATGTCTGCAAGGTGTTAGCTGCTGCTGTTGATAAATATTTTCTATTTACCTCTCCACTCGAATCAGAGGTACCTTATCTGTATTTTTTTGCTCAGTCCTTTAGGTATGCAAATGGGGACTGGTCTGGGTGAGTGGGTGTTAATCACAAACGAAAAATTTAATAAGCAGAGAAGGAGCAATGGGTCTCCTTGACAGGAGCTGCAGCTGAGGGTTGAGTGAATGACAGAAGTGACAGAAGATACATTTGGTTTTATTGGATTACTTAAATCTATTTAAAATATTGTGTTCACTGAAAGAAATGAACAAGGCATTTTGGGTGACTCAGCATCACCTAAGGAATGTGACTGTTTTTTTGTGAACTTTGGCAATATTTGTACAGTGTCAGAATACTGGTAAAAATATTGGGCAATGTTTGAAATAATAGGTAGATGCTCTGGAGCTCAGAGCCAGCAGGGAATATTATCAGTGACTAACTCTCATGTAAACATAGTAATGGAGAAATTTAACTTAAATATTGAGTTTAATTAATATTAAGTTAGTGTTAAAATAAAATCTTAAATATCCACTTTGCCTAATCCATTGGGGATTTGAAATGGTTTAATTAATACTTTTCTTGTCTGAAAAGCACTAGATAATATAAAAAGCTTTGTTACTTCTGCTCCTTTTATGTTTCATTATCCTTGGAATTCATCATACATTCTTCAATTTTAATGAGAAAACTGAGTATTATGGGAAAATTTTGTGAAGGAGGAAGGGAGCTGTGTGACTTGTTAGCTGACTCAGTTTGGAGCTGGAGAAGGTCAGACCGGAGGAATTAAAGGAGATGTAGCTCTTCCCGTATCAGCACTGCCCTGGGCAGCGTGCTACATTGCAGGGGAGACATGAGATTGCCTTGAAGTAGACCTGAAGCAGCCAGCGAGTGTAGGCAGATCACTTAAACCTGCCCTCCTGGTGGTGGGACCCAGCATGGGTGCCCTCTGTCCCAGGAGAGCATTGCTGGCAGCGAGGAAGCGAGGGTGCTGCTGATGCGTGGGCATCCCTTTGGTCAGGTCATCCTAAAACAGTGGGCACAGGAGGAGAAATCAAGTTCCTTTGCAAGGATGAAATGTTTTCCCCACCGCACAGTGACTTCAGCCACTCCTGTTGGCTTCAGCAGGGCCATGAACTTATTCTTCCTCTTAAATAGATTTGCCTTTATGTTCCTGGCCAACATAATTATGCTTTTGCCTTTGCTTTGCAACTTATCAGTCTTGCCTTTTTCCTGTGTTTCACCTTTCTGTCCCAGAGGACTTGCATGTCCAGGATAAATTAATTTCTAGAGACAGGGTGTCTGTTCCCAAGCACAGATGTGAAACCCCAGGTCTGCTCCCATCACAAGGTTAGGGGCGGCTGCAGATGGCTCACGTAGACCGTGGTGGGGCATGATCTCTCTGAACTCACTGGAATTTTTCATGTTGAAAAATTTTATGCAAATATTAGTTTGGTGATAATGGATGTTTTTCTTAATACATCTTCTAGTTCACAAATCAGTGCTACTTCAAATTTAAACATTTACTTTTGTAGCATTCTGTCAGCCATAGCTCTCCTTAGGTTGTTGAATTCAGTACAAATTAAAGCTTTTCCTTAACAGGAACAAGACCCGGCAGTGTTCGGAAAGGAGTTTGCCAAGATAGCTCGTGCTACGCTTCGGATCAGATACTCGCTGCTGCCATACTTATACACCTTGTTCTACGAATCTCACGTTCACGGAAACACGGTGGCACGGTCACTGATGCACGAGTGAGTTTGGACTCTCTTTTTTCATATTTTACTCACAAAAGTGGTTGAGCTATATGTAAATTAGTTGATATCTGTTTAAGAATAGTCACAGTAATATTACTGCATGTTCTCTCTTAAAAAGAACAGTTTTACAATGAAATCTAATCAAACTATATGCAAAAAAATAACTCCTAATATACACAATGGATTTTCATTAAAATATAACCTATATTTGTATCCAGTGGGAAAAAAACCCCGAACCCCAAGTAAGTAAGGTGAATTCTGAAAATTTCTGGTCTTAGGCAAATACGCAGTTCTCTTTTATTTAAAAAAAAAAGAATTACATACTTGTGTGTCCTATATTTGAATTAAATATATGAAATCTGTATTCTGGTCCAGAATGTCAAGAAGGCCTCATACAGAGAAGTCTCCGTTTTCCAATCATCCACAGCATTTGCATTTTCCAATTTAGCACTCACATCTGCATGCTGTGTATGAAACCTACATCTGTGTCCACAAAATGCACAGAGAAAACAGAGATAGAGATGTCTGAGTGTAGAAGCAGGTGCAAACCCGCGATTAATAAATACAGACTGAAAAACCCCTCGGAAAAGGAGACCACAGATTTTTGGAACAACTCGTTTTTTCAATTTAGAAGAAGCAGGAATCAAAGTGAGGCTTAGTTTCCCCTCCCAGCATCTTTTAATTAGCTTTTAACCTGCTTTTGGTAAATTTTCTACTTCAGAATGCTTTATGCAAAGACTTGAGCCAAAGAAGTGCAAATAGTACATATGAAAGGCTACTGCCCAAAGCTCTGACACAATTTAGTCTCATAGGTGCAGGCTACGTCCAGGACTGTTTAATGTTCTTTTTCCCTTTAGGTTAAAAACATTTTGGTTAAAGGGTAAGGCATTTTTTGCAAATTAAACTGAGATTACACTAAAGTGCAGACCATTGACGTATGGAAAAGATGTGCACAAAACCTGCTTTGCCTACTCAGTGTAATGGCTGACTGATAAGTTTTAAAAGCAGTATCCTTCCCCTTCCTACTCTGCTATCTTATTTAACTGGGTTACATTAAGGAGAAGTTTTATAGGTACTCATGTTTTACAAGGGGCTATATGCTATATCAAGTATTTATTTTAGCTCTATTTTCGCTTAATGAGATTTGTGTTAATATTGGAAATGTCCAAGTTCATTTTGGCATTAACATTAGCTAATCTCTGCTACTATAGAATTACTTCAGTGATGTTAAAGCTGCCTTTCTGACTGTTCCCGGCATACTTGGGCTCTATTTGGGCCACATCTACATTAGCAAATTTCCAAATTCGCTTTGATTTGAATCGTGGAGCAGTCTCAGATGCACCAGTGAGACTTCTGCCGGGTGAAACTGAGCAGAAATGTGGGCTCCAGCCATTGATGGGAGTTTAGTCAGTGGGACCAGGCTGGGATTACTAGGATATAAAACCTCTAAAATGCATACAGGGAGTGTAGGCATCGGGAGATCAGCACAAACTGTTTCACTACCCAGGTCCCATCCTAGTGGCCACATCACTTGCTAATGTTGCCATAGCTAGATCCTAAAATGGCTTAAAAGAGTTTCTTACTATTATTAGTTAATTCTGTTTATTATTGTTACTTAATGACTATCTCTTACTATTTCTAATTAGTGTTCATTGGTTTAGTGGGTCTGTTCAAGAAGAGAAAGCGACCCAGATGCTAACAGGAGGAGAAATGTGGGGTTTAGAGAAAGAGAGAACTGAAACAGAATTTTGGATGTGTGGATGATGGAATTTTACATCAAACCTTTCCCTTGTAGCAAACACAAAGGAGAGCTAAAACAACTGCACTCGTTTTTCAGGTGGAGCTGTTATGAGTTCACAAGGCTCACTGGGAGGATGGCTCTGCCTGGGCAGGGAGTCTGCAAGCAACAGCTATTTCATGTGGTCATCCCAGATTTTTCATTTCACTTCAAATATTTTAGGGGCTCATTTCAAATCACAAAGAACAACAACATGCCAGTAGATTCCTATAAGCATTTTAGGGGCCTCTGAGACTTTCACTCAGTGAAACCGAAGTGCCAATAGCTCAGCTGTCCAAAAAGACCGGGAGGTGGTAGTCCATTGCTGGAAGGGAAAGCTCTGCTTCATGGCTGAACAGGGGAGAAATAAGCCAGAAGAGAGACCAGCATCTAACCATAGGAAGCATGTAGGTGATATTAAGCACCTTTCATAGATCACAGATATGGCTTTATGGCTTCTATTTTCAAAATAGGAACGTTCCTTTGTTTGCTGAATTTGGGCCCGTGTTTGCTATAATTGCAAGAGGAAACAATGCTGAGTTAGATGGTGAGATCCTGGTTTCCACATGAAAATAAGATCGACTTCTCTTTCGTCATAATTTTTTGATCAGGTTTTTCTCCTGAAATTTCCCACAACAAAGTACATTGAATCAGTATTATAATTATATTGTAGCAAAATTAAAAATACAGAGAAGCTATTAAGGTGGCAAGAAAAAACTAATGTTTTAAATTTCAAAATCTTTAAGGTAAGGTAATTCACCAAAAAACACACCCCACTTTAAATATTTACAAAGTATTATGTCAAGATGCAGTAATGACCAAGATTACTTGTCCAAAAGAGCTGATGTTTTTGACAGGAAAATAAAGCCTGAATATATTGAGGTTTCTTTCAGGCAGAGCCCGAGGCATGCCTTCAAGAATATTTTTTTCATGAGTTCTATGTACTCCCCTAAACTTGCAATATTTTAGAAATCTAAACACTGAATAGATGTCTTTTTATTGCCAAGGTGGTTTTGCTCATTTTGGGGTAATTTCCCTGTGTCCGGGCTGGCTGCAGTGTATGCCTATGCCCTGAGCGGACAGCGGGTCAGAGCAGGACACCGACACCGACCCGCTCTCCCCCGGCCAGCGTGCAACAGAAATCTGTCTTTAGATGGGGGCAGCCACAAAGTCAGTTAAACAGATACAGTAAATAAATTTTTTAAAATAAATAATGCGTACAACCTTAGCGAGTAATACGTTAATGTGCAACAGCCAGTGCGAATTTGATCAAGAATGAATGGTGGTAAACCAGCCCCGTTGCCATCTTTGACAAGGCAGCAGGGCTGTTGGATGGGAAAGGGGGCGGAGGAGCAGGAGAAAGCAGGAGGTACAAGACACCTTGATTTTAGAAAGGCTCCACGCGACATTCTTATAAGGAACGAGGATCCATTATGAATTTCCTCAGAGATAAGCTTACAAATGATTGAAAGCCTATTTAAATTCTCAAGGATTTTATGCCAGATGAGCGGAGGTTCCTGAGATGAGGAGGATCTCTCCTGTTTGCCAGGTGCTATTCAATATTTTCCTTAGCTGATGCATGGTGGAATAGAGATCTCTTCCCAAGCTGGCAGATGATGCCAGGTGAAAGGGACTGTAAGCACTCCGGGGAACACGATCAGAATCCGAAGTGATTTTAATGCACTGAATAAAATGGACTGAATTCCATACGTTTTCATCCATCTGGGAAAGGCAGCTAAAAAGCACAATATGAATGAATGTTGCTTCATGTTTGTCCTGCAAAAGATTTCTAATGTAAATCTGTGAAAGGTGCGGGAAGCCAAATCCAAGGAATTTCACAAATGCTTTAGGTCCTAGAGCACAGTGTTACTCCTCTGTGCTCCCTCCCCTGGTCCTGGCCCCTATCCTGCTCTTTGGCTCCCTCTATGAAATCTCAACCCACTGGACAGAAATTAAGTTGTTTTCCCACTGCCGCTATTCTGAAAAGAAATCACCCCCAGCATTTTGTGGGGATTGTGTTCTGGTCCAGTATGGTAGGTGCTGCTGTAATTTCTGAACCTTTGTCCAGCTTTTGGTGTTCCCTCAGCCAGGAAAAATATTTGGAGATGATGAAGGATGTCTCGAGGAAGCAGATTTCTCGTCACAGTTTGTAATACCAAAATATTCTGCAAGTTCTATAAAAATGCGAATTAACATTGTGCATCTCACTTTCAACACTAGATTTACCACTGATCAGCAGACTCATGGAATAGATACTGCCTTCCTTTGGGGACCTGCTTTTATGATTGCTCCTGTTCTTGAAGAGGCAAGTACTGTAATTAAAAAATGCCATCATATTGGAATAAAAGAAATGAACTGTGCTTAGGGCATTGGATGACATTCAGGGCATGTTTGCTCATATCCACCCATTTCTTCCCTCCACTGTCAAAGCTTGCAGAATGCTTTTCTGAGCAGCACAGACAGTGCAGAGAAGCCCCGTGCTTGAAATGGGAGGATGAAAGGGAGGGCACAGCGTTCCCCTGCTACTCCAAGTGCTGAAGGGATGTAAACAGGTGCCCCTTTTGTGCTCCTGCTGTTGTGCTGACAGCCCCCTCCAAGGACACACACAGAGCAGTAATTGTCGAAGCCAGGAAGAGACACGTGGATATTAAAGCAGACTGGTTTCCACATGACCACTCACCCACAGTGTTTTAGAACTGCAGCATCTCGAGGGCTGCGATAGGAGTTTCCCAGCAAACTCCCAGGAGTTTCCACAGGCAAACACAGCCATTACGGAAATGGTAATGACAAGGTTGGCTGCTAGTACAGCAGGTTTTTAAAAGCAGCATTATCCTCTGGCTGTGCTGTGCTGGGTCAGGGCTCTCATTGCTTGGCCGGAGCAGGGGTGGGTTTCTCTCCTTGCCCCACCACTGACTGCTGACAGCACCAGCAAGGTATGTCTGAGCAGAGCTAAATATTTGCATGCAGCATATTCTAGAGCTGTTTGCTATCAGCATGCTGCCAGAATACCTGATATATTTTCTAGACATTGCTGATGATCAAACATATAAACAGGCCACCATTAGTCACTTTGTTTTAACCAGCCCTTGTGCCTCTGTGAATTTAAAATGAAATTCTTATTCCTGCATCTAAAGCCTTTCTTACTCCATTGAGGCACGTCATTCACCAGTCCTTCGTCTTCAGATTCACCCAGGTTTCTAATAGCTGATGACTAACAAAGAGATTCCACAGGGTCTCAGACCAGCAAGACGATGAACAACGTGAGAGAAACATTCCTAGGAAGAGTGGGTGACAAGCCCCCTGCAAAGAAGTGAATGAAAGGGAACATTATACAGATATATAAAATGATGAGGAGTCTAGAAAAATGGGTTCCTAATGTTTTTGCGGGGACTGAAGCACAGAAGTAACACTGGGAACCTGTGGCCTGATGGGGGAAGCAGAGCTTTGGAGGCAACATGGATCTGGGTCTTGCAGTGGGAGAGAGGTGGCAGCCGGGGCTTGTGCCAGCTAGCAGGGCAGGGGGCAGAGTTGAGCTGTAAGCCCCTCACCGCGGCATGGCAGGCCAGCAGTGAGCGTGTCATACTGCAGCATGGCACTGGCTTCTTCTAGAGAAGGTGGGTCACGGACAGCTTTACCTTTGGGTCAGGGACAGCTTTCCCTTCACTCCTTGAGTCCTAGAGTATGAGCAAGTGAGACAGCCATCAAAATTAAAATAGGGAACTTCCTTATGCACTGGCTTGTTTTTTAGGGAGTCGTGAAGGCAAGGCTCATCATGATTCAGATGGTGGTTATACACTTCTCTACAGACCAGAATATCCAGGGTTGTCATAATAATGCAGAGAAAATACGGAGAGAGGAGCATCTTGACTTTATAGTTTTTTTTTCCTTCAAGTTTTTAAGACCCCTTATAGATTGAGCCTACCTCTCTTTGTTAAGCAGCTAGTGAGATCTAAACAGATAGGGCAAACCACCCCAACCTTCCTTTCCGCAGCACTAGGACACTTTGCCTGAAGCACCTAGCACTGCCCAATGTGGCAGACAGGCTGCAGGACAAGACAAATTTCGAGCTTAGCAAGCAATTCTTGTGTTCTAATGTGAGCTTTGCATACTTTCATAAATGAGTTATTTCTTACTCCTTCTATTGGTTTAGAAATATATATATAATATATATATATATATATATGTATGTATAAAATCCCTGAAGTGGTAACTTTGCCTTAACTCGTTTCTTCCACCTTTACTTTTCATGCTCCACCTGCTCCCTGGAGCAGACCTTGAGGGTAAAGCATAATTCTGCGAAGGGGCAGACATCTATGTTGAGAATCAAAAGTAGTCTGTTTGCGAGAATGAACAATTTGAGACAAAAAAGGAAGGATTCCAACTTTTCCCAGAGTTACTAATTCAAAGTGCCTTTAGCGTGGTTTCATCCCTGCAGCAATATGATACAACGCATGCTGCAAAACAAAGTACAGCAATTGTACAATTAGCAGCACATTATTTATTATTATTTATCTGCAACTTTAAATTGTGGCCAAGAAGACAAGTAGCTGTGTATCCTCCTTGCCAGACCCTACTCTCTGCCTGTTTCTGCCACAGGAACGGTGCAAGAGGCACCGAGCAGTGGTGTCCCCACACTCCATCATCAGATGTGAAGTCCTGTCTTGCCAAGGCTGCTGTAGACCTCACGGGGATTGCCCAGACATTAGAGGAGTTCACCCAGGCCCGTTACATTTGCAAGACATAGAGCTATGTGCTAGACTGAAATAATCATATAACATTGACTCATCCCATGGAATGGCAGTAAAAATCCCCAAATAGGTCTGTTTAGTGTTATAGGTTAGCCGGCACTGGTCCACTGCTATTATAATAACTCAGCCATAATATCCAAGATTTGACGTTATTAGAATATTCAGCATACATCTCTCCATGCGCAAATATAATAAAGCTAATGTAATATCAGAAATGCAAAAAGAAAAAAGAATTTAATCACTTTATATCAATTACAGGGAGCAAGATCTGTGGATGTGTACTTCCCTGAAGCACGTTGGTACGACTACTATACCGTATGTATTTTTAAGATTTCGTTTCTTACATTTTTTACATAATTTGTAATGGCACAATTCCAGCAAAATAACTTTTAGCTATGTTCAGCAGTATTTTTACCTCAGCATCTGTGTTTAAGAAAACTAGAGCACAAAAAGTCTACTCCAGTCTAGCTGGGAGAGTAAATTACACAGCTTTCAGTAGCATTTTATTTTCTATTTTTGGTTTGTAGAGCTCTAAGACACAGAGAACTGAATTTTCAAGAGCAGCCTAGAAATTAATGAAACTGTCAAGATTTCTTGCTTCCCCTCCTCACTCCCCTTATAGCGTGGTTTAAATCTTTTACTGATACGCTGCCCTGCACAGAAACAGAGACAGAAACCTGAGTCGTACTCCCGAGAACGTGCTGCACACCATTTTGTGCATGCAGTTTTGTGCATGCCTCACTTTTGACAGGAGGCATATTTAGAAAGCAGGGTGAGGCAACCCTCCGAAAGATGCTTCCAAGAGATGCAGAACAATTCGCACCCTGGAAAATGCCGGCCTCTTCTAGTTTCAGGGACTACAAGTGTTGACCTTTCGAACGCCATCCCCAACACTGCATTTCCAAAAGCTCAGTTTCGACCTAACTGCGCTCTGCTGCAATCTGCAGGATGAGACCAGCGTTGGCTTCAGGAGGAGTAGTTAGGCTGATGCTGAGAGCTATGGGAAATGTGAGCTCAGGAGCACCAGGCTGTTGTTAACGACCCTGAGCGAGGCTGGCAGAGGAGCGGGCAGGAGAGAAATGCTCTCAGAGGAAATTCAGACTTATTTGCGAAGAAGTTCGAACGGTCGCTTTCAGCATTTGGCCGGTGTCCTCAGATGGATGTTCATCCAACCCTTTCCCCTTTCTATTTTCAGAAGGCTGCAGCGCTGTGGGGTGGAGCATTTTGTTGGCTCTCCTTGTTGTCGTTCCCCCTGGGCCCCCCCAGTCGGGCTGGTCATAGGAATGGCCACACCGGCGTCCCTTGCTCTGCCTATGGGGCACGTCTCCGGCATGAGCAAAGCTCAGCTCCCAGTATTTGGCATGCACTTGCCATACAGATGATGCTTATCCAAAACCAAGGTTGGGTACTTACCATAACTTAAAATTACCGTTTACAAAGGGCAAGAGCAAAGCCTTCCTGTTATCTATATGTAAGCCTTGCCTACACCTGGTTTTGAGGCATTAAACCAGAAAGGAGTGATGGAGAGAACTTAATGCTGGTTGTCTACACATATGTGAATTTCACTCATCGAATGCTGTATAATTACCTTTTGAAAGGGGAATGCTTGTCCTTAAAAGAGAAGAATATCTACAGTTTACATTCCCAAACGATTATGAATCACTTACCTTAAACTGAAATGTGACAGGCTCCATATGCATAAAAAGAGGAAGCAAAAGTTTCTCTTTCTTTTTGCTTAGACTCCTGATGAGGACTTTTTTTTTTTTTTTCCCCCACAGCATATGGAATAATGATACCATTTTTAAAGACGATGCGCTGTCTTTCATTCATGATACTTCTACTCATGCATATGCATAACTGCAGGGGCTAGATCCTCTTTCATGTTAAAAAAGGAACTGGAATAATACCCCTGAAATCTGCTTTTTTGTTTGGATCTTCACTGATGTGATTGAGATGAAAATGTACCCCTTGGTCTCTTTCAGTGGTATATTGGCACAATGTATAGTGCCCAGATTTGTGGTTTTTTTAACAGCATTAATTTTTGCGATAGGGTCATAGAGTGCCAAGCACCTGGACCAAGAAATATGCTACTGTGGCTGCCCCACTGAGCAAGATCCCTCTGTTCATCCGTGGAGGCTACATCCTGCCAGAACAGGCACCAGCCACGACCACAACTAAGAGGTAATGTCATCTGTGTTTTTCGCCAACCAGCCCCGGTGTGGGTCAGACCCACAGACAGCCAAAAAGGCGATCAAAAGAAAGTGCAGAACAGAGGCTACCTGCAGCTCTCCGCTGCCATCCCAGGCGATAGGCACAGTATTTTTATCCTACTATTCACTCCATTGCATTAGGGGAAGTCACCCCAGAGATGACCCACATCATTGTTTGCGCAGCTGAAACCTACTCCTGGCTCCGTGGTTATGCTCAGAAAAGGGTTTTGCAGCTCTTGCTGCCGCACTGACCTGCAGTCAGGCATTCAAAGTAAACATATGCAAAGGGAAAATGCAAAACTTCTCCTTGGATGAATTTATCAAATGCAGTGGGCAAGGTGGAAAACTCAAATCTCTTTTGAGGAAAATTATTTCCCTATGCCAGTAGGTAATACCCTGGTCTCAAGCCTGAACCGTGCTCAGAAGCTAATGTGAGTAGGGAAGGAAGGGAAAAGCACTGCGCAGCAACCAGGCCAACCTACAGTAAGGTAGCAGTGGTGACCAGTTGTCTCCCAGACTGCCCAGTTATCATACATTAAGGCTACTAAAGAGGGGTGAAGTTGTCCACACGAGCACTCAAAAGGTGGGAATTTTACACATCAGTGGGACAAGGCAAGGCAAAGTTTTTGTCATCATTTCAGGAGCCCTTTTGGTAAGCATGGTTGTCATTCTTCTCTTGTGGCCTTTTTTGTAACCTTAAAATTAGAGATAACCGTGTTCAGAAGTTTTTGTTAAATGACTTGGGACAGTGCCCACAGGTTTGTACTGACGCTTCTCAACATGTTTTTTCAACAGCCGTCTGAACCCATTTGGGCTCATTATTGCCCTGGATGAACAAGGAGAAGCTTCTGGGTCTCTCTTCTGGGATGATGGTGATTCGATTGGTAAGCCTGGTCCCCTGCTGTGAAGCGGTATCTGCATACAGGGCTCTCTCAGACCACCTTTTCAGTGGTATGATGGCACTGATTCCTGCTAGAAATAGCTGCAGAACTGACCCGAAGTTGAATCTTAGAGATGTGAAAAGCAGATTGCTCTTGAAGTCAGCGTTTTGATAGGAGAAAGGTGTGACACTGGGAACAGCCAGTCCGCTAGAGAGGGCAATCACTCATGCCGCGTTCCCCTGAGACCACCCTAAGAAGACTAGAGGAAAAGATTAAATAGCCTACAAATCATCTTAGTCCGATGTTAGCCGCTCGCTACAATTAAGGTGAACTGCTTATGGATTTTGCTCCTTGTTTTGATATCAATCTTCCTTGCTCTGTGTTTTGACAGATACTATTGAAAAGGAGAACTACTTCTTGGCTAAATATACATTCAGCAAAGTAAGTAGCAACGTACAAGGTACCTACCTCCATACATATTTTAGTGTAGCCATTGTAAGGTGCTGATGTCTAACTTTTCTCTGGACTAACTTTTCTCTGGAAAACTTTTTTCTAATAGCTCAGCCTTTAAACCTGGTAAACTATTTAATGTTTTAATTTACAGACAGCTACAAAATAATCCAGCTATGATGCTGCAATTCTGTTTGCTTCATTGAGTATCATAGTGACACATCGTTAATGTCCCTGTTGTACTGTGAATCTAAAAATCCACTTTTTCAGCTCAGATTTTTTTTTTCCCTTGAGTCACAGCTTCTGGGGATGAGGGACCTTTTCCTTGTTTTCCTCCTGGGAACATTTTCAGTCTGATGGGTGGGAGAAGGTTACGTTCCTCTCTTCAGGATATCCCAGCAACTTTTTGATTTTGATCACTTGCAGTTTTTATTTCGTGGACCAGAGAATTATGTAGTCTCACTTCTTTAGCTGTCATTTCCTTGTCTGACAGCACAGAGATTGCTCCCATGGTTGATCTCACACGGAGTGATTCAGCACGCTACCAGCAACCCACCGTGCTGATCAGATGCTCCACACAGTGCAGGAATATATTAGCTCGGGGTCAGTGCACTAATGCCTTTCACACAGTGCTCACTTCTGCGCAGATATGTCCTGAGAAAGATCAATAGAAAAAAACAACAGAGAAAAATACTATAAAATAAATCTACTAGAAGCTCATTAAGTATATAGTAAGTTGTGGGAGTTATTGTAAAAAACCTTAACCTACTTCAATCATCTATGCAGATCATATTTTGTCTACAGTTCTAGCATTTGATAAGAAATAGGATGTTGTATGTAGACAGTTGCATGGGTTTAGTCAACAGCTGGCTGTATACGAGCCAGCAGTGTGCCCAGGTGGCCAAGAAGGCCAATGGCGTCCTGGCCTGTATCAGAAATTGTGTGGCCAGGGAAGTGATTGTCCCCCTGCACTCGGCACTGGTGAGGCCTCACCTTGAGTCCTGTGTCCAGTTTTGGGCCCCTCTGTACAAGAAAGACATTGAGGTGCTGGAGCGTGTCCAGAGAAGGGCAACGGAGCTGGTGAGGGCTCTGGAGAACAAGTCTTATGAGGAGCGGCTGAGGGAGCTGGGGTTGTTCAGCCTGGAGAAAAGGAGGCTGAGGGGAGACCTTATCGTGCTCTACAACTACCTGAAAGGAGGTTGTAGAGAGGTGGGTGTTGGTCTATTTTCCCAAGTTAGAATGGATAGGATGAGAGGAAATGGCCTCAAGTTGTGCCAGGGGAGGTTTAAATTGGATATTAGGAAAAATTTCTTCACCGAAAGGGTTGTCAAGCATTGGAACAGGCTGCCCAGGGAAGTGGTGGAGTGACCATCCCTGGAGGTAGTTAAAAGACATGCAGACGTGGCACTAAGGGACATGGTTTAGTGGTGGATGTGGCTGTGCTAGGTTTATAGTTGGGCTTGATGATCTTAAAGGTCTTTTCCAACCAATATGATTATATGATTTTCATGCCATGTATTCCTAAAAGCCCCACAGTAGTCTACAGAAAATATTCAAAAGAATAACATCATGTTAACTCCTATTGTGATATTGCTCTTAGAATGTGTATCTTCTAGGAGCAAGCGCAAGCCAGGGTAAGCCAATGGGTTTTATTATGTAGTCTTGTATATTTGTAAGATATTTTCCTGGAAATAATAACACGTCTAGACTTTAAATTTATTTTTTTGTATTTTTTTTTCTTGATTTACCAAGAAAAAGAAATTCTTCTTCAAAAAAAGGGTATTTCAACAGCAAAAAGGAAGAAAAATCACTTTGACTTTCTGTATTCTGTGTATAGTAATTTATTGCAAGAAGGCTACAGAAAAACAATATCCAGTTTTATATTAAATTCTGATCTGTGCAAATTAGATTGTTGATTCACTGGCACTTTTATTTCTCATTGCTCATATTTGACTTCTGCCTGTAAATCCATGACTGAAGTCCCTATCTGCATTCCAATAATCTCTAATGTAGATTTTTTTATTATGTGTTTATAAAGGAAACAATCCATCTCGAATAGCAAATTGTAGAGGTATGAGAAATGTATGGAAAGCCTTGGTATTTGTTGCATATTTCTACATTCTTAAAAAATTGTGGATGAATAATTTAATCACACCTAGTTTTAGGAGAACACACAAGTTTTGTTCCCTAGATGATTTACTGGTAAGGTCTGACACCACAGCATTTACCCTGAACCCAGCACAGAGTGTTGCGCAAGTAACAGCTAGAGGATTAGACCCTCTCACTTATATTTTTATTTAAAGAACCCAGAAGTACAAAGACGAATTCAAGACTAGTGCAGACACTTAAGTCTCAGAGAATGATTCGGGCTGGCTGCTCTCTGGTACTGTCTCACTGTGGTTGGTATTTTAATCCACTTGACACCTCCATTTTGACAAGTATAATGGCTAAGTGACCTAAGTCAAAGTACCCCAAGTGAAAGTGTCCCATATATTAAGCCTACCAGTCTAGAAAAATAGATAAGCTGGATATATAAGGTCTGCTGTACTTCAGGGATGAGCAGAGAGTGACATAAACTCTGCCTCCATCCCCAGAGGGGGCAGACAAGGCAGAGGGAGAGGGGTTCAGACTGTACCGCGTCCGGACTACACCAAAGGGATAGTGATGGGAAGGTTTGCCCAAGGAAACGGGAGCTTCTGAAAGGATATGCTAGCCACTAGGTAACTGAATAGTCTGAAAGCAAGTTCCTCCTAAAACCGGTACAATTTACAGGGGAAAAATGTAGGGAGAAAAAAAAGGTGAAGTTCATAGGACCAGAGCAAGACAGTAAGAAAGAAAAATCATAACTCTGCTGCTCAGAAGTGCAGGAGGAAGTCCTGGCTTCTGGTCTCTGACCTTCTTTTTCTTTGCATTTATGGGGCTTTGAGTGATATCCATAAGTTTCCTCCCTCTGATGAGAACTCAGGGCTTTCCTGTGCAATTGCTTTAACCCCTAGATGCTTGGGGAGGAAAGAGTCATTCATTCCATGGACTGTCACCTCCCTGTCTCTCCAAGACCTTCAGTTCTAGACCTTGGTCAGAGGGACAATGATGTGTACGGCAGAGTCCCGTCTCAGAGCCTCAGAGCTTGATTGCAACCTTTTTTATTAATACAGTTGTGTTCACTGAGTTCAGCATCACACTGAGCTTACTTGGGTCTATGTGGCCACCTTGAGCTAGCTCTCCTGCTCAGCCACACCTGAGACAGCAATAAGTAAATAAAAAAAGGGAGGTGGGCTCTCTACACTGAACCTCCCCTTATGCTGGAGCTCTACCAATAGCAAGATACCACATATATGTACCCTAACAAATTCTCCAGAGGCTTTTAGAGGCCTCTCCCCATTTGCTCCATAGCAGCCAACGTTCCTTATTTAGGTAGTTTAAATCAGCGTGCTGAGGATTAGCACTTATTTTTAGTGCGGATGCCTGAAATAAGAAGTCTAAGCACAACCCTAACTTACAAATACCGTGATCTAGCTTCTGCTCCCCTCCTACCATGCACCATTGAAATAACATAAGCTAATCTATGCAAAAGGTTCCATCATGGGTTTCTCCTTGGCGTATTTTTAAAAAGTCATGATTGCATAGCAATTCATCATTTCCTGAGCAGTGTAATTCATCTTTATTTCCTTAACAACTTTGATCACATAACAAATGCAACGATTCCTCTTCGTTGCTTGTATGGGAAATTACTGTCACTGGTGATCCAAATGAATTTGTTTAATGACTTTGTACGTCCTCTTGGTACGTCCCCAAATACAGAATATATAGTAAATAAGAAGTACAACTAACAAAGCTCTGCGGACATATGGTGTTCCTTCAGTGTCCTTAAAGCTGGGACATATATAACATAGATTTCTAGCGAGAGCTGTGGAGATGTGGAACATAAAATAGGGGCAAAATATCTAGCAGCTGATGTTTGTGGAAGATGCTAATGGTTTAAAGCAGTTAGTTTTGGATGTTAATTAAATCTGCCTTAAGGTCACTAATTGAATCTCCGAATCTGGATTTTGGCTTTGCATATGCCACTGTACCCTGTAAATGGGTACAAGAACCAAATTTGCATTGATTACAAGTAGAAAAAACATGCCCAAGAGGATTCCAAATGAATGTTGTGTCTTTGTTAGTTTATAATCATACATGAAACCTTTCTTATGTGAAAATTAATGTGACTGTTGTTTTTCCTTTATGATCTCAGACTTTAGTTGGAAGACATTCTGTATGTTCACTGATAAGGATAGGACCACAACAGTAACAGTATGCAGTATGTCACCTCTAAAGAGCTATCGTGGTCCTAAAATTTTTTCTGTGGCTTTTTCCAGGGAAACCTGAAGACAGAAATTCTTAAAAATGGCTACCGAGGAGCTGACACTCTGAAGTACAACAAAATTACAATTCTTGGCCTGAGTCTGAGTCCTCATGCTGTTGCTCTGAACGGAAGAGCCATCCGTGGAGACGCTTTCTCTTATGAGCTGAACGGGGTAAGAGCTGCACTGAGCAGTTATGAAAAACCTTAGGAAAAGGGGATAGCCAATGAACAGTTTCTCATCCACATCCGTTTACGTTTCCAAGTATAACCAGACACCAATTATTGATACAACAGTCTGAGTTTTACAGGGAAAAAAAAAAGCAAAAGCAAGAGCTTTTTTAGGAAACTTTATCTTTGCTATTACACATACGCTGTCTTTTACTTAATGTCTGCCACTTATACAAGTTTTTAAACCAATGAAGTAATGAAAAGAAGATAGAGCTCCACAAACTGGGAGAAATGTTAGCAGTTTCACGGGCATCATTATCATTCTGATAAAACGAGGAAACTTGTCAAAGTTATTTATCAGCTGCTGAAAAGAAGTGGTGGAGATCTTTTCTCACAATTACTTAGTGGCCAAAAATGATTACAGCATAGGTGGCTCTAATGAGTGTCTCCCTATCTTCAGATGAGGGCAGGGCAAATCTCTGCTCTACTATTGTGTTCCTAAGGAAACGATCACTACAGTGAGACAACAGTTACAGTTGCAGCATCTTAACGTGTCCAGCCTCAGTGTCCCAGATCAAAATGCATGACTTGATTGTGCAGCGCTCCTCTAGCACCAACAAGGAGACACCCCAGAG
This sequence comes from Rynchops niger, assembly GCA_013400035.1. Classification (NCBI taxonomy): domain Eukaryota; kingdom Metazoa; phylum Chordata; class Aves; order Charadriiformes; family Laridae; genus Rynchops; species Rynchops niger. The sequence continues at coordinate 372,067 of VXBH01001016.1, forward strand.
GGGACAGACCTCCTTAATAAACAGCTGCAACAGCCTCTGTGGTCCCAATATCCTTTTCCGCAGGAGAAGAGACAAAAGGAGCAACACTGAGTAAACTTCCTTTGCTCTGGTCGCTTGTCCCATATCTGTCGCCAGCCACCAGGCTGAAGTGGGTCTTGCACACTTTGTATGAGATGTAGTCGCGTCTTGGCCCTGGTCTGCATCTAGGGAACTCCCAGTGCTAACACTATAAGATGCCACTAACTCATCGTTCAATCAAAGGTAGCTGAGGCAACAAGCAATTGACGTCACATCTCATGTTACTCTACCCACTTGGCTAAATGATTTAAGTTTATTTGTAAGCAAAGTGTGATCCCCATTATATGCACCTGGTTCTAACATTTATTTTATCGACAGAATCTGTAAAGGAAGAAAATTGCTGAGAATAAATTTCTGCCTTGGAGAATCGTAAAAAACTCACTTTCAGAGATGATGTCGTAAATAAGTGTAATCAGTATTGCCTCAAGGGAAGAAATTGTTTAACAGCCTCTAAGCAAGCTGAAAGCAACATAAATGTGGCAGGGCAAAGAAAACACTCCATTGAGATGTGCTTGAAGGCACCAATCACACAAATCCAAGAGATAACTGCTTACTGCCAGCATCACATAAAAAGATGATTAAGACAGACTTAAAAGCTTGTCACAAAAGTATAATTTAAAATTTCATTTAAGTGCAAAAGATGATCTCAGTGACTTAAGAACTACTTCAAATAACGGAGGAAAAAACACGAAGCTGCCGTAGTAGGGAAGGTACAAAACTGCACAAAAATTATATTATTTAAACCAGCTAAATGTATTCCTCTCACAATTCTAAGAGATTCAGTCAAACCGCTCCCACCATCCCAATACAGAAGTTGTAATGCCATTACCTAGAATCCTCTCATGTTTGAGACTCTGTCAAAAAAAAAAAAAAAAAAGTGCTAGCAGCTTGGGTTTAGAATTTAGAACTTTAGAATTTACAATCCATGTAATTAAAAAATAACAAAATCCAAAGGGCAGATTTGCCACTTTCTCACAGGCTTAATGAGATTACATACTGTATAATAGTTTAACAAGCACACAGACTGTACTGTTGAAGGGACGTAGTAGAAAGTAACTTCTACCATATCGCTTTTGCTTTATAGAAAGCAAATTTGCCTAAAAGCAGTGCTTAAGTGCATAATTGAGCCATAGTTATTTGTATATAAATAGAAGCAGTTTGCTTAGTAATAAGCCACATTTTTTTCCCTGGGAGTCATGCAGCGGTGCCCTAATCTGACATTGGTAATATCGCAGAGTCTTCCTATTATTAGGAGTCTCTCATCTATTTTTCCCCCCCGGAGTATCGTAGCCTAAGAGCCACAGGAACTGTGTTGAAACTGCAGTGGGGATGCTGGATGAGCACTTCTGTTGACCAGGCAACAAAATGATCTGGGCGGAGGAAGGTTCTCCTTTTTCTTCCACTTGCATCCTCTACTGGGAAGTGCGGGGAGGTTCCCAGTGTCCGTACTTCCCAACGTCCGTACAGTAGTGCAGTCTGGAGCAGCCTTTCTTGTTGCCTGGCACTTTTGGGTTTGTGTTTGGATGGGGCTACAGTATTTTGGCCTGGATCTGGCCCCATATTTGAATAAAAGGCAAATTGTTCAAGAAGTGGAATGCCTGTTTACCAAGTAGTGGCAGGGAACTGTTTCTGATGAAAGACAAAAACATTACATACTTTGAAGAACTGATCTAAGCATAGGCTGTTAGAGTCATGTTAACATGAATTTGTGGGTGGGCAAAGAAATAGCTAAGAGGTGTGAACAGGTATTACGCATTTTAAGAGATTATTAATTCTGAAACCTAAAGATAAAACTGGTGAAGTACTGAAAATGGAAATTATGCAAGCAGCATAAAATACTTCAAATTTAACATTGAACAGGGACAGAGCAGGACATGTATTGTATTTATAATTTAGTATTTAACTCATGTTCTTAATTAGTTTTAAACTGTTCCTGAATTTCTAAAAGGGATATCAAATTGGATACAGCAGTAGAAAGATGCATGCTGCCACCAAGTCAGTCCTGCCTACCAGATGAGGTTAAGGGAATCATGAAGGTCTAAGCTCAAGTTTCCCTTCTTGTTCTCTGTTTTGAGCTGGTCTTTCTTAAGTTAACATAAAGTTGTTCATTAATGTGGTGTCTTTTTTTTTTTTTTTTCACAGAAACTCACTTTATGGATTTCTGCCCCACTTACTCAGGAACTCAACATTAAGATTTACTAGAGTGGTCAGAAAACACTGACATAATTTAAGACCTTTGGCTCTCAGATATTGATCTTACTTTGATTTTAAGGTAGAAAAAACATTTAGCCGTTAAAACATTGCTTATGTACCTGATGACTGTTCTTTTCCTACGCGCTATTTGTAACTCAGTATTCTTCAAATAAAATTTTCAATAGTAGTTAGTGAGTATTACCATACACTGATGTGTGTTCAAAATAGCATGGAAGAAATCATCCTGTAAGCTCTCTCTCACCTCAGATGGAGATAGTGTTTGGAATTGTTCTTGCTGTGACCATATTCTGGACAGCACACACTGGGGTTTTTTTTTTTCAAACCTATGGTGGCAAAAAAAAAAGAAAGGAACAGCCGGACCGTCAGCTTAACTTACATAGCCCTGGCCTGTGGGAGGGAATGTCATTTATCAAGAGAATGCTTGGGTAACCCAGCTAATCAAAGGTTGGGGATACCTAGATCTTTGTACTTCAGCAATTTCTAGCTGCAGAATGATCTCCCAAGACCGTAAGAAGCTCCAGCTTATGGAAATGGCTCTAAGGAGCCATATAATACATAATCAGCCATTAATACAATATGTAGTACATATCATATATAATATAATAAATATTAATATAGTACTATATGGAATATTATATGATCAACTGGTATAAATCAGCCAATAGACCCAGACTACAAAATCTGCAACTGCAGTGACCACTTGCTTTCTCCTGTCTTCCTGCACTGTAATAAACGCAGCCCAGGTATGTCTTGGGATCCAGAATCACAGAATCACAGAATCTTCAGAGCTGGAAGGGACCTCTAGAGATCATCTAGTCCAACTCCCCTGCAAAAGCAGGATTGCGCAGAGGACATCACTCAGGACTGCATCCAGGCGAGTCTTAAGAATCTCCAGAGAAGGGGACTCCACAACCCCCCTGGGCAGCCTGTTCCAGTGCTCTGTCACCCTCACCGTAAAGAAGTTCTTCTGTGTATTTGAATGGAACTTCCTATGTTGTGCACACAAGTTGTTGTGCCCATTGCCCCTCGTCCTGTCACTGGGAACCATTGAAAAGAGTCTGGCACCATCCTCCTTCCACCCACCCTTTAGATACTTGAATGCCATGATAAGGTCTTCCCTCAGCCTTCTCTTCTCCAGGCTAAAGAGTCCCAACTCCTTCAGCCTTTCCTCATAAGGGAGATGCTCCAGTCCCTTAATCATCTTAGTTGCCCTTTGCTGGACTTGCTCCAGCAGTTCCCTGTCCGTCTTGAACTGGGGAGCCCAAAACTGGACACAGTATTCCAGTTGTGGCCTCACCAGCGCAGAGTAGAGGGGGAGAATGACCTCCTTCGACCTACTGGCCACACTCTTCCCTATGCAGCCCAGGATTCCATTGGCCTTTTTGGCAACAAGGGCACATTGTTGGCTCATGGATAATTTACCAGGACCCCCAGATCCTTCTCCTCAGAACTACTTCCCAGCAGGTCCACCCCTAACTTATATTCCTATCATAGAGAGGATTTGTTGAAAACTTGGGGGATTTCTTTCAAGAATTTGGTTCTCTCTGGAGACTGTTCCCAGTGTTAAGTAGCCCTTACTGCGGTGAATGGTTGGTGCCCCTAAATGTACACCAGAACTTCTGACGGGGGGATCCACATCACAGCAGGGGCAGAGCTTCACAAACTCAGCTGTACACAAACTTTTAACTCTAAGATAAAAAGCTCTTTTTACTTTTGCTGATGTATACTCACGAGAAACCTGAGTCACTGTTTGCAACCATAAGAGCTTCAATAGTAAACAGATACTCCAGCAAGAAGGCTGGGAAGGGCCTGCGGTCCAGTTTAGGCTGCTAGCACTTGCTCTCCCTTCCCCAGCAGTGAAGCTCGCCCCAGAACATTGCAGGCAGTGTTAAGCTTCATCTCAAGCTCCTTAAAGTGCTCGTGACTCTTCCTGTTCCTGTCTCCCACCACATACATGTCCCCCACAAAGATGTACAGAAAATCTTTCTCGTGGCAGAAATGCCATGTCAGTTCCCAGCAGATGAATTCTGCTTCCAAAACTCTGCAGGGAAAGGTCTCAGCCGCAGACTACTCTTGCAAAAAGCTCCCCAACACTACTTCTCCATGGGAAACTGCTCCTGACATACAGACACGAGTGTAAGTACAACATGTTTTAACAAGAACGTCTGATTTTCACAACGATCAGTTCTAGGCCACCCAATGACTAGGAGTTCATCCAGGTGTTTTTACGTGATCACATCTCTTCTGAATTAGCCAGGGCACACAACACAGCAGTATAAATGCCTCCAGTTTATGTCGGCTGCAGGAAGACCAATGCAGTTCTGTCTGGCTGCTAAAAGCTGCTTCCTCAAAGCGAGCTGAGTCTTGTGGAGAAAAGTTAAAGCCTGGGTCTCTCCAGAGCCTTTGCTGGCTGCAGCAAGGTCTGCTGTGAAATATGTCTGCTCTGCACAGTGCAGAGAAAGCAGCTTGCTCACCAGCTCTTTTGTGGGAAGAAGCTAGGGAAGTCACGACAAAAAGGTGCAGCTGAGGATGGTGAGAAAGGGCTGAGGAAGAGCAGAATATGGGCAGTGGGGCGAAAGCTGATCTAAGGTGACGGATGAGACAACCATATCGCTTGCTTAAGAATACAGCACATAACTAGACTCCTTGATGAAATAAACACTTAAAAGTGAGCCCCTCAGTCTGAGGACTGGGCAGATTAAGGGCCTTGTGTAAAGGAAGGATGCCAGCACAGTTTGTGGGATCTGTGTGTATTTCAGGGAGAGGAAAGCAGGCGAACCTCTGTCAGAGCAGACACCAGAGGCAGGCAGCCAGGAAGAGCAGCACTTGTTGCATAAATCTGAGGAAGAACAGAGACCTAGAGGACGCGCCTGTAGTGTGTGTCACAGCTCTGCGCCAGAGAGCTCAGAGTGGGCCCAAACCAGCTGGAATAATAGCATAGAATCATAGAATTGTATAGGTTGGCAGTGACGTTTCATATCATCAAATCCAACCATCATTCTCCTTTTCTCCCGACTAAACAATCCCAATTCCCTCAGCTGCTCTTCATAAGACTTGTTCTCTAGACTCCTCACCAGCTTTCTTGCCTTTCTCTGGATGCTCCAGCTGGCACAGGAGATGCTGTCCCTGCTGCCACTGGTTTCTCACACGTTGTCTCGGGGCTCAGCCACCCTGCCAGTCTCGTGCTCCCTGTATGTGCCTCGTGGCTGCTCACCCTGTGCATGTTGCAGATATAACCAGAGAAACCTCTTGGATGGCTTGACAACTTGGGACGGGTGAGGACAACTAAAGCAGAACAGTCTTGTGCAGAATCCAACCTCTCCCATGTGGTCTTTGCAGAGATGGCATCAAAGAGGTACCTGCTCTCAGAGTACCCCCAAGAGTGAGGACGTTAGCTCCTCATCAAGGCAAAAGAGCAAAGGGAGAGGTAAATCTGAGCACTGGGTCAGAGAAAGCAAATTTGTGAACATTCCAGCTGGGAGCGGGGGGACGTTGATGTTTTGCCTGTTTTAGGGGCAGGGCTGGATTTTTTTCAGTGCAGAGGGTTTGTCTCTGATCTGCCTTACAGGGTGGGTAAAAGTGGGAGATGAGAGGGGAGGTGGTAAATTTTCCTGACAAATGGTGAAAGAAGAGACTGGTGTGGAAGTTGGAGCATGGATATGGCTGGAGAGCAGGGGGGATGTCACCTCCATCAAGAGCCCTTGGCTCGGATAACCACGTGGACCCAGCCAGCACTCACTGCTTTTCTGTGAAATCAGTGACTGACCTTGCAATTTCATATATATTTAAATAAAAGACGTGCAGGAAAATACACTCCTACCGGCATCAATGTGCTGTTCAGGCTTGTATTACAACCTGGATTTTATTCCTTTCTTGTTATCTTGCTCCTTGTAGCTTCAGTGAACACAATAGGAAATCACTAGTCAGTAATACATCTGCCTTGGGCTCTGATTTCACATGTTTATTTCGTAAAAGTAAGCACGGCAGCCCTTGGTCAACATTTGTATTAGGGACATCAAAGAAAAATGGAGTTTGTGTGCGCGCGTGTGTGTATCTGGCTATTTATCCTTTCTGAGCATGGAGCTGCAGGTGTAATTTTAGATGTTTTGCACTTTTTTGAAGTTCTCGCTACAGTGCTTGTTCTTTCCCATCCCAACAATTTCTTTCTTTTTTGTTTTTGAGAAAAGGATAAAGACTTTAGTGAAAAATATGGAACATGTGTTACAAGTGATATGAGCTGGATCCAAGAATCTACAGCCAAATATTTTACTGTCTTTTAAGATTAGATTAGATTAAACATGAAATTTCCCAAACGTTGGAGTGGATTAAATTTATTACAGATACAGATCTTCAGTGGAGAGAGAACTTCTCAGACTGGGATTTAAAAGCATCCGTAGTTAGCTGCTGTCTCCAGCCTGCCTTTGTTAGCCATAAAACTCACCAGCTGAGTCCTACAGAACCTGAAGGAGTTGAAACCAAAAGGGAAAAATCTTACTTTGCATTTCAAAACCCTGTTAATTCTAGGGTCCTGCCTTACAAAGCCACAAAGGGAACATAGAAAATCACCAGCCAATGTCCACTGACCACTAAGAATATGCCATTAAGCTTCACTTCTGCAGAGAAAGAAGAAGTGAACATTCTCCATGCTACTCCATGTACACTTCAATTTTTTTTCACCTCAAATGGGTGATTTTCTGTGTCTGTTAATGAAACTAGACAAACGCAAAGGCTGATATTTTAACTGTAGGAGCAGCTTGTCAAGAGCTGTGGTGAATTCTCCTGTAGTGGAAATTTTTAAATGAGAAGTGAATATCTTTTGAAAGAAATGCTCTTGCTCAATAATCCAGGAATTTTTTGGAACTGTATCCCTAGCCTCTGTCATACCAACTGATCACAGCAGTCTCTCTTAGGTTTCCAATTATGAATAATGAAAGGGGTGTTTTGTAGGTTTCTTGCAAAACATAGTTAGATTCCTGTGACAAGTCGGTGCTTTTGAAGGTCTCCTCATAATTACTAAGATCATAAAATGTCATTGATATAATCGTCTTTTTGGTAACCTTTGATATGTAATATATTTTGGATGTTTAACTTTTTGTGAAGGTTTTGGCAATTACTTTTTCCTGCCACCAGGTGTAACTGGAGTCTCCTTGAAAGTTAGAGCAAGTTGTTGCCATTCTCATGCAGGGCCTATTTGCCACTCAGGTTGCCAAGGCGTCTAGAACAAAGAAGAAAAATATCACTGTGTCCATGATGAACATGAAGTAGAGAACGAGACCGACCCACAGCAGAGCTGCTGCCTGGCTATGTGGAGCAGTGACCCCTTTCCTGGCCCTCACCCCTTACCCAGCGACAGGTTTGCAAAAACCACTCGGCTGCTGCTATGACGCAGAAAGGTGAGTGTGATACCCGGGCATGTCCCTTACCCCTGGGTTTGGGGTAAGGTGACTGGGGGTGGTTGTAGGAACAGTCAGATGTCAATGCTCAGCCCCACGATGCAAGCCAGAATGCAACCTGCCTGGGAAGCCCCCGAGTGCAGGCTCCCACCGAGATCCCTGCCCTGGGCTGTGAAGTGGCTCCTGGGCTTCCCTGCTCCCAGATCCATGGGTGCAGGTGGCTGGAGCCCCAGCAGTGGCATGTAGAATCATAGAATCACAGAATGATTTGGGTTGGAAGGGACATTAAAGACCATCTGGTTCAAGCTCCCTGCCACGGGCAGGGACACCTCCCACTAGACCAGGCTGCTCAAAGCCCCATCCAGCCTGGCCTTGGACACTTCCAGGGGTGGGTTATCCTCAACTTCTCTGGGCAACCTTTTCCAGTGCCTCACCACCCTCGCAGTAAAGAATTTATTCCTAATATCTCATCTAAATCTACCCTCTTTCAGTTAAAACTGTTACTCCTCATCCTATCACTACACTCCCTGACAAAGAGTCCCTCCCCATCTCTCCTGTAGGCCCCCTTCAGGTACTGGAAGGCTGCTATAAGGTCTCCCTGGAGCCTTCTCTTCTCCAAGCTGAACAACCCCAACTCTCTCAGCCTGTCCTTATAGCAGAGATGCTACAGACCTCTGATCATGTTTGTGTCCTTCTGCTGGGAGACCTGTCACTGTGCTCCCTGCAAATGTATGAAATGCAAATGTTGCTGTGGAGGATTATGAAATGAAAGCAAGATGGGCCCATTGGGCTCAGAGAGAAGGAGACTCCCGGGGCTTTCTGTTGCGGGGAGCATTTCCATCACAAGGGGGAAATAGAGATGCCAGAGGATGTGCTGACAAAATTTTGGTCCCTCTTTAGGAACTAACAAACTACTGGGATTAAAATTTGCAGAGATGCAGGATGCTGCCTATCTAAGCCCTAGCAATGCTCCCAGGTCACGCCCCAGCTGTGGCAGCTGCTGCCCCATGTCCACTGAGGAGCCGCCCTATAAGCATCTCAAAGAAGAGAAACGTGTAGCAGAGCGTTCTGGTGTCCCGTCCTGTTTGCAGTCACTCAATAGACTGAGCAAGTCCCATGAATTTTGGAGAGACACCACAGTTCCGAACAGCAAGGCTTGAGGCCCCCAGATACTCCTATGCACTGTCCTCACTGCTGCATTCAGAGCATGGTGAAAGTCACAAAGGAGGGGAGAAAAGTGTTCTTCCCTGAGCACAACACAGTCAGCTGGAGAAGTCCCGAGAGCGAGGGACAGAGGGAGAGAGAGGGACACAGCTAGCAGAAGCAAAGCCTGGGAGCTATTCCGAGCAGTTCCAGGCCTGAGACAGATGGGGAGGCTTTTCCTAGTGACCCAGAAGGGATTATGTAGACCTTGTAGCAACTAGACGATCTCTAAAGCTTGTTGCAGAGTTACACCACAGAGAAAGACCCAAGTGGAAACGATCCTAAAGTAATGAGAGTTGTAGGTGAGTCTTCTCTGTTCATTGAACTTTGCTCAGGAGTTTGTTGCAGTTGTAGCTTGTGCTCAAACATAACAGACCTTCAAGGATTCACCAAAACTGTTTTGAGGTGCTGTTTTTAAAGAAAAGGTATTGTAGATCCATTGGCCCAGAGCAACCCAGTTTCCTGCTGAGGAAGTTTTCTGCTCTCTCCACTCTTGGTTCATGCTGCTTCACCCGTGCTTCCTGAGCACTCACTAACAGCCCTACCTCCATTTCTGGTATGCGACCAGAGTCTAGCACGTGTGGGATGCAATAAAATGTTCTCATGACCTTGCTGGTAGCTCAGGAGGACTACTCTGCTTCCTCACTCCTTTTCCCTCTCTACTCCCCATATAAACACACATATATGTAGGGGGGATAATGAGGATGCGCAGAAATTAAACGTGCTGCTGACCTTGTACAAACTCCTGCGGACCCAGGGATTATTTGATGCACAAAGGACCTCACTCTTAGATGGGAAAGTGCTGTGAAATACAACCTACTTCTCATTTATGTTAAACCTAGTGATCAAACAAGGATTGCAAAGCACTGCAGAGCTGGGTGTTCTGGGATACTGCTGAAACTCACAACTGTGAGGTTGCTCACCTCAGGAAGGCTGCTCAGTATTTTACCCCTTCTCTTCTTTGGCCCTACTTTTACTCCTGGTGTGCCCCCAGATAGAGGTCCTAGTTGACCTTTGATCTTCAGGAGTGATTAGACTACGTTGTGTCTGCCAAGTGGGACATCTGTAATCTCTGAATAACCAATACCAAAACTGTCATGAGAAATGTCCTCCAGATCCTGTCTTCATCCATAGGTGATGGTGGATGAGGAATTTCTTCCATCCTGCCATGATTTCCTCCTCTAGGGCTATCTGAGCCTCTTCCTTTAAATGTTGGTCCTGCTGCCTTCTCCAAGCAGTAATAACACCATTTTGGGGTATTTACCCTCTATATCAAGAGTCCAGATCACAGATTTGTAATACTTGTTTGGCAGACTGTGTTATCACGATAGTTTCCCAACCATACATAAAATGTCTCTAAACTTCTAGTTTAATAATCAATTTTTAAACCCAGATAAAATATTGACATTTCAATAGAAATTCAGAGGAAGCAAAAAGGAAAGCAACACTGTTCTCTGCTCTTTGAAAAGCTGTTGATCATTTTTTTTCACCACCTGATTATGCTTTCTGGAGAATAAATCTGAGAAAGCTGAGATAAAAAGCATGGCAATTTCTGGATCTATATATATGCTTATGTACACATATATAAAACTTTACACAATAATTTTGAAGATACAAGCAATGTTCCTCTCTTTTTCCTTCCCTGGGCAAAGTCTGAAGGAAAAACTGTTACAAGCTGTTGCCAAGTTGTCAAAGACAAAAGAACACTTCCTTAATACCGATGTGGTTTTAGATCAAGCAGCTGGTGGTAATGTACTTTATGGCACAGAAGAAACAATTTTTTTAGTAATACATAAAAGAAAATAATATAGTGCACAAACTACACAGCGTTTCATTATTTCCTAGTCTGTTTCATGTGATCATAGAGGTTTAGAGGTTAGAAAAGGAGAAGGCGTTTGAGAAACTCCAAATTACAATGTCTGGAATTAACACGTAGCTGAAAAGCAATGGAAGTAAAAACATCTTGAGAGATGCCAAGAGTCTGTTTGCCTATCTGAAAAAGATGCTTCCTGGTTTTCCGCATCTAAGGGGAGTTTCAAACCATGAAGCAACTATTTGAAGATGTCTCTTATGTCTTCAAGAGCTTTTTTGTGTGTGGATGAACCTTCTTTTGTGTACACTTACCAGACAACTCCATTTTTGTATTATAACTTTATTATATACTTCTTTGTGTATTAGGTACTTCTTTTTTTCTTAGTGAATCACCTGCAGCTACACATTAGAGCCCTGTTTCGAAAAAGTAGCTATTTATATATGCATAAAATATACTTGCACATTAAATGTTCATGTCAAGCTGGCAATAAAAATAGAGTAAACAGGGTGTTTTATTTAGGATTTAAAAGGAGATTATGAAAACCACTGTTATGTAAAATATTTGCATACATTCTTACTTTCAAATTGTCCAAGGGGTAAATTTAATATTTTGGGTGATGCACAGAATTCCGACTGACTTTTCTGCAGGTGATGTATATGACAAAGGTGCCCCTATATTGACATTTTAGTTCAGATGAGGAGCAAGCTGTTGAAGTGAACCTCCTGACTGTCTCCATTTGCCATACCTGACTCTGGGAGCATGTGAAGTGAATTTCTTACACATGAGCTAAACGAGAATAGGTTCTCCAGGACAGCATGCAATGCACTCCAACCATCGAGGAGCATTCAGGCTATATGGAAGTAAATCACCCATGTATGGCGTAAGTGTTGGCTCTTCAGCACTTAGCCTTTCACTCTGCAGTTTTCTCCTCTTGCACTTTCTAAAGTAGATATTGGCTTCAAGGACAAATTTAGGCCAGTAGTTGGGCTAAATAGCCTGAAAATTGTTTGAAGTTTCCCCCCAAAGATTAACAGAACTGGTAGGGGGACAGAAAGAAATCAGACAAAATAGTTACAGAAAAATTTGGGCTTTTTGTTTTGTTGTTACACACCAGAGAGGAGCTGTAAGATGAACGTGCTGTGCCTTTTCCCCCTCTGAAACCTCATCTGTAACAGAAATGTGAAAAACCTTCAGACTAATTGCTGGAGTCATGGTGTGAACCCAGCGCTCCCATCAGGCTGTTAAAATCCTCCTAGTGCTCCTCTTTCTGCTTTATTAATTTTGCCTGCTACTGCTAATTTTTCTGGGACAGTGAATCAACCGTCATGATTCCTAATGTTACATCTATGATACTGCTATGATATTTTGTTTTCAAGCGCAGAGGTCAAAATAGCAATCACTGAAATACTGCTCTATGAAGCTTATCCTTTTAAACGTGACTTCAATTTTTGCTTTAATGATACTGAGAGGTTTGGCAAATACACTCTACTATAGGCATTACAGGTACTGGCAACAGTAATTTTATTAACTTACTTCAGATATTAATAGCCTTTTGTTTTGCTCTGTTCAGTTTCCAAGCAGAGCAGTTTATCGCTCACTTTTGTCTACTTTTCTGTTCTTCCTTTCACTGCTCCAGCTCGCACCCTTTAATTGTAAATCTTGTGAGGCAGGACAACTGTTGATTATTTGGCTCTGTGTTCTTAATAGAGCCATTATTAAGCGTAATAAGTATATCTCCTGCTGAACCTTAAAAAGCAATAATTAACTTATTATAAGTAGATCTGAAAATCCACCCCTTCAAGTGCAAATGCTTTCTTCATGCTTTCTTCTTTTTCCACCTCTAGAAAACAGAAGATGCTAATTTAGAGACAGTATGAAATTAATCTTCCCTGTAGTTGTTACTATCACTGACACAATTACAATGAGTTTTATGTGTTAGTTCCTACGCAACCAATGCTTGCACACGTTTTACAAGTCAAACCTATTACAGTTCCTTTTCTTAATTCTATTTGTTTTGTCTCATTTAGGACTGGAAATTGCTATGGGCTTATTGGTATGCGCTATGCTTCTTTTGGTCTTACCAAACACAGGGAATTAGAAAAAAATATGGAGTGAAATTCCTCCTGTTTAAATGTAGGTACCTGCAGCCCAGCCTTGGAGATGAGTGGGGTGCCCCTCGCCGCCAGTGCAGGCAGCGGCACCTCCACAGTGTCTCACCCCACGCGGAGGCAGGGTCCTGCTTCTGGCTGTGTGAATCCCACTCTGAATCCCATCTCTAGCATTCACTAGGTCTCACTGATCACAACGGGAGCCTTGACACCTAGCCCCACATAGACACCTATTCTGTCGACGTCTAATAGTAGGTGAGACGATTTCCATCCAAGGAGTTTCAACTGCTTCAAAATTGAAGCTATTCAGATCATCAGGGACTAGATTGGAACCGGATTGCCGATCCCACTGTGATTTTTTTTATTCCCTAGATGAATTCCCACCAGAGTGTAGGAGGGAGGGCTTCTTGAGATGGTCCTTTGCTTCCCAGGAAGTGATCCTTAAAAGTTCCTAGGTGAGCCAGCTTTGCACAGCAGCTAGGTCTTCCATATACTGTCTTTCATCATGAAAGGCATGGTGCTGCAGAAAAATAATCTTAATTAAAACACTGAAAAAGTAATCACAAAGATAAAGTAGTTCATGGTACTCATACTGTAAAGGTTTTGTCAACAGAAAGGAAGGGAGGCAATGATTGTGAGGGGGTGAGGGTGGGCTATAGGACAGGAAAAGGGGCTATGGTTTTCCTGTTAGCACTGTTGTAGCAGTAGTTTTATAGTAGTAGTAGTTTTATAGTCTTTCTTCTCGTCCCTGTTCAACCTGTAGTTCTGCTTCCAGCCTTGCCTGGCTTGGAGAGCCTAGCATGTAATCATTATGCTAGTTTTAGGCTCATCTCTCTTTTCTTAAGTTCCATCCCTGGAAGTGTCCAAGGCCAGGCTGGATGGGGCTTTGGGCAACCTGGTCCAGCGCGAGGTGTCCCTGCCCATGGCAGGGGGGTGGGAACTAGATGATCTTTAAGGTCCCTTCCAACCTGAACCATTCCATGATTCTAAGTGAAGAGCAAGGCTAATAGTTTAAGCATCAAATTTGGGAGATATTTGCATTTTGTACGTATGACAGCAGTGGCCGCATAACTTACTTGGTTCAGCTTAGTCACCTATAAGACCACTGCAGGGTACTGACTAACGGTAAGCGCTAACGTTTTGTAGGATAACTGGTTCCTTAATCTAACTCTGACAACCAGCCAAAAATAGGCAAATGATTAGTCTTACTGATGTTGCCTAATCAGGTTGCTCTGTCCCTGTTGCTTCAGTACTGCAGAGGATCCTACAAATAGGAAAACTTGGGATGTTTGAACTACTTAATCAAAGCTGTAGGAAAACCAAGGAAGTAGGACTGTTCCTTGCAGAAATACACTCCACATGAATAAAACCACTACAATCCGAATCATTATTTTACAAGGATATTTTGCTGTTTGTTGTGTTGAATATAAGTACAGGGACACGTTATCTGCCGGGCTTTTTTTCTGCTCAAGTAAGCCTAAGCTCTGGAGAGACTAGTAGACCTTCCTTGGGAGCAGCAGGCTGTGGTGTAGGCTGCACCCACTCTGGGCACCTGCAGGACAGTGGGAGCTGCTGACACAACAGAAAATGCAACAGGTCTTAGCAGATTTAAATTTCAAAGGTATTTTGCAATACTGACAGCATTTCTGCTAAAACTGGCAAAGGGATAAGGAGGTGAAAAGCTTGGACAATCCTACAAATTGATGGTAAATAATTGCTGAAGCAGGAAGAGTTGGTGAAGAAACCCCAAGGAGAGAGTGACTGAAGGGAGTTTTAAGAGACAGTATCTGGGGACTCTCCTTTCTGCATCCATGACTTTACTGCATCCCTATGCATCACTGAACCTTCCCGAGGAGCTGCAGCACCCCAGGCCCTGCTGCGTGCAATAACCCAGCAGAACACCCCAGCAGCCTGCAGCTGAGGGAGCCGAACGGATGCTCCGCCTGCTCGTGGCACCGCGGAGCAGCTTGCCGACGGCAAACGCAGCTGATGGGGACAACTGGCAGAGAGCGCAGCTGGCAGCAGCAGCTACGAGCCAGTCCCGCGGTGAGGGGGTGGCGAGCGGCCAAGTGGAGTTGCGAAGTTCAGCTTAGACCACGGGGGTCCTTTCTGGCTTCTCCGTACCGAAGCAGAGCGGTGACACGTTAAGCTGATACAGCACCAGCCAAGCTCTGTCTCTTGGGACAACGGCTTGACCCCTGATCAGGTGGATTATGTGATGAGAAGTGGGGGATAATTAAGGGAGGTGGGTCGTGGCTGATATTTCCTTTGCTCTCCGGGTCAGGGCTGCAGCTGGTATGTTCTGAGGGAGGGTAGTTCTGTTTGCCGTCAATTGTTTCTCACCCAATCCCTTAAAAGTTTCTCTTATTTAAACTCATGTGTGCAAAATATATTTTGTCAACGGGGAAAAATTTCCCTGTCTTAAGTGCATTAATTTAATTCCTCCAAGTTTCAGGCCGACACTCAGACTCCTGTTCTGTATTTCTGAAGGCCCCTTGGAAACATTGTCCGCTGCTTGTGGTCAGCCCCTGCTTGGGGAAAGGGCTACAACTTGCCTTCTCCTATTCTACAGCACTGTGAACTCTTTACAGCTGTGATCCGTCTTGTCTCCAATTCTGTGTTGGACTTGATGCTCTCTAAAAGACAGCTCTGTATACTATGTGTACGATCTATATCGTGGCATCTTATAGGCATGTGTTTGCATTGAGCTACACTGCACCATTATTCCAGGGAACCCAGTTTACCGTGAAATTCCAATCACTTGATAGAACTACTTTTTTTCCTTATTAATGGTCTCCATTATGTTTTATCTGTGAAGTTTCCCAGTAAATGATAAATACATTGAATAGAACTGATCCTGCGACATGCCATTATAAATGCTCTCTAGAATTACTTTCTGAGTCATAATCTTTTTAGCATGTGCTGCATTCATTTTGTATAGTGCTAATTTTTAATCAACACATCATTTGGTGAGAAATTATATCAAATCTTTTAGTAAAATATAGATGTATTACATTGCATTGTCTCCATTCACTGATTTTATCAATAGAAGTAATTATCTGGCATTATTTGTTTTCTGTGTGCTCTCTGTTGCCCATCCTCTGCAGTTATCTTTAAAATCCACATGTTGAACCTTAGCCTAATTTAATCTCTTTGAGGCAGGAACAATTCCAGTGCTAAGACAGTGCAGAGGACAAAGGGAATTCAGAGAACTACTAATAATAACCGTATGCCGACTGTTCTTCGGCTCTCTGCTGTGATCTAGTTGTTTCATATTTATTGCATTACTTTAGTCAGGAAAGAATGTGAAGTCCAGAAAAAGACTTTGGTACCTACAAGTTACATCTTGAAGTGTCCATATTATAGGATTCTTCCTCTAAGAAGAATTTTAAAGTCTATGTTAGAAGACCACACTTCTTAAATGGAGGATATCTACATATAGGCACCTGGAAAAGACAGCTATTTAGAATTAGCCTCTAAGAAACACTGCCAACAAGGCTGTGTTTGAGATCCCACCACTCTCCATGACAGACAAATTTTGCTGCATGTCAGCTCACTATCCCAGAATATTTATTCTTTCAGAAACAGAATAAGATTCACTCTTTTCCTATAAACCATGAAGAACAGCCCTCTCTCCTGTCTCCTGCGTACAGATGCGGTGGTTTGAACACTGGGACAGATTCCTTTTATTCCCAAGTCTGGAGTTCCGAGTTTGGAAAAGGAATGTAAGATTCTCAGAGAAGAAGGGGCCTTGCAGACTGTCAGGTCAACTTCCCAGGAGGAAGTGTTACCTTAAAAAATAATGGCCAAGATATGGATATGAAAGAAGGATCTCATGTAGCCCCACAGCCCCGTACTGCCACTGCTGGGGACAGGCCCTGGGTTTCAAACCCACTGTGCAAGGGCTCACAACTTGTCAGGTTTCATCTAAACTTGCCTTTGCCTCCATGGAGCTTTGTTTGGGTTCACTTAGCTGCAACAGCAGTTTTTCTAATGAACAAATGTCTACCACCAAGTATCAAACCATATTTCTTTCTACAGACAGTAGCAGCAAGTAGTTGTTCTGTGTGGAATATTTGTGACCCTCACAGAAGGGTGTAGTGCAGAGGAGCATCAGCGTGGTGTGACAGCAGAGGCCTTGCAAGTGGGGACACAGGATGGAGGGTGGAGGAGCAGAGGCTGAAGAGAGAGGGCTGGGGCTGCCACTGGGGACCCCAGCGCTGTGAAGAGGTCACCAGTGGTTGGTAAAGTGCTGCAGGCTGGGAGCTGGGCAAAACTGGTTTTTGGGATAACAAAAAGATGAAAGGGCAAGTCTCAAGCAGATGTAGTACACACTATATACAGTAAATTTGGACATAAAATGTAGTTGGAGACCAATGAGGCAAGAGCAACAATATCTCCTTCCCTGGAGATATTCAAAACCCGCCTGGACGCATTCCTGTCCAGCCTGTGCTAGGTGAACCTGCTTTGGCAGGGGGTTTGGACTAGATGATCTCTGAAGGTCCTTTCCAGCCCCTAGAATTCTGTGATTCTGTGATTTTGTAACTGTGTGTTGATAAAATAGCCCCAGGTGAGGATCCTCAGAGTGGGGAGAAAGAAGCCATCAACATCATATTCCTCCTCCCTGCAAAGAAGTGGAAGGAGCTCCATCATGAACATCACACTTCTGGCAGAGGGCATGGGATGCTGATGGCTTGTTGCAACCCCCATCTTCTTCTCTAGCAATCCTGATGCCATCAAATACAGGACCAAAAAACAGAAGTCTAAAAGCCAGCCCAACAGCGGAGGTAGATACCAGGTAGGTTTCTGTACAACAATTTTAACTCTTTTATTAATGTCATTCTGTATTAATCGGATAATTTGTAGTGTGGCAGGTAGTATTGTTGTGACTAGACTAATCTTAATAACTGTCTATTGTATTGGAATTAGTCTTAAGATTTTCATTAGACTAACAACAAATTCTTGGCTTCCCATATAAAGTGCATTTTCTTTTCTATCCGTAACAAGCTTTTGGGTGCAACACTTGTCTTAGAATTCACTTTCATTCAATGACCACAGTAAGGAGCAGTGGCAACATAAACAATCACCACATCATCGTTTAATTCTATTAATTTTTTAACTTTATTTTTGTCTGAGCAAATAATTAATAAAAGCTCTGTTTTTCCCCTGCAGTTATAGTTCCACATATTTAGCTAAATAACTTCTGCAGTTCTATACTCTGCAGTAAAAAAGATTTTTTCTAAAATAGAAGCTGTCCCTTTTTATTGCAGTGCCTTTTTTACATACCTAATCTATTCCCCAATATGACAAACAGATCATGAAAGTATTACTTTCAGTGTCATTGTAAATAAAGTATATGCATTCCATTGACATCAAGAAAGAAAAGGAATTAAAGAAACAGGACACAATTAGTTAAAATCTGAAAAAATCTGCAGCTCTAAAATGAGCTATTTATGTTTGAAAGGTCTCTCTTCTCAAAGGGGAAAGGATATTTAGAAATGTTTTAAACACCAAAAAATGAGAGTTAAAGAAACCTCTATATCTTAATTTGTTTAGTAGAGCTACTTCTATTCTTCATTTGCATTCCGGATGCAGCTTCCCAGAAAACATACTGGGGAAAAAAGCCTCTGATGGATATGCGATATGTGTTAGTATTCACATTTCTCATCCCATGTCTTCCTTTACTACAAAAGAAGAATCAATTTAATTAGATTTAGATAGCAAATGTCTGTAAGAAGCTTATTTTGGAAAGCAACTATAAAAAGAATAGCATATTTGAAGAAAGCTATTCAAAGATAAGCTATAAGGGTAATATTAGAAATTCAGTTTCAGACAATATAAAGAATAGGGTAAACGTTAAGTGCAAAGATACACTGCACAGTGAAATATATATCTAAGTTTTGGAGAGTAATTCAAAGAGACTCTTGGGCTGTATTTACTTTATAGGAAATCCAGGGGCCATGGGGCAGACATCAGGCAGTGGCGCAGAAGGTGGTTATGGCTTGACTTCTGCCACCTGAGAAACTCTTTCAGTATACTAAGTTCACAGACTGGTTGGGAAGTTGTACCAAGATCGATATTTAGACCAGTGCTACATTCTGCTTATGGTTTGGACTTCTTCTGAATTAAATAAAAATTAAAGGTCTAGTTAAAAAGAACAAATTGAGCTACTTTTTGTACCATGACCAATTTTTATTTCTTTACCATACTGTCTTGTGCAGTGAAAAGCTACTATCGAAAACAAAAAAATACAATCATTTTGAGAGGATAATCAGTAAAGACTTTTATCACATTGATTTGCTGCGTTGAGAGAGGCTCCCATGCCACAGCTAGGGCCAGGGTTAGGGCTTCAGCATCCATGGCGCTGATCTGCTCTGCAGCCTGGAGGACCAGGCCGACAGGAGCCTCATGGGTGTCAACGCAGACAAATGCAAAGCCCTGCACTTGGGATGGACAAACCAGGCACGGGGACAGGATGGGGTCTGAGTGGCCGGGTAGCAGATCTGCAGCAAAGCTCTTGGCAGACAACACGCTGAACATGAGTGAGCAGGGCACCCTGGCAGCCGTGAAGGTTAACAACACCCTGGTGCGCAAGCCATAGCAGAGACAGCAGGCAACGGCACTAATTTTTTCCCCCAGGTCACATCTGGGTACAGCATTGGGACCCCTGCTATAAGGCAGTCAAGCTGCAGAGACGCCAGCACAAGATTATTCAGACGATTAAGGAGATGATGATTAGAACATAATAAGCAAGAAGAGCAGAGGGAGCTCTCCTTGTGTATCCTGGAGATGAGAAGGATGAGGAGGAGTCTAACTCCTGTCTTCCACTACCTGACTGGAGATGCCTGATAGAGTGAGAGTTGCCTCTGAGGTGCACCTCAAAAAGGACAAGAGGCTACAGTCTCAAGCTGCAGCAAGGGAAATCCTAATCGGATACAGGACAACGTTTTACAAGTGGTTAAACATTGGAAAGGGTCACCCGGTGAAGCTGTACAATCCCTGCCTTGAAGAGTTTTGAACCCCAGCTGAACAAGGCCCTGAGCAACTTGACCTAGCTTTGAAGTTGGCCACGCTCAGAGCAGGAGGACTAGGTGAAACATAGAGGTCGCTTCTAACCTCAATGATCCTAGCATTCTTTGATAAAAACAGCAGGTTTCCATGTTTTGGACAATGTGAAATAGTGCTTTCCCTGCCAAGTCAGCCACCGTGCTGAGATGGCCTCGTGACGCAAAGCTGTATTTAAGGTTTGTGTTAGATTTATAGTTAGATAGATATCTACAGCAATAAGTAAAATTGAAGTTACTGAGTTTAAAAAGTTGGATTAAACTAAGCTTTATAAAATAATGAAGAATAACTAATTTGCATCATTAAGATTCTCTACCTGGAAGGAGTACTAAGACAAGGCTAAATACAGATGTTAAAATGTTAGAATCATAGAATAACTGGGCAAAACATGTTTTTAATTTGAAAAGGGATGATAGGAGCAGGGCTCCTAAAATTTCCTTGAGTTCCTATAAAGATGAATTTGGCCTAGGTTGTTTAATTTTCTACAATGATTTGGATATCTAATATGTTTAAGAAACATTCTTTTTTAAATTTTTCTCTTAGTCATGCAAAGTAAGATTAATTTACCATTTTTAAAGCTACTGAACTAGCAAATTTTTTTTTTTGTGTCTATAGTTAAATTCTAAATCAAATATATAAATATGAAATGGGGAACCACTATTCAAATAAATTATCTTTTTTTTTTTTTAATTTATTACAGGGAGCTTTGTGTTTACCTCTTAGGAAAATTCAGAATGCAATCCATGTGAGTATTTTAAAATCTGCCATTTACTTTTGCTTTACATTTATTTTAGGATTTTTTTGTGCTTTGTTTTTTGTTTTGATTTATTTTTCACAAAAAAAAAAAAAAAAGAAGTGTCCATGAAGTTACTTTCTCAGCTTTGACAAATGCTGGTTGCGCTGGCAGCTAGCCAGCATCTTTTTTGCAGAATAACTTTAACACAACTGTGCTATGGTTACCTAAATAGTAGGATAATTTTCATAGAATTCTTGCTACTGTGACTCTGGAATGTATGCCGCTGGTATCTGGCAATTGCTCCAAACTAATTAGTTCTTTATTTTTGAGGACGAATGTTTATTCCACAGTTGGATAAATAATGTATATGAAGTCACTTTAGGAAAACAAGACAAAACAAAACAAAACATTTTTACCAGGATGCAAGACCTTTCTGGAAAGAAGAGGAAACAAAAGGTTCTCATTTATCAGAGGTGCAGAATTAGAAGTCCTGACAGCCATCAGCACAGTTCAGTCTACGGTACTGATACAGTTTAATCTTTCATATTCTATTAAGCAACAGAATCTAATTTACCTCCCATTTGAGAAATATTGTGCCATTCTAAGTGGTATTTTAAAAGTGAAAATAAGTAATGGATCAGGTCACATTTGAATAATTTGTGAATATGAATAAGTACATCGAGACAGTAGAATGCGACATGTGAGAGAATGGAAATATTGTACTTGTACTTTTCACACAGGCGAAGAAATAGTACAATAAATCCTCCAAACTCATGAAATGTTAAGTGTGGGCTTAAGTCAGGCAGACGACTGCTGCCCAACAACACAGTTATGAATTCAAGCATATGGTTAAATGCATTCCTGCATTACTGCCACAGTCGTTCTGGAAGATAGTCAACCTCATTACATTATTTGGGCTACAAATTTTCAGCCTCATTAAAACCCTAATTGTTTGAATGTTGCCATGAAATGAGGAAAATCTGACGGACAGCGTTCCCGAAAGACAATCCACATGTTGTCAACTGTTTGTTTAAGGTATTCTAATGTCATGGAAAATAATATAAAATCAAAATTCATGAGTGATGGAATAAATAATGATGGAAAATGAAGAAATATTTTTAAAAATTCACTTTGCCTATCCGAGGTCCTTTTTCTGTTTCTACAAGAGGAAGAGAAACAATTCTCTGAAGTTCTCACTTATTTCTTCTCTAGATATTTTAGTGAGTTGCTAAATGTCATTACTGTAAGTCACACTGCCTTTTTGATAGTTCATTAATAACGCAACATCAACCTATATCATAAATTAATGTTTAGTAACTGGGGCTATAACTGTCATTATAAAATGCAATCAAAATAAATGCCGTAAAGTAGGAAAATTTAATTCATACATATAAATGAGTCACGACTGATTAAAATCAGCATCTCAGAGAGTTAGTGTATTCATTTTGGAGTTTGCCCATTTGGTAAATGAGCAGAAAAAGAAGCCTTTGCCCCACAGTAACTGTCATTCTTCATAACATCTGGTGTACAAGGACTTCCCGCCCACTTTTGCCTCTGCGATAGCTCGGCTTCCACCCCACACCAAGGGGCAGAGCAACCCACACCACTGCCCAGCTCCCTCCCTGCCCACAAACCTGGTGTCCGCACGCTGGGAGAAAACTCCAGGCTCTGTAGAACCCGTCCATGCCAAGCCGCTCAGAAAATTACATTCACTCTAAAATGATAAACTAACTTTGAGTATCTGAACAAAAAGACCGTACTGCTGGAGGCCTTTTCTGGAGGTGAAAGCCAAAGTGATTTAACGGATTAAAGTCTGCTTTGCCAGACTGAGCATCTGACCTTAAAGCTCCTAGCAAGGAATAATGATTGATAATTGTGGGAGTGGAGGTTTTTAATAGTATTCCTAGTATTTCAGCTGCTGTTGCTCGAGTCTTTTGTAGGTTGAGACATAAAATCAATTGCAGAAGCCAAATCAACATCATAGATGGTACTGATAGGGTCTGTGATCCACTCAGAAAGCCTTTCAGCTGGAAAACAGAGGATGTTTTATATCCTCTCATGATTTCACAAATCTTTCCAGATACAATTCCTTCTCTTTCCAGAATCCAGACGATAGGACCCCATCGTGTGGGAGAGGCTTGTGCTTCCTGGTTCCACATCTCACCCTGGGTTATCAGATACGACCGAGAGCCTTAAGGAGCCATGAAGTTTTTCCTCTATGAAAGTATAGTCACCTTCTCTTTATGACCAAAGGGCATTTGTTGGTTTCTTCCACACACACACACACACAAAAAAAAAGAAAAAAAGTGTAATCTTGGGGAAAAAAAGAATCAAAAAGTGAATGAACTAATTAACATAAAAATCAAACACAGCTTTCAAAATGAATTTGGGACAGAGCTTCCCTGTAAGACTGACTGCATGGAAATAGTACATGGCGGGGGGACACCTGGCAACATGCTGGGATTTCATTTATCTTTGAAGGAATGCAAAACCGCCCACTACTTTCTTTCAAAATGATGAAGCAATAGACATAATATGGGCACATACGGTGACAAGTTTTTTAAAATTCCAGTGTCTTGGCTTGCACTGAAAAATATGTGAAAGAATGTTAAAAAAATGTTGACAGCAAAGTTTGGGTTTGCTTCTTGCTGGTAATTTAGAATATACAGTGTTACCCTGACTCTGCTGGGATCCTTCTGGGAAGCTGAAACGATACGTGAACCCGATATATCATCCAGATTATATATTTATGTGAGTTCGAGTACATGACTATTGACAGGCAGTGGGTCTAACACTTGCCCAGATTAGTCCAGTTTACCACCCTCACCACGTACACATTTGCCTGAATATTTACAGGTAGGTAATAGATCAGCAATCGGTGCTCCCTGATTAAATCTGTGGTGAAATTTACACTCAAAGATTAAATCTGTGACTATTTTGGCAGAGATACTGATTTCTTCCATGCTCTAAACAGTGTGGGCTGAAGTCTCCTCTACGGTATTAGGAAATGAAACCATGTGCATAAGTAATGAAAGACACAACCGGGCTGATGGAGAAGGATGGTTCTTGGGTATTGCTGCTCTTGGGTTCAGAATTGCTGTAATTAGGTTTTTTTTTTTCCTGAAAGAACTGAGTTTGACTTTAGTTGCAATGAAGAAAATAACTGGAAAACACACCTATTCACTGTAGAGGCTGAGCATGCTAATTTCTTCTGAATTAGATAATTCCCAAAGCAAGTTTTACATGTGAAACCTTTGCCTTCGAAGATGTGTTGCTGACAGTGGCAGTGCTTTTATGAACACCCTGGAAGCAGGCTGAAGGAAAAGATGTGGGTAGAAATTAGGCAGAGAAAAGAAACTGTGAAGTATATTATTCCTAAGAGATTTGTAATACTCACATATTTTCTGCAAATCAGCTGATATTTCTTAGAAAAATGAAAGGGTTAGAGGTGAGTGGGCATGGCAGGGAAGGCTAGAAAAAATTAATCTCCAGTCTTCAAGGGTAGTCCAAGAACATGGGAAGTGACTTAAGAGGAAGAAGTAGATTTCCCCTTCTGAAATTAAGATTTCACTTTCCTTAAGTGCTGGCCTGATCTTGTGATGAACATGTTGAGGTTTCATTTTGGGGTTGTCTGACATTATGTTCATTGGAAGGAAACCCCTTGATTGTTATTTAGACTTCTCAAGACAAATAGTATGCAAACAATCTTTTTGTTACCATCCTTGCTGCCAAAACAAACCCTCTTACTATTAGCAGCACCTGAAATTGCTGCCATGAGTTAGTCATGAGTTATCTTTCTAGAAAAATGGTTTTAAATGCATCCTTTCATTTTTCTGGCAACCTGAACAGAAATGAAATCAGTCTGGCCTATGGCAGAGTCGCAGGTGTATGAATAATATTTTTTTCATTCCAAAAGACCTAATCAGTTTGAATCCTTGTCCTTTAAAATGAAATCTGAACTGTAATCTGACTTTGTTGACTGTTAAAAACTAGTACTAAAAATACTCCCAAATCACATGTTTAGAACTCGAGATCCATGCTACATGCTTCCCTCTGAGTTGAGAGCCAGAAAAAGTGCTCAGTAAATCTAAAATTGCTCTGTCCGTAGATGTAGAGACCTAACTACGCAGTACTAAGTGTAAGATGTGAAATAGATCCCATAACACCCCCTGGATGACTCTGAGAGTGCTTCGGGGGTGTTTGGCATTTTGAAGAGCTCTTGAACAAACTG
Source organism: Rynchops niger (assembly GCA_013400035.1). NCBI lineage: Eukaryota > Metazoa > Chordata > Aves > Charadriiformes > Laridae > Rynchops > Rynchops niger. Next base: position 396,908 of record VXBH01001016.1, read on the forward strand.
ACAACTCTGACAGGAATTGATGCTACCACTACTTAACCTGGAACGGCTGTGCTGATCCTATGGAAGAATGCTTTCCTCTGGATGTGGGAGGAAGGAGCCTTACAGTTGTGCTGCTGATGACCTGCCTCTTCTGGCCTGGATCAAACTGGAAGAAAGCTTGAAATAATCCAGGAAACTTTATTCAGTGCTACAGATGCTTTGATAGATAACATAGCCACTTCTACTGTAGACGATACAGTGAGATGTGAATATTTGTTGGATAGCTATCGTTTGTCTCTTTGGAGAGGGGAACTGGTATTTATACCTTGTGATTTTATTCTGCATGGAATTGGTAGAGAGGTATACAAACAAATGCATTACTAACTTTGCCATGGTAGAGAAATGGTGAAATCATTAGCCGTTTCTGCACTGATGACTCACTAACTTCCTCATGCTTATGCCATGGTGACAAGGTGCTCTTTTCTCCTGAAGACAGCAGGGATATGTTTCAAAGGCTTTGAAACATAGGCCTAGATACTTTTTACTGAAGAATGTATTCTCCTTGACACCTGCGAGACTGCAGACATAAGCCTTTGAAAAACTAGCATTTAAAGTGAAAACCTTGACGGAGTGGAGATTTCTTCTTTATGTCTAACCTCTGAGTCAGACACCTCCTTTAGACTTTACTATCTCAAAACCAGCTTCATCAGTATTCGTGTGTTTTGAAAGCAGATTACAAAATCGTGGAGTTATAGGAGATAATTCATAGTAGAAGAATAAAGGCATTAAACATATCCATCAGCATGTTATATCACAGGTGTTTTTTAAAGCCTGTGGTCTGGATTCAGCCACGGTCCTTGCTGATGGTTCCAGTAATGATGGTGGCGCCGATGGTTCCACCTGCCTTAGCAAATGCCTTGTCTTTGGTCAATGGATTAAAACAATCAGCAGTAGCAAAGAAAGAGGAAGCTAAGTCGAGGAATCAAAGGCAGGAAAGAAAGATGTAACAATTCTCAAACTGCAGCGTGTAATGGGATACTGGCATTGTTTTGGTGCTGTGTTCAGCTGTCACAAAGGACCGACCAAGTTACAGCTAAATTAATTCTTCAGGTTCTTGAAAGAAACAGTTTCACAGCAGCCAGGATAAAAAGATGGAATTTACAAGATGTTAATTAAGATAATTACTGAGCAAATACTTGAGGAAGAACCAGGGAATAGGGTATGTTCATCACAAATCCAGACTTAGTAAGCAGTATTTTGGTTGTCATGAAAATGGTATTGTGCTATAGTCGCAGTTGTTTTGTTTCAATAGAACTGAAGCTCACTTCTAAGCTCACTCCTATGCTCATCCATGTATTCTTTCACACCTACAGAAGAACAGATGCCATTTCCAGTTCCTTAACGTCCTACAGAATAGTTTGTGTTGATTTTGTGCGTGGTTTTTTTTTTCTTTTTAAGGAGCACAAAGATTGAATCATAAAACTTCTTTTCTTGAGATGTCTAATTAATGATCTACAAAGGCAGAAGGCTGAGGGGGTGGAGGGGAGTAATCAGTGTTTGCATCCTGTGGCATTCGGGTTCAATTATACTGCTGAAACCTGGAAGCAGTGATGTTTTGAAGCAATCACTCAGTGTTGCACACTACAGCTATTCTGGAATCTGTAGTTTGTTCATAGTTTATGCTGTAATTACTGCAAGTATATCCCTCATTCCTTAAATTAGGTTGCACATATTGAAACAAATTATGTAGATATCTGATAATTAGCAACAGCTGACAATAATAAAGTAACAATCACAAAAGAAAGCGAGGAGAATACATCCTGCTTTCCACTGCAAGATTTTCACCGAGTCAGTGATCACATTCAAATGTCAGCGTAGCACATACAACACATAGCCCTGATGTTCCTTTCGCACTGTAATCTGATAGCTATTTTGTACGTAAATTCCAGGTACTGTCCTAATACTTAGGCATCGTTCCAGTCCCCACCCCTCAGTGCCATTTAAGAATGAGCAAACACAAGGTGCTTCTCTGGAATTATAATAAAGTATATTTAGCCCCATTGGTGCATATCTTTTAACTGTTCCTCATTTTAGTTTTTATTTTATCTCTTTCCTGTATAAATCACTCTCAGTGCTTGACAACTATGTACATACTCTAAGCGGAAACACTAGAAGACAAAATAACTGTGCCTTTATAAACATGATGAGAGAAGGTAAATTATCTCCCCAGCAACACTGAAAACTTGAAGTTCCTTAACTCCTCCATTATTTACATCATATGCTCCATTTATGGAATCACCAATAACCAACTATTTCCATTTTTCTAGCAAAATAAATTATTAAGATCAGAAAATACAAAAATTATCAAACAAAACCCCCACCGAACCCAAAGCAGTGATCTAAAGTGGATTAGTAGGGAAGAGTATCACACTTACGTGACATACTTTTAAGTCACCCATGCCTATAGTTATTACAATAGTTAATATATAGTAATATAGTTATTATAATAACTATTCATGCCTGTTAAGTTATTCATGCCATGCCCTGTGGGATCCACTGATTATGTTTAGAATTTTACAGTAGACTATAAAAGAGGGAGGAACCATATTATAATGCTGAGAAAAGAATTTTATTTTTTCTTAAAGACTGCTCTTTAGGTTTTAGTCATCTAGTACCCTATTTGTACTCAGCATTAGCCTCTCAAGACACCAGTGGTCCCTCACCCATCCCTTCACACAACTGTATGGACAAAGATAGTAGTGAACTAAATTTGCCTTTGTTTTTTTTTTTTT